>LPNX011170126.1:252362-359795 GCA_001517045.1 Pseudotsuga menziesii
ATGCTTGTATCATCACATCACTTTGCATCCAGTTAGTTTATCATTTTAGGATGCATCATTATCAACATTCAGTGCATCATATAATAGGTTTGCATTATCACTGAATCATATGCATCATCAACATACAGTGTAAATCATCACTGTCTGCTGTAGGTTACCTTTCGTAATTTTTACTTCCTATGTGAATAGATGCCACTATAAGTGAACATTTATCATAGTGTACTTACCACTGTATGCAGCATGCACCATTAACATAAAAACTTCACCAAGAAGACTGCTCATCTAGGACAACAAAATTGAGACCAAAAGAATCAAACTCCAGTTTGGACTTAGCCAAGGTCTACTGCTGTATACTGAACATGTTCATGTATCACTGTTTTACATACCTCATCAATATAATCATCATGTATCCACATCATTAGTTGTACATGTCACTGTACTTATTGGAAATAGGACATCATCATAAAGTGAATCATCAAGGTTTTGCAATGTCATGTATCTATCAGTATGGAGTATGAGTTATCTTACCTTTCAATGCTTCCAACACTACAAATTCTGCTGCTGCAAAAATCTGCACCATTATCATAAAATTTAAACAATTTGCGAAACTCTGATCACTATGAAGACTGGGACTGTTCATCTAGGGCAGTAAATAATAAGGCCCAAGAGGATCTCTGTCAAGCATGACATGATGGACATACTTATCCAATCATCATACAATGTCTGCATCAAAAGGTGTCTGATTGTTGAATGCTGCAACTTTCACCGAATTGCTCCTTCTAGGGCAGCAAGCTTATTCTACTGCTGCAATTTGTTGACCAAAAGAAAGGTCTGTAATTTCTCCAAAATTCGGATGGTCTTCCTGTACTACTGCGCCCTCCAAAGTCTGCTATTTGACAAGAATACAAGAGCTGCTGCAAACAGTAAAAGAGACTGTTGCTACTGAGTTCTCCTCGGTCCATGAGTTTGCCTCCAACAACATTCTCCAAATTGGTCAAAAATAAATAAACAAATAAAAGAGTGTTATCCTCCAACAAGTCTGAGACTGTGTATACTTCTCAGTCAACTTGCATGCTGCTGCAACAATTTCAGGAGGTTGCTGCAAATTTCATTGACTGCTGCAAATACAAACCAAAATCAAACCCTAAAGAACCTCCTTTTCAGTAAATTCGGGTCTGCAAAAATGCTGCTCCTGAACAGTCCGAATATCCTTCATCTGCTGCAAACTGCGAATTTCTCCTAGAAAATATTTCAGACTGCTCCCATGAAATTACAGAGATAAAAAATAAAAATAAAAATTCCTGTCTACTGTAGCTGCTACAGTACCCGGAATTCTCCTCAGTGAGGCTGCGACTGCCTCAGTAAAAATCACAGAGCTCCTCCGAAATTTCCATAGCCAAAATGAAAACTTTGAGAGGGTATTTATACTAATTTCTCCTCCATATTTTGATGAGCCGACTTGTATTTTATTATTATTTTTAATGGGGCCGACATACTATAAAACAATATTTTATATTTTTTTTTTATGCTGAGCCGACATGACCTCATTTTTATTTGAAGCTGACATCACAAAAATAAATTTAATATTTTTATTTTTCACACAAACCCTTTCTTACCATAAGCAAGGGTGTCCTTAGTGGGCTTCTTCAAAAGCATTTTCAAGGCTTCTTTAAGACACTTCAATGCTTCATCAAGCTCACAAGAGGGACCATCTCCAGGGACTTCTGCAAAACTTCAGCAAGGTGGTGGCATCAATGACATCTTGTGCGGCCACTGCAAGTCCATGTTGGCATCAATGACAATTTCATCAACACCACCAAGGATTTGAACAAGACACTTGTTCATACTCGGTGCTTAGAAATTCAAAAGTCTTTTCAAGGCCAATTTTGGCCCCTTTTTAATTTTTTTTATATGTTCATACCCCATGAGGAATTGTAATAAGTTGATGTAGCATGATGACCTTTCATAAAAGACTTGGCCAACTTAGACTTAGCTATCAATGCGTTACTCTAGAGTGTTTTTTCCTTGTTAATTATATGTTGCTTGTCAGCGACATATAATTTCCGAGCTTTTCACTTAAACCTCCAAAGCTGGAGTAATCACCTTGGTGGTTAGGCCTAGGATGTTATTGAATTCTATGTGTCTATGTTATTGAAGTCTATGTGTCCACTAATGGGGGTTCTAGTTAGGTCTATCTTTGACATATGTGATTTGTGAATGTGTAATGTGTATTTATTGTAATTTCTATTGAATATTTGTAAATGTTATAGTTTCTACAAAAAATTGGATCTGAATGGCCAACTTAGACTTAGCTATCAATGCGTTACTCTAGAGTGTTTTTTCCTTGTTAATTATATGTTGCTTGTCAGCGACATATAATTTCCGAGCTTTTCACTCAAACCTCCAAAGCTGGAGTAATCACCTTGGTGGTTAGGCCTAGGATGTTATTGAATTCTATGTGTCTATGTTATTGAAGTCTATGTGTCCACTAATGGGGGTTCTAGTTAGGTCTATCTTTGACATATGCATTGTGATTTGTGAATGTGTAATGTGTATTTATTGTAATTTCTATTGAATATTTGTAAATGCTATAGTTTCTACAAAAAATTGGATCTGAATGTCTCTCTCGCTTTCTGTATATATATATATATATATATATATATATATATATATAAAACGTGTCCTAATTTTGGGGGTCGCCATGTTCGTGTCAGACACTCGTATTCTTGTGTCCTCCGTGTCCACGCGTCAGGTGACTTAGCTTCTATCTTAGCACAAGTTCAAACAAGGGCTAGCAAATGCTAAATGAACATAGATTATTTATGGAAAATGCACATCAACCTATATCCATACTAGATAAGGTTGTTGCAATCATCAAGTCATTTACTCAACTTAAGCTAAATAAATAAAAATTTACCTCAAGCCCTAATGGGTTCTCCAAAAACTCCACAAAATCTCCTAAGATGATCCACAAGCCACCATTGAATAGCCAAGACAACTAGAGAGCTAGAGCATAAATAAGTATATTTCTGTTTTTTTCCTGAAAATTTCATCCTTTTGTTAAAGCTAATTCCTCTCCTTTTATAGCACAAGGAGGGCACCTTAGGTTTTTTAAGAGTCAAAAGTGGTTACATAAAATAAAATTTCCAAATTGGATGATCTCGAGAAGATCTAGCTCTCCAGGGCTTGGATCTATTCTCAAATTGCAAAAATATAAAAAAATTTAGTGGAGCATTCATTCATTGACAAGGAAACATAAAAAAATTGCCAAATGCAATGGATCAATGTTAAATACCAAGGGTTGGAACAAATACCGTGGGCAAAAGACCAAAACGTTTTCAAATACCATGGGTTGTATTCTTTTTGCCCCTTTATCGAGTTGTTTTTCCTCAAAAAGGCTCTTGATCCATGTGCTTTAACTTTTAATCAACAGATGGAACTTAATCTTTCGTTGACCTTTTAATCTCAACCCTTAATTTAATTTCTCCTTGTGGTATTGAGATAAAATGATATATTTTTGCCGTCACACAAGTGCCATACTCAATTTAATTAAAATTACTTAGGAAAATTAATTAAAATTTCCCCAAAAATTAAAAAGTGCATTCTCAAAGTGAAATTAGAAGCTCTACCACACTTTCTAATTTTTATTAATTAATTGGGCTAGACTTATGATTTTTTTTAGTAAAACAATAGTCTAAGCCATAATAAATCCAAAATAAGCCTGTTTTAACCCGTCATGCTTGGAAAGTTGTGTAGGATGCCAATGCCCACCCATCAGATGCCGGATATGTGTAATAGGGTCCAAAATGATCCCAATGATTCTAAAACATTGTAAAAATACCAACTGAAAGCTTCCTATGCACGTTCATGAAATTCTGTAGGCTATCTATTGACAGAGTGCAACCTCTGATCTAGATCTTGCCCAATTGGTGAGGGTGTTCTGACATGCAAATAGCTAGGATGAAAGTAATCTTCGCGAGGAATCCAAAACATCTCTTGGATAAAAAAAGTACCGAGTTTTGGTCCAGAAAGTACGTTCATGAAAATATGTACCACAAGCACTAACAAAAACCTCACCACCTTTTTCAAACTGACTGATTTGTGGCAATAGTGATCAATATGATGGCACATGTCTAGATAAAGGGCCAAATGTGTATCCTACTATCCAAAAATGTCCTCAAAATAGAAATATACCAAGTATAACTCAAGTTATAGGATACCACCCATTTAACCACCTTGAAGCATGAAAAAATGGCACTGAAGAAGTGTAATCTGGATGATAATCTCTGATATAAGGGTTGGATGATGTGTAATTGTGTCATATGTCCTTGATGGATCGACAACAAAGAGCGTCCATGTGGACACTTACAAAAATACAAGCAATCGTCAATAGTTGACTAATTATATAGTTAGTTATGCCTTGCATGATGATATACCAACCACATAGATATCTTCACACAGGTTCGTGGGATGAATGAGTTATCTATTAACCAATACCAAAATAACACCAAGGCATAAAAAAGGTCTCTTTTCTCCTATGGAGGTGGGGTTAACATGGTCAACCAAGGTTAGTCAAGTGAGCTTACATGGCCTAGGCCCTAAACAGATTAATGGATTCTAGACAAGGAGGGACAAGGGAGAAACTCTATGTTCCACCATTCAGACAAATACTAGGGATGTGTCTCACAAAGGGAATCATAAGTTGCGAGGTACTCTCCTGGTTGGTATTAACAAGCCACCTTTTTAAACTTTATTTGTGTTTCACTTTGACATTTCCTTTTGATTTTGCATTTCTAGCACATTTCACTTTATTCATTGGATTTCTCATCACATTTCTTAGGATGACAACTGAAAGGTATCGACCTTGGATAGCCTTCTGAGCCCCAGTCAATGGCACGACCTTACCTTTGTTGCCAACAAGCACCCATAGCCCTAACGAAGTTGCCATGGTAATGCCTTTTACACCAAGTAGGCTTAACCTATTAATTCAAGGAGTACCTACCCTTCCAGCTGCCAGTGCCACCTTATTTGGCTTACACATTTGATAACTTAAAGATAATACCTTGGGAAGAACATTGCTTACTTGACAAATCCTACTGTATGATAGGGCTTTGGAAAGTGAAAATAAAAGTGATCCACAATCATCCAACGTTCATTGTCACAAATGATTAATCTCGAGACAACATGGAAAAGCTTGGAGGTCTTCTTGGTGAAGAAAACATAGAGGGTAAAGGTCTAGATCCATCTATCCAACTTTTACCCAAAGGTTGCAGACAAAAAATGAGATGAGATATGGAGGATGGATGAATAAGCCATAGGTGGACTCAAGGGAGGGGGTAAGAGCTCTTATCAATACCAAGGGATACCTTGGTGACTTAGTTTATAAAGAAACCAAACATCTTTCACCTCATCAATCTAATGGTTGATACTACTAGCTATACTCATTAGACAGTCACAAAGCATTCCTATTCAAATTTTATAAGATATACATTATCATCATCATCATGGCATGGCATGGCATATAATATATCCTCCTCTGATCATCCATAAAAAACGACCACTTTCATATCATACGGGAGCCCAACAACAACAATAGATGGAATCCCAATCTTTGGGAATTTTGCAAAAATAGGTTTGTAGAGGTGCCCCACAAAGTGTGGCACAACAGTTCCCCCTCGACTAGCCTATTTCTTTGGCACTTTAATCACACATGCTAGTTTGAGAGGTAACACTCCCAACAAAGGCATCTCCATTCCCTTTCATAACTTCTTCAAGGGTTTCTTCATAAACCCTAATGTCTCAGTCCAAGGAGATAAGTACAAAGAGAAGAGTACACTAATGATGAAAGGACTCTCTCATTCCTCTATATATATATATGAGAGGTAATGGAGGCCAACAATGCGTATGTGGTGTATTAGTGGCCTAATCCCTTCTAATCAAGCTACAAAGACACATGTAGGCTCACATGTGTGGAACACTACTCTCCAAGGGTTCACATGTCAAGCTCAAAGGTGGTTTTGTCCAGAAGCAAGGATTCAAATGTAATGGAACTCCACAAGATGTGTCCAACACTCCTCCTAGAGGCCTCCAATGACTCTAACAAACCTACTCATCCATGTACTCCATCAGGTCCACTCCCCCTTGCTTGAACATTGCCATGACCCAAGTGTTCGCAACTCAACTCTAGGCCTCCATGCAAGTATCCAAGCTACCCCATGCTATCTAGGGATTAAATCCCTTATCTTGTGTGTCTAACACATCCAAAACAGGGTGTTCTCCAAACAAGTAACATCTTCGTTATGGCCAACATGTGGAGCATCATTGATTTGTCTGAAGGTCTTTAACGCCCTGAAGAAGAATGCCATGCAAGTACCCAATTGAAGACAAGCATCCATAAAGTAATCCATATCCAATGTGCAAATCCATCATAGATATCTAGGTGTTGATCACACACCATGTACAATAGATCTTATGAAGCACCCCCAAACATGGTGTAAACACTTTTAGAGTGACCCCAAAAGCTAACAAATAGTGTTTGTTTTGGTATTGTTTCCACAAAAACTAACACCCTTCGGTGCAAGGTCTTCACTACAATGCAACTATGTGCGATTGTGGAAGTAATGCTACTGTGACCTCTACAATCACTTCCCTTCTCTTTAGTTCTCAATGTGAATCAAGAAGAAGGGGGGAATCCTTATAGGCAACTAAGTTCAAGAGATGAGACAAATAACCTGGATTATGGATTTTGTTATGGTTATGATTTAGATAGACCCGATGAGTTAGAAAATCCAAAGTGATCATAGTTAAACTAACTCAAATGTTGATTCAAAGACCCATGAGTCAATAACCATTACTTGCATATGAGATGTGACCAATAAATGTAAGCAACCAAAATATTAAAGTAGATTTGCTAAGAGAAATGAGAACTTGTTGCAACCAACTTGATCAATAACTATACAAGTATTGAAATGAATCCATTGAAGTGTATTGCATTAAGAGCATTGATCAAAGTAACATTTGCTGTTGTTGGACATAATGGCCACACTGAGGGGGGGGGGGTGAATCAGTGTGAGAGCAATTATAAAATTTTTACCTTCTTTTAATCAATCAGAGTATATCAAGCATTATGTTATCAATCACATTATCATATGCATCAGCTAAATCAACCATTGATTCTGGTTTTCCTAAACTTTTGGTTCTTGACGAAAATCGACGCTTGCCCATTCAGATTCTCTGCTACACTCGTTTGAAGAAATGATTTATCCACTGCAAGTCTAAAGAAAACCAGAATCAGGGAAGAAGTTGGTGCAACTATTGTTTCATATAGAACTCTATATGCTACCCAAATTGATGTTCGTATCTTTATAATGGCAGGATCAAGTAATATAATAGTTAAAGGAAAACTCGAAAAGTAAGGGAGAGTTTAAGGAAGGACTGAGAGGAAAGTTCTTAAGAAAAGGAATATCTCTATTATTTAAATCCTAGGAGATACATCAAGTGAATCTTTAACATGTATTAAGGTACATTTTATATTATTAAGGGATTTAAGGCTAATAAGATGCTCAGTTGCCACATTTGTAAAAAATTATACATTGTAAGGAAATATGAATACAATCTGCATACACATGAATTTATGCTGCAAATTAAGAAACTAGAGGATGAGCAAGCAAAACAACAATCGAATGACAAAATATTAGAACAACAAATTCAAGATCTCAAGAATAAATTTGACAAGGCTGTTGCTAATAAAAATGAAGAAATTTCTCACCTAAGAAATCACATCTTGAAACTACTTGCAAAAATCACGACGTCCAAGGAGAAGAAGTGATGTTTTCAAAAGCTAGAACAAGAGATTCAAGGTCTTGCGAAGGAATTCAACAAGAAGTTATCAAAGAAGGATAAAAAAGCTTCTAGCTTAAGGAACCTTAATTAGAGCTTGCTTGAGCAAATCAAAAGATTAAAAGAGGCACACTAAAAAAATCAAGACCTTGAGGACAAAGTTGAAGAGCCAAAAAGAACGCTGAAGAACTTTAACGGTTAAAGGTTCATAATCAAAGTTTACTTTGTCCAAATCAATAAGCTAAAGAATGAAAAGAAGTTGCTACAGAGCAAGTTAGAGAAATATGCTTACAGGGAACCCCTAATTAATAAAGAAACAATGACCAATCTCATTGAAATAAAGAAGTCGTTAGAGGTAAAAATTGAGACATGGGTTTTGAGAACATGACACCATATATAAGCATACCTTATCTTCATCTTAATTATACAGGTTTCAACGAACTAACCGAAGACAAAATGAATATGCAAATCTAAGTAGACATCCCATTCTATTGACAAGAAGTTCAAGTATTGAACCCTATCATCATAGAAGTCACTGCCAAATAAAGTCAGAAAAGTTCGAATTAGGGTGGTCTGACTCTTACATAGTTCAACAACTCTGCTCATCACTTAGAAGATCATATGGCCTTGTGACCTTAACAGTGATGAATGTAGGAATGAAGAATCCTAAGAAGGCATTACAAGCCAGAATGAAGACATAACTTTTGTATGCTTTGAGGACAAAGCATTTTTAAAGGGGAAGGCGATGTAACATACATAACAACAGTAAATAAATAATAATGATATTAATAAAACTAATAATTAACAATAAATGACTAATGAAAGGACACGCCCTATCTAAAAGAACATGACCTATTGAAAGGACGAGCCAATGCTATAAGTACGTCGTCACATGGTCATTGTATATCATCATCTTATTATTGATTATTCAATTATATTTTACTATCCTACATTGATTACTGTTATCTATCCTATCTATTCTGGATGTTTCGTATATGAATAGGAAATGTTCACTTCATTGTGTTACTCATACACCCTATCTACTGCACTTACAAATATCTAATAAACTTATTTCTATTTTTTTATTAATCGCTTATATTAATGTGACTTTACTTTAGATTGTACTTTACTTTAGATTGTCCAGATTGTATATACTATTGGAGCGTTATACTCCAATACTACAATACCTCTTAATGCTACAGTACAAAGTGACAACAACAAAATAGAATTAATTTTTTTTGTCTTTGTTTTTGTTTTTGTTTATGAAGTATTCTTAAAGTAATTTCACTCCTTCACAGTTAAAATCATGTAGGGACTGCATCGTGTTGTCTCATCACTCTCATAAAATGGTCATATCTTTGAATTCCCAAATTTCCAAACTCTTGAATCGATGCAATACTCCAAATTCCCAAATTCTTGAACACCTTGAGTTCCTGAACTCTTGAATTAGTGTAATTCCTGAATTCTTAAATAAGTTGGACAACAATTCATGCCAAGTTAAACCTTCTCCGATTCTTGTCTGTCTTGGAAAGTAAATCACTTTGAATGAGAAATCACTCGTAGTTTTTTTCACCATTGTCTCCTTTGTTTCATTGGGATAAATTTTTTTTGTTTCATTGTAATGAGGGATTTTATTTTCAAACTAATAACCGTGTAACTAAAAATCTCTATATTTCTCCAAAAAAAGGGTTTCGAAAAAATATGTTATTTGAAGATAAATGCTTCTGCAAATAATTTTTTTTTTGTGTTTTCTCTATGTAAGAATGAAAGAATCTTCAAAAATAAAATATTCTATATATATACCTCAGAGTCTACAAATTAGGGTATAGTTTGCATTTTGTTTCTTCACTGATATAGACATACAATATTCTTATGTACTTCTAATAAATACCTATATAATGACTACATCTACTCATTGCTTGAGCACAAAAATTTTCAGAGAAATTAAATTGCCTTCTTCTGCTCCCTTTGGTAATATGCACAATGAAAATTAGTATGTTGCCGATTTGTGGGGAAATTATATTTGCATTTTCCATCTACAGGTACGCAAGTCATCTCATCTTCTTTCAATCACACTGTGTAGGGTTGCAGACCTTTCTCATCTTTCCTCCCACCTCGATTTGAATAGTTTGTTATTGTGCTTCAATAGTACTTGAACACATGCTTTGGCTCGTGGTTCTTACCCTACAAATTCCCTTTTCTGCGGGGATTTCTCTATTTGAAGGCACTTCAATTTTTGTTTTTGTACACAGGTTGGGGCATGGACCGCACCTTTTATTCATGCTTTTGGATATTGGATTAGGGCTATAGAAATTATGATTGTTGGATAAAGGCATCAGGAATTGGGTTTCTCATTGAATATACGTATTCTCATTTTTGTAAGTCGCCATCTGCTAGAAGTTAAGGTATGCATGTGAGTTGCCATTTGGAGGTTGATTCATGTTCAAAACTTCTTTAATGATTCTTGTCACATCAAGTCACCGGTCATTAAATAATTTCTGTGTATACACATTCGAGTGGGAACATGTATGTTGTCATGGGTAAGGGAAGAATAGAGATGTTCCAAAAGAAATACCATTAGGAATCATAAGATGAGTGAATATGCCATCATGATCTTGGTTACACATTCAAGGATCGTATCGGAAGTTGTGTATCAGACTACTCTGGTTACACATTCAAGGATCCCATCGGAAATTGTGTGTCAGACTACTCTGGTGGCTATTCAATCTTTCCAAAGTTAGTTAACTATGTATTAAGCCAATGTAGATAATGTTGGCATCGGTAAAAAATCAACAAGGGTCCTGAAAACATCTTTTTGGCAACATTGATGAAAAAATCAGCAAAAATTGACAAACCACGACAGACATTAAAAAATACAAAATATGTTCATTTTTTTCAAAATTTTAAATATATAAAGCAACAACAACATTAGATAAATGCATTGGAACATAAATATGGAGAAAGCATTGATATGTGTCATGTAGTCATGCCAAATATAAAATGATACATCAAAGTCGATATTGAATCCTAAAACCTCACAATTGTCCAACCAAGGACTCAAAAGTGGATAACCAATAAAAATTGACATCACATATATAAACGTATCTGAGCAAAACCAACAACTATCTATCTAATATCAATGCCCTCTCCCCCTTTTACGGGAAAAGGCCATGGGCCGTTTGTCAGGCCTGCCCTTAGCACTAGTAGTAGAAGGCCTTGGCCTTGCATCTAATATCTGACGGAGAATGATGGATGGAGGACTAGCTGCATCATTTTGTGTATAAGGTGGTGGCGATGCCAACACATCACTCTCCATGGTGTCTTCGACCTGCTTCTCTTCTTCCCCCCCCTCCTCCTCCTCCTCTTCCTCCTCCTCCTCTTGCCCCTCATGCTACCCCTCCTCTGGCTCAAACCATGTAGGTGACTCCTCCATGATAGTAGTTTCAATCTCCACCCTCCACTTAAAAAATATATCAATATTGTCTAAGGAGATGGGAGATGGCATCCACATTCGGTTCTTTCTGTGTTTGTCTCATCCATAGGAGGAGATTGTAATGGACGCACACCAAATCATTAAAACTTTTGAACTCCAACCTGTAAGAGGGTAATAATCTTTTTTATAAGTTTGGAGGGTCATAAATTAATAAAGTACAATATGTTAGAGGATCATAGATTCATAAATTACGTTAAATGCAATTGCTTTGTTGAAATTCTAACCTTCTTCATTTCTTTGTGTGTAGTTTTTCAAATTCACTCCAATTCCACTCACATCTTGAAGCGGTACAGGTTTGGCTAAGGATTTTGATGGAAATTTTTTGTAAATTTGGTGATCTCACACCATAGTTCGCCACCAAGTAGCTACAACAAATAAGAAAGAAAGAGAACTAAATTACATTTCATTACATTGGAAAACTGAAATATTAGGAGATAAATAAATCATAATTCAACTTTCAAATAAAAGTTAAAACACTCTAATAACTTACCTGTCATGAGATTGTTTTTGTCATGAATAACATTAGTAAAGCCAAATACTCCAGTACCATCCTGATACACTTATGTCTTGCGATTGATTGCATTGCAAGTCTCATAATCAAGTACCATCCTTTGAATACAAGTGAGGAGCCCTTCCAACACCTTGCCACAAAATCAAAATTGCATTTGTAGGTAAATGCAGGGTTGAGGAAGAGTGTTGCTGCATGAAACATCCTAGTCCATCGGCTATCAATCAAATCCCATAACAACATGTGCTTGTTGTGCCCAGGGGTACCCTTGCCCACATAGTAATTCCAAATGATTTCTTTGGTCCTATCCATGGCCTACTCATACAAGTAGCCCATTGCAGGCTTATCAACCATCAACAAGTCTGGGAACCTTTACCAAAGGTTCACTCATTGATCACACTTCCTCTACTCCTTCCCAGAAGGAGTCAATGTACACCAACTTAACAATGGTTCTCCCATCCTCTCTCGTGCTATAAGCACAATCTTGCCACTCATCACAAACAAACATTTGCTTCAACTCAAATTGACATTCAAGCAAAGACTGAAGAGTAATGAAGGCGGTGGCAAAACGCGTGATTGTAGGATGCCGCAACTCCTTGTTTTTGGTGTGCCTCCTCATGAGGGTGAGAACAAAAGCATGGTTATATATGAACTTGGGGATGCTCCTAGCTTGATCAATCACCTTCTTGATGAAGTGAATTTTTCCCCATATCCTCCAACATCAAATCAATACAATGAGCAACGCATGGAGCCCAAAGCAAAGTGGGTGCGTCTCCATAAGCATCCTACCGGCAACCACATAATTAGTTGCATTATTTGTAATAATTTGCACAACATTGTGCACCTGGATATTTTGGATGAACCCATAAATCAACACACATAAGAGTGCTGCATCTTTTACATATGTCGATGCATCAATCGATTTAATGAACATGGCACCTTTAGTACAATGTACCAAGAAGTTGATAAGGGTTCCATCCTTCCCATCTGTCCAACCATCAAACATGACTGTGCATCCAATGCTCTCCCATGATTGCCTGAACTCCCCCAACCTAGCACTGTTGTCCTTCTTTTCTGCTTGAAGTATTGGCTCTCGCAACTCCTCAAAGTTGGTACTTTTATACCTTGGGTCAACTACTACAATGACATCACACATTGGCTGCCAAAATGGGTTGCTTTGGACAATGGTGAGAGGTATGTCACTCCAGTAAAGACACCACCCCATTACCTTGTATGCTTCTGGCTTCTCCGTTTTCTTTACAACCGTGTTGCATGGGTACCCGTACCGGGGGGTCGGGTACACGAACCAGTACTGGGTACACGTATCAGGTACTTGGGTACTTCAATGGTACGCCCCCAGCCATACCCAAATCCAATCTCACGTACCGGGTACTTCATGTATGAAAATAGGGTACTCGCGTGGATTTTGGTACGCCGTACCACGTGTTTGGGTACACGGCCGGTACAACTGTTGGACAATTTATCTTAGCTCGTCGTTTGGGATGAGTCAATTTGCAAAGTTTGAAATTCAAAATTTTAAATATTAAATAATTAAACACTAAAACACATGTTACGTGGGCCATTTCCCCTTACCTAAACCAGCGCAACAGTGCATTTCTCACTGCTAGTGCACTGTGCTCACTACTCCAGCGACGACGTGACAGAGGACCTTAGTGATGTTAATGACATTGATCCTAAGGCTGCTGATGACATGGCTTGAGGAAGCCAAATCAACCATCTTGTTCATGTTCAATGTTTACTGTTTTGAACTTTATTTTTCATGTCTAAAAATGCCTTTAGGCAAATTTTGGATGTAGTATGGCAATGAAGTTTGAACTCGTGGTGTCATGGACATATAATAGTTTATGTTGTTANAAATGTTCATATGAGTCATTGAATTTAGAAATATCAAATATGCATGTATGATGTGAGTGTGAAGTATTTTATTTTTATAAATTTTAACACACACACACACACACACACACACACATATATATATGTCTACAGTACCCCGACGTACCCAAGTACCCTGTCTCAAAAAGTGGCGTCCCCGTCCCCGTCCCCGTACCCACGTTTCCTGGCAACTTAGCTTTACAACTGGCCTAATAGAAGGTTGTGCTCCAACTCCTTCTCGTGGAACGAAAAAAGATACGCCCCCCCCTCCCAGTAGGTGAATCTGATATATGTGACTAAGTTTGGATCCCTCCATAGTGGTTGTTGGAACTTGGTCTTCACAAGCCCTTCTCCTTCCATCTCCAGCAATCCGCACAAGCAAAAATGAAGAATTAAAACCCAAAAAGACGCCTTTGACCCCACGGACAGGCCTCTCGACGATTTTTTCAATCGTGGCTTGCAATATTTCAAAAAATCATGATTTTTACTAAAAAATCGTGCTGTCAATTTAAAAAAAATAACAATTTTTACTAGCCGATTTTTTCCGGAGCTAGTTAAAATTGCATTTTTTTAAAAATCGACGATTTTTTGCCAATGTTATTTTTACTGTATCAAACTACTATTCTGCTATTTTCCTTTCCAAAATTAGGTTAGAGTGATACAATTTGATGCAGGAACGGAGTCAGTATTGATAAAGTAGGCAATAAAATAACACTAGCGTAGAGCTTTGCTGAAATGTACATGTCTATACACTCATTTGCTATACATATACAATGGTTAATGGTGTACAAATTTTGAAGTGGTTAACTTCAACCATGTAACCACGTAACAATCTGCTCATTAAAATAATAATAGAACAGGAAAACCCTAACGAACTGTTAAAACACATTCATATCTTCAATAATACAATCCATATGGCTCTTAAATGCCCAATGGGCTTTATGATCCGTATCAAGTTGTGTCACCAATGGTGCTGGAAGAAAAAATTCATGTGAAGGTGACATGACATGATGAGCATGTTCCAACAACTTATTATATACAAATTATTTAGTGCATATGCTTATTCCTAATTTTCTTAGACGAACAGATTTTATCTGATTAACTGGATGCATTGTTGTCTTTTATTTCTGGTTGCAGCGGCTGCTTTACCTTGGAGACCTCTTAAGAGTGTTTATCTTCGAACTCATATCCTGTATGAAAGATCAGAAGAACCTGGTTGGACAAAAGATGAAATCGATACGCTGAAACGGTATATTTTACAGTGATTTCCCAGTTGAGCAATTATTTTTGACCGTAGGGTCTCATTATGCTGCTAAAGTGTTCTCAGAGTCAATTGTACATCATAAGGCTTCTATCAAGAAATTCAATTCATTTTTTTGATTGAATGAAATCGATTCTGTTTATTTATACCTGTATTTATTTTCAACATCTATGGTGAGCCATAAATTCATTAGTGTTTCTGTGAGAGAATTGTAGTTTGCAAGCTGTACATGGTAATAATTGGAAGAAAATAGCAGAATTTCTTGGGAAGAGTAGATACCATGTGAAAGATAAATGGCGCAGGATAAAAAGAGCAGGTTTAAATTCAGGTATTCCTTTCATACATTGCATGTATAGTAGGGATTTTTCAAATGGGATTTTGTGTTCAGCCTTTTCTTTCCTTTCCTATTTTACATTAATGTTTTTCTTACAATCTGAAGTGTGTTGAATAGAGGTGCTCTGCTGTATTGTGTAGGCTATGTTCATCTTAGGATTTATGTTGTTATTTATGAGAACATTTAAAATAAATTTATAGAAGTTGCAGATTTTGATGCCTCTAGAAATTTAGAGCACAGGAAATGTTTGTTTGTTAGAAAATATCTGCCATTTGTTATCAGGGATGAATATTGTGAACCTGAAATGTTTAATAATAATTAGATAAAATTTGAGCATACTTTGCATTGTGCAATGTATCAAACAGGCAAACAGGGCAGTCTAAGTCTCTGCAATCAGCAAGTTTTTCCAAAAGAATTGCCAATTTACTGAATCTCATGTACTGGCTATGAATTTGCGAGATTTGGTAAATATAATCGCTGCAATTCTAATTTAAACTTTATACATAAAATTAGAATGTGACAGATTCTCTATTTCGATATAGAGGTGTGGTTAACATTATGATCTGTTCCTAATTCTTAATTTAATGGACACAGATCTGATATTTTTATTTCCATATGCTTAATTCTCTTTTCCAAACTTAAAGGTGATTATTTAGTGTAATTTCTAAATATTGTAATTTATTAGACTTTAGCTTTTAAATTACATATATAAAAAAGGTACATTAAGTACTTTAGAGTTAGTAATGAATAAACAAGAAGAGCACAAGTAACTTCTTTCTCTTCCACATTTGTACGTATGTAAGAAGACATATGAGGAACGGATGATGATAAATTTGGATGGTTCCCTTATCAAAAGTTATGTCCTCTTTGTTCTACTTTTGTGTAAGTTGATTTGGTATCAGAGCAATGGTGAGAAGAAACCAATGTTGAAAGTGGGTGAAGGCCTAGGAATAGGTCTGTCCAGTGATGGTCGAGGGAATTGCAATACATGTGAACAAAGAACAGAGAAAGAAGCTGTCGGAGGTGAAATAGTGTCGAGTCCGTTAGGAGGCAATCCAAAGGTTAAAGCAGCTGTGAAGTGCTGACGTTGAGGCAGCCGCGATTTGATAATAGTTGTAGAGCAGCCACTGTTTTGATAAGCTGACACCCATACCATAGCCAACACACTCTTTAATAACTCTCTCAAGAGATCCGATATCAAGAAGATGCTGCTGTCTCTGTGACAAGTCATTGCATGAGTGAAGAGGTGTGGGTACTCATGGGATTGCTGTGGAGGATGAAGAGGAAAAACTGCCATTGTTATGGAGAGAATATAACCACCAAGGAGAACTGCCAAGGTAGTGGGTATTGCTGTTCAAGTGTATGAAACCCAACCTGTTTGCTGTTTAAGTAAACAAGACTTGGTTGCTACCTAGGTGTGGGTATTCATTTTTTCCAAGTGCCAAGTTGATAGTTTTAGAAGTACACAAATCAGTCTTTATTTAGATTTCCAGCAAACAATCAGTTCCTGTTAAAGTATGATTAGTGTAATGTTTTGGCTTGGAAATTTAAGCATGCAACTTTGTCCATTATCATGCTTGAGGGTACATGTGTTTGGACAGTTTGGTATTGGGAATAGAAATCTGGATTGAAACTGATGAAGATGATGGAGAAAATTATGATGTGAAGAATAGAGTTGGTATCATGCTCATTAAGCTTTCGATCATGGATGAGATGCTGCCTGAAGTTGAAATTGGGGACAATGCATTCATTATTAGATGGAATTTTCCGAATATGCTTGAAACCTCAGATAAAGGTGGAGCCCGTATCCTGAAGAATATATTGTTTTCATTTAAGATGGAAGAGTATGATTCCCCTCGAGCACACTTGTAAAGATATTCCAGAGCAGTAAAAGGCTAATGATAGGAAGATGGAAGAGGAAATCTTGTCAATTGAAGAGTTTGCCCTCCGAAAATTTAATTGAACTTTGAACATTACTGATAATATAGACCTAGCATTTGAGCAACTCAGCAATAAGCTTTCTTAGAAAGATTGAGGAAACAATTTGGCAATAATAGTGGGCATGCCACTTCAAAGGTAGCCTTGGCAACAAAATTAAGAGGAAAAGGCAGGGGTAGGTGGGCACAAAGATAGCAGCAAGCCAAATGATCAGGTAATATGAAAACCAACAAGATTATTAAACGCTTTATTTTGAAAAGATTGGTCATAAAGGCAAATTTTGTCAAAAGAGATTGTGGGATGAAAAGCACAATCCAGGGACTTGTGGTTGAACATAATGAGGATGGTGAGTGCTATGTTTTTATGGCTAGGTACAAGGAGGCCAATGTAAACAAGGTCCAGTGGTATATTGATTCTATCGCATCTCGTTGTTTCACTAAAAGAAAGGATTGCTGTCTATATTTTATAGTAGATAGGACAAGTTCAGAGTTCTGTGATTTTTGGTGGTGGGGAAGAATACAGTTACTAGAAAAGGAAATGTGCAGATAGAAATGCAAGGTAAAAGGTTGATTTTCCTTGATTTATTCTTTGTCCCCAGATTGGAAAACAATGTTCTATCTATCAATGAAATTATGAAGAATAATCCCCCTTTTGATGTGGTCTTTAGCAACAACTGCTATATTGTTGATAAAAATAGTAAGAAATTAGTTGGCATGGGTGTTGAAGAGCATGCATTATTTTTCTGGGTGAGTGCTAATACAATTTAGGAGTAGGGTTTAATGGCTTGCAATGGACAACACATGAGCTTACTTTGGCATCAGAGGTATGTTCATCTTGTTGAAATATATAGCTTTGGAAGCTATTTTTTAAATTATAAATTCTATGTACATAATTTTTTTTTGATGACAAGTGTTAACTTTATGAACATGTGTCAAAAGATCATGCCAAGTGTCAAAAGGCCATGCGAAGTGTCAAAATCATGTCACATGTCAACCTTAGAGAAGGCTGCTTAGAGGCTTGCTTAGGGCGGTCCCTAGGAGGGCTACTTAGGGCAGTCCTAGAGGGATGCTTAGGGCGGTCCTAGGGGGCAGCTTAGGGCAGCCAAGCCCAAGTATAAAAGGAGGCTGCCTCACTATTTGGAGTCTGGACACACAATTTTGGAAAAGTTTCCTGCTGATATAAGGCTGAGTTATACCTTGTATCCTTCTGCTGTTATGTGACTAGTACTCCTACTGTTCTACTGTTGAAACAAATGTGCTGTAATAGAGGTGCTGAAACAAAGGTGCTATAACAGAGGTACTGTAACAGAGGTGCTGTAACAGAAGTGCTGAAACAGAGGGTGCTGAAATAGAGGTACTGTAACAGAAGTGCCGAAACAAAGGTGATAAGGCTGCTACAGTAATTATTATGTCTGCTATAGTAAGAGGTTATGACAGTCAATTTTGAGGTCATTATCAGGCTGTTACTGTAAGTATGATATCGGCTGTTAATTATGTTTGTAAGTGTTGAAACAGAGGTATTGTTTCAAGCACCCTAAGTTTAAGGTTGTTAGTTAAGAAGTCTTGTACTGGTATTGTACTTTGTTGAAGAATATCAAGAGAAGTTTTGGTTGGGTGTTCTACTCCAATAGGGTTTCCCAGGGTAATTTGGTTTTGTCTCTGTGATTGTTTTACCTTCAATGATACTTATTTAGGTAGAGATGTATGCTTATGTTTGATATATGCTGCAAAATGTTAAAAATTTCTACATACATCTAGTTTTTCAACACATCTCAATTATGTTACCTTTGAAATGTCAAATGCGCATGTTAGATAAGCAAGACATTATCTGTGGTGCATGTCTTGCTGGGAAGCAACATAGAATGCCTTTTGATCAAAAGAGAAGGCTTGGAGAGCGAAATTGTTCTTGAATTAATTAATGTAGACATATGTGGACTAATGAAAACAATACCATTTTTCCAATGCAAGGTGTACTTTTTGGTGCTTGTAGATGACTTTTGCATAGAAATATGGGTGTAATTCCTGAAAAGCTAAAATGTATTTTATGAGTTCCAAAAATTTAAAGTTATTGTTGAGAGGCAATCAGGGAGAAGCTCTTTATGGCCTTAATTAGGTTCTAGGAGTTTGGTACATGAAAATTGACAAACATTTGCAAGATAGTGGATTCAGAAGAAGCTCTTTCGATTTAAATCTAATATGTCAAAAGCGGGGATGCTGATGTGGTAATATTGATGATATATGTGGATGGCATCACCATCACAGGTTGTGAGGTTGACACAATTACCAAGGAAAAACTTGAACTATGTTATGTTTTGGCCAATGTTTTAAAAACCGAAACTGAGAGTCAAATTGGTCAAAGGTCAACTTGGACTGAAACCGAAACCGGTAATGAACCAGAGTGATTTGATTTCAATGAACCGAACTATTTAAAAATACAAAGAAATTTACAATTTTAATGAAGCCCTTTAACTTTTGAATTTGCGAATAAAAATCTGAGTTAGTTTTAACATTTTAAAACCCATTCCCAGCTCACTCAATCATTAATCCATCATTCTTGTCCTTTCCTTCCTATGAGTTAAAGGTTGAGAGAATAACCACGCCATGTTTGATAACAAGTCTGTGCTACCACCTGCAGGCTACCCGAAAGGATATCCTTCGTTATGTTCCGCTTCTTATTTAGCTTCTTGTCAACTTCTCATAGTCTCTTCTTACCTTCATGTTATTTCTTCTTTCTTTCCATGGCGATCACAAATTATTTTCGAAAATACTTTGAATGTTATCAGGGTACCCCATGAAATCCCCTTAGCCCAAGTACGCTAAAGTCCCGATAAAAACGCAAATGAGAAGGGGGAAAGGATACATAGAAGGATTGTATGAATTCAATTCAATTTTTAAGTTTTCAGATAGCCTCTACAGTTGATGGAACAACCCAGCTAGTTTTTATTGAGGTTCACTAGTTCAAACCAGTTTGGTACCGAACCAACCGGTTTAGTCACTTGGTCGGTCGGTTCCTTACCGAACCGGTCCCCAGTCCGGTTTTCTCATGGTTCAAGTTTCCAGGTGATCAAACCAGTCAAACCGACCGGTTTCGGTTCTAGTTTTACGGGTTTTTAAAACACTGGTTTTGGCAAGGTAGACTTAGACCTCCTACATTATTGTTTAGGTGTAAAAGTTTGGTAGACTAGCAAATGTATTTTTTCTTCACAAACCAAGTATGCCAAAGGTTTGCTAGACAAATACAAGATCATTGATTGTAGAAGTTCATCTACAACTATGGAGAAAGGGTTGGACATTCAACCAAAGACAAGTCAAAATCAACAGATGAGTTGGTTTACAGGCAACTAGTGGGGAGTTTGATTAGTCTTGCTATTAGAGAGCTCTGAATGAAGAAAAGCGTGAGATGCATTTCATTAATATGATACATTTATAATTACATTGAGATGTGACCTTTGGTTTCATCTTCCAAGAGGTCTTTTGGACCCCACTATGACTCTTCACATGAATAGTAATAAATACAATATACTTCACCATACACTTAAGGATTAGGTTTCCAACACTTACAACCACTGTGTCGGATCTTAGTTTCGTAGTTAGCTATATATTCAGGTTTATGACAAACCATGGAGTAGAACATTGGACAACAATTTTTTTTTGAGATATGTTAAAGGAGAAAAGATTTTGGGTTATTGAATGGTGAAAGTGAAGCACTTCAATGGATTGGCTATACAAATTATGAGTGAGCAAGATTAGTGGATGATTGGAAATCAATAGTCAATTATGTATTCAGTCTTGGAATAGGTGCAGTTTCATGGGTTGGCAAGAAACATGTGATTTCACTTTCTTTTACTAAGGTACAGTAAATGGAGCATGCGAGGTAGTTTGGATTAGAGGAATACTTGCAAATTTAATGCTTGAACAAACCGAGTCATCAATGCTCTTTTGTGACATTCAAGGTGTTCTAAACTTAAGATAGAATACACTTCCAACATTTCATGAGCATATCATAAAAGTTGTTATACATTGTCATTTTTTCGGGCAGCTTGTAGAAGAAGAGGTTGAACTTCAATATTGTACCACATGAGTAGATTGCAGAAATCCTCTCCAAGCCACTTGGTCTAGATAAACTTGTCAAGTTAGAGATAAGCTTTGTATTTTCTTGAATGCCATTAAGGGAGGATGTTAGTATAGTTATTAAATAATGGTTGGTTATTTAAATTTTATCATTAAATATATATAAATGAAAATTACATCAAGTACTTTAGAGTTAGTAATGGATAAACAAGAAATAGGTTACATAATTTTTTTCTTGTCTACATTTATGTAAAGATGCTAATTTTGGATGGCTCCCTTCTCAAAAGCTCTGCCTCTTTGTTTAATTTGATAAATTTTATCATACTTTTTTGCAAAAGCGAATTTTTCCAAATTTCATTATTAAGAAACTCTAACATGTTCACTAACTAGGTGAATTAGCGAAGTAATATGAGGGTGGCTTGTTGGATCTACTTGCTTATTCTAGGCAGAGACAATATGTAGTCAACCGTTGACTCCTTGATGTAATTATTGATACAAATCTTTTTCTTTTAATGTAACATAAGATGTAGTTCTAGAAAAGAAACAAGAGTGCTTTGTAATGTCATGTTAAGATCTTGGAAGGTTCATTGTTGAATTCTGGCACCGATAATGGATGTCTTTAAAATCCATTTTCGGCACGATTGTATGCCTTGTGTCTTGGTGTGACAACTTTTCATGGGTCTTGATTAGGCTTTATGACCACTCGAGGGAGGGGGTGTTGAGACGTAACATGGAGTTGTGCTGATCTGGAATTTGGAGCCTTATGAATCTTTGTTGATCACTTATTGCCTTGATTATAAATTTAGATGGGACAACTGAGAAGTATGAGTGATCCGCATGAAAGCTTCAATTTGGGACAGGGCATGTAGAAATTGAGCTTCGTGTATAAATACCCTCATGAAGAGGGCAAGATGTTTATGGTTGAGATAGGGAAAAAGGTTGAAAGAGATCTCCTTGGGGCTCAAAATAGGTAGTGGTGTTTCCCTCCAATATCGTAGTAAATGGGGCATCAAAATGATATGCTCCTCCATGCATGGCACTTATAAGTGGATTAACTAGCAAACCTTGTTTTGGTTGTGAGAGATGTTAATCTATCTCAATTTGGAGTTTGTGAAAGCTGTCTTGAAATTGACCAAGAGGGATCCTAAGGGCATGCATCTAGTGTCTGTGTGTGTACGAAGGTCGAGTGATAAGATCATCTCTTAATGCCGAACAATGCTTACCATAAAAGGTCATCTTTGGGCTAAGACCTCTCCAAGGTGCAATCCAAGGGACCTAGTTATATTGTTAATAAGCATCCAATGTTAGATCCAGTCATTTATATATTTGCCTAATCATTACATGCAAGAAATATATACATACATGTTGAAGTAATTACCCATTGGTAGAGGTGTTATTTGAATGCAAGCACTGGCTCAGATGTGCAGGTAGTTTTTTGTGTAGTCGTGAGGTTCATTATAATGAAGAATATTTGGTCTTGAAGAACTATAGTAAATGTGAGATTAGATGGACTAATATAAGACTAAGAAGGTGCCACCTATTTGGATACATTGGCTTGGCCATATTATGGGTGTTAGCTAAAATGAATCCACATTAGCAAGGCCCCACAAGTATTGAGCTCTCGTCAGGGGAGTGAGTGTTGAGGCAATCATATATGTTTTTTTCCATTCCCTATTTTCATCATTCGTTTTTCCTTCATCTTAGATGCACAAGCATTTATGAGGACTTTGTCAAATAATATGGAATCACTCTTTCATAGCTACTCTACAACTTTCATATATGTAGTATAATGGCATATTGGGTAGTACATGTGCATTGAGAAAGGGAAACTAGCTAGACATTCTATTTATGGTGATATCTTAATCTCTTGCATTAATGGCTTGCAACCCCCAAATTTATTATAGCAACACATTGAACATAATATGCCATCTTTCGGGTTGCAATTGTGACTTGGGGCCTACAACTGTGACACCATTGATACTATGAATTTCTTTTATGATTCTTTATCTTGTATTCTACTCATCATGATCTTGTGGACTAACATTAAATGGATTGTGGTAATGATAGTATGGATTGCACATTTATGTCTTCTTAGGCTCGGGCTAGGGTCTTCTTTATTAGTGGATAGTTGTGATGTGGTTTAAACATATATATTTTTTCCATAATTGAGGCAGGCTTAGGCTAGTGACTTCTATATTGCATCACCTGCATTGCCACATGTCAAGGTAATGGAGTCAACCTAGGTTCTATGCATATTGTTATTGTCGCCTTTAGGATAAAGGTCGTCCAGTAACTAGGCAATACATCATATGCTTATAACTACATGGTAGGGTGTGCAGGCATGGATGGATTATCTTTTTGTGTATAGGGAGTGGTAATGAAGATTTGGATTTGATATTTGGATAATTTCTCTCCATGAAGACAGTTGGCTGGCCGTATTGCTTCTACATGTGCAAACAATGCATGGCTTTATCATCAGATTTCCCTGGTTGAGTAGACATACATTGGATGTTAAAACTAACCACCATAACTATCTCTTTTTCCTTGTCATTGTATTTCAGTTAGTGAGATTTCAGATACTAATAGTGCAAGCACGTCCTGCATGCTTCTTGATGTCATCATAGTTCAAAGCTTTTGATGCTTTCTGTTGACTGACAGTATTGCTTAAATATTTCTTCTAGTGGTATGTTAAAGTCACTAAAACTGATCTTTTTGCCTCCCTTGAATTTCTCATGTTAACTTTACTGCTTTAATAACTTTTGAGAGACTGCTTGTCATAATGGATTTTAGGATTTGTAAATCTAAATAGGTTCGAGGTTCTGCTCATGACAGTGGGGAGAGTTGGATTGTTGAACTTACTGTATGTAACTCACACTATTTATGATTGGACTGGAACATTTTGGTGATATAAATGTGGAATGAACATTGAAATGCATTATTTTTCATTCTTTACCTGGAATTTTTTGGCTTTAAATTTACCAAAACAGGCATGATTAGTAGGTGTTGGGTAAGCAACTTCATTTATCAGTAGATATTCCAAAATATATCTTGCTAATGCCAAGGGTTAACTTTATATGTACAGGGCATTGGTCTCAAGATGAATATCAAAGACTATTTGATTTGGTGAATCAGGATTTGCAATTGAAGTCACTGCAGAAGGAAGAAAAGCTTTCCAGAAACGTGGTGCGTGTTCTTTGTTTTTGTTCATGTTTCAGGAATATAGGTTCATGTTACTATTGGTGCTTTCTGCATTCAGGCCATATAATAGTGGGATCCTTGAGCATTCATCACTGCCCTTTTCTCTTGTTAGTCATTGCAGTCCTCAATATTCAGATGATGATCTCATTAATGTAAAATGTTGGATTGTTTGACAGCTCCGTGACAACATTAATTGGGAAGCAATTGCTGACAGAATGGGGACTAGAGATCATGTTTACTGCTGCAAAAAATGGTTGGTTTCCATAATTCAACAAGGGTTTGATTTTAATAACATACCACTTGGCAAACTGTAGATTTTTCACTAGTTTTCAGCCACCGGTTTTAAATAAAAATTATATCTCTGTTTATGACATTCTCAGAAAAATAAAGTGCTGGAAATAAACAAAATTTTTCAGACTTAAAACACTGCTGTAACTAATCTTTTTCAGTGACAGTAAATAAAAATCAGCACGCCATTTAATCACACAGAATACTAGTATTTTTGGCCAATGGCCCTAGAAAAACCCACTAAGGGAAAACCAGTCAGAGAGAGAGATTTTATTATAGGGAAATTTACAGCAAAACTCAGAAATTTTCAGACCAACTTATCTCAACTGGGAAGAGAAAATTTTTGCCTCGTTTTTTGTGCCAAACAGGAAAAAATCAAACTCAGATTTTTTTCCTTCTCTGTTTTCTGCCTCAATTTCTGTGCCGATGTACGGACTGTACCGTATGGGCCTCGAAATCTGTGCCCAAGAATTTTTTCTTGAAAATCATGCCCAGAAATCTGCCACGAAAATCATGCCCGCTGCCTTGAAAACCGTACCATACGGACCAGCAATAAATGCTGCTGTCTTCTCGATTTTTGTGCCCTCTTTGTTGCTGTCCTTTTCCTTGATTTGCGTGCTGCAAATTTTTCCTCTTGCTCAGGAAAAATGGAAACTTTCTCTCTTCTCTCTTTCAGCTCTCTCTTCTCACTTCAATCTGCAAAAGTGAGGCAAAATGCCTTTACCATGCCTTTTTGAGAAAACCCTAGGGTGAGTCTAATCTAACGGTGTAGATTCGATTAGATCAAGGGCTGAAATTAAATGCTCATAATTTATTTCTAAAATATTAATTTCACTCGCCCACTTAAATTTATCAAAAAGTGACTTTAATGCTCTAAAGTCAAATTAAATGCTTTTACTTAAGTCATTTAATGCAAGGGTCACTTTATGTCCCCTCTCTAAGTGACTAAGGCAAAAGTCACTAGGGGAACACTTCCCTAGGTACAAAACTAACACAAACAGTCTTGTATATTTTTATTTGTTAAATCCTTAGTTTTGTCCCTTTGTGTTTTTCCCCAAAATTCTTATCTTTGATGGGTTGCTATTTTTTTTTCAGCGCATTTCAGGCTTCAGTTAGAAGGTTATATCACAGCATTTATTGATTGGCTTTAGTGTCCTCTCAGTTTTATTAAGCATAAGCACTAGTGACACGGTACTGATATAGTCAAATTTTCATAAACATTTTCTTGGGCAACTATGGGGAAGACATTCTCACCGAAAATGTGTAAGAAGCTGAGTAAGTTTAACACTGAACAGTCTGAATGAAGGGTACATATATTGCAAGCTTGAGTCAGCGAATTCTTTAATCTCAGTTGTTGATTAGACTTGGTGCAGAAGTTACAACGTGGAAAGCTCACAGGTTAGGCTGGAAATCAGATTCTAAACATATACTAATACTATCCTCCAGACCATTTATTAATTATTCATACTATATTACATAGTTACTGGGTTTAGCTGGACCCTAGTTGATTTGCACTGGCAGAGTCAGGCCAGACTGAATTTCGAAAACTTTCCCAAATATTACGAGAATAAAAAACCTTAAGGTTTTATTTAATAGCAAGAAGAAAACTGATTCCTTTCGAGGAGTTGCACAAGCTGATAATTGATATGCATTACCCTTGGTGGCGGGATTGGGGTTGGCAATTCAGGAAACAGATTCAACATTGTGACTTCAAAAAGATGCACTCCCTTCTGCATTGGGAGCATATCCCATTCCTTGTTTTGAATTGTCAATGGACTTATTCTGATCAAGAGGACAATTGCATTCATCTACACAATGTTTGGTATCTTCACTTCCACTTCGAAAGACAGGTCTTTGCATGTCTGGTCATATATCAGGGGCTGTCATCTAAGGTTAGTTTGTCTCAGTGTGGGCTCACAGATGGTCTTTGTTTAGTATGTGGTCATCCAGAGATGGTGAAGCACATTCTTTTGAATTGCAAATTTGCGAAGCATTAGTTTCTTGATTTCAAGATTCATTTTCTTCATGTGTATTTGTGTAGCACATTCTTTTGGACTGCAAGTTTGCGAAGCGTTAGTTTCTTGATTTCAAGGTTCATTTTCTTGATGTATATTTTTGTCTTATGGGGTTTAGTAAGACATGATTTTTAGGTGGATGATTTTAGACACATTTGTTGATGTATTTGTAACTTCGGAATGTATTCATCCGTATTTCTTATGTATTGTAACCCGATGTTTATTCCGGGATGTATTTGAGTCATGTCATGCCTCGATGTTCCGATCGGGAAGTTTCTATTATGTGAAAGTCATGTCAAGTCATTGTGGGTAACCCTCCTATTTGTCAAGGGTTAAAGTCCCCACAGTTATGGGGCCCTAGGGTTATTAGACTATCCTAGTGAAGTCGACCCTAGGTGAGTCATTGTAAGTCGGGGCAATAGTCCCCACAAGTTGTGGGGCACTAGGGTTATTAGACACTCCTAGAGATGTCGGCTCTAGTAAGTAATTGTTAAGTGAGGTCGACATGTTGGAGTGCGCTTCAAGTGAACGAAATAATATAAATAGAGAGTGAGCCTCTCTATTTTACACACACACACACTCACTCATTGGGGCGCATGAGTGAGAGAGGAGAAGCTCTCTCAGTGTGAGTGAGAGAGACAGAAGCTGTGGAGATCGTCTTTATGTTTTCGGGTTTTACTGCTGCCATTGGTGCTCATTCTATCTCTGAGGAAGTTGGGGGGTTTTCTCCTTTATGGCTTCCTCGAGGAAAATTCTTTGTCTCTTGTTTCTTGTGTTGTGCTTATGTTTTATTGCTGTGCATGTTATTCTCTCAGTTAAAGATCCTAAGATCATAATGCTAGCTTGTATGATAAAAATCTAACATCGTATTATAGCTAACCTGAGAAGAAGACATTGTGCAGCTACAGAAGCTAGGGCTTCTTACTTTTTGGGTCTCTCTCCACAATCCATCAGCAAAAGTATGCTAGGCTGACTCTCCATTGAAGGGTGCGCATCTTTCTGTCGAAGCGGAGTTCGATTCCGAGCATTTTCAGTTTTGGTGCGGGAAATTAGGGCTTCTTGCAGAAGAGGAATTTTTGAGTGAGCCTGGCATAGGATTGCTGTCCTCATCAAAATCGAAGTTTAGAGACCCTGGATCAATATTTTTGGTTGGGTGAAACTCCGGGAAAGGCAAACCCTAGTTTGACCTCGAGCTAGAAAAACCCTAAATACTAAAACTGCTACGTTTTGGTACATTCGCTATACCCTGAGATTGGCGAAGGCTCAGGAGCTGAAAATTGCAGAGGCCGAAGATAAAATCTTGATTTACACTGTGTCCAAAATTCAGCCTCAGATTCGCTATATTCTGGGAGATATGATCCCTCCAAGTTAGGGTTCCAGCCTCTTCTAGAATTCATCCCTAAACAGGACACCTGTGGAGAATTGCTATATCTTGGGCTACACAGGTCCAAATGAGATTTCTGAAGATGTTCGAGAAAGGGCACGGACTGGACTTTCTGTAGTCCGAGATTCAGACTCAGAAGATGAACCAACCAGTGACACGTGGCAGTCCGTACAACTTCACTGTTCTGAACAGTCCTGTAACAGGTCACCTTGGGAAAATGATCATAATTCCCAATTGGTGAAACCAATTCTGATGAAACTTGTGGTGTTGGATCAGGGACATGCGAGGCTACCTCAGTGCGATGTTTCAGACACAGAGGATTAGTGATTTCAGAGATACCGCAGAAATAGTGATAGGCATTTCTGCAGGAGAAATTGGAAAACTAGGGCTTCTTGTTCTGGGAGCTTCCTTCCGCTGTTTTCAGAAAATGAGTACATTGGATAGCTCCATTTGAAGAGATATATCTTTCTATCCAATTAGATCTGAAAGATTGCAAGTTTTGAAAATTAGGGTTTCCCTGACAAACCCTAGATCAACTAGCTCCGAAACCAGGACGGACACTTCAAATCGGTAAGATCTAATCTTTTGCTATTTTCATTTGAGGTCCTCCTTTCAAAATGATCTATCACATTAGCTTGATGATAAGCTTGGTGAAGTTGACAACTTCCAAGCATGGAAGCACATGATCTCCCTGAAGAAAATGAATTGGACACCTACACCGGTAGAGAGGTTCCAGTTCTAGAGGGAGATGAGGCTAGAAGCCTTACACAAGAAGAACTTGGTCAAGGCCAAGAAGATCATTGTTGATTCAATCACGGATCAACTTGTACCACAAGTGTCTTTCCTAAAGACACCGAAGATGTTTGATTCCTTGACCAAGCTATTTGAATGGAAGAACATAAATCAGAATATGACCTTAAGAAACCAGTTGAAGAATGTGAAGATCCAGAATGCAGAGACCATACAGTCATACTTTGCGAGGGTCTCTCAAATCAGAGAACAACTTGAAGCGGTAGAAGAAGAAGTGGAGAATGCAGAAGTGGTGATAACCATCTTCAATGGCCTCCCAGGATCATGGGATTCATTCATTCGAAGAATGTGTGCCAGAAGGAAGTGATTACTTTTAGCAGACTTGAGAAGAAGAAGAAGCTCGACTCATAAGAAGAGAAGAGAAGATGGGAGAAACTGAAGATCAAGCTCTCACCATCCAAAGAAGATCCCTCAATCAATTAGGAATATGAAGATCTCAACTCTTGAAGAACCTCTTATCCACCTTAGCATCTGGATAAGAAACGATGCTATTATGAATGAAGACGACGATGAAGCTGAAGGCTCAAGAAGGAGTCTACCCACGAAACAAATAAAGATAAGTATTCAATTGTCATTCCATGATATTGTTTTGTTATGCATTTGTTTATATTCAGTTGATGTATTATGCATGATAGGATGTTTGCATTAATAACAGTATACTACTAACATGCATGTGATGGGTAAGTAGCTCATGGTGCTATACAACACTCCATTGCTACTTATCTAGAATGAAACCTCTTTGCTGACATATTGGATTAGTGCACAATCTCAATGTTGTCCTGGTAGAGATGGAAGGCATCTAGAAAAGTTTCCGTGAGATATGGATGAATGTTGTATTGGCTAAGATAGTTGCATGATCATATATTTATGCATAATAATTTTTTATGAATATACCTTATGAAATGTTTCTAACCATACAACTGCATTTGACTTGTAGGAAAGATTGCGTACAATGACCTACAAGCAAGAAGGATGAGACTTGTTTCAAAGAACAAGTGACAACAGTTCAAGATGAAGAATAATATGACGAATGCAACGACATCATTGATGCAGAACCTTCCAGGAAGAAAGGTTCAAGAAGAATGATGTCTAGGATGCAGTATCGATACATGAAGAGAAGTTCGTAGTTCCATCATGCAGTGGATGGAAACATCGTGGGATACAAGGCAAGATTCGTAGCGCGAGACATAGACTACGAAGAGACATTTGCAGCCACTAGAAATACACATGACAGGAAGAATCATGTGTGCAGAAGACACCCATGGGATAACACATACATGAGGAGCTTGATGAAGATCTGAACCTTGGCTACAAGGTTGATAGAGGATGACAAGCTCACAGATGGGTGCGAGAAGAACCTTTGAAAAGGTTCAAGATAGAGGATCTTGGTATGGATACTGCTTGTCACTCCGGTACAGAATGTTTCAGTACATAAAGTACGAAAGACAGAGGGAGAATGATGCTCTGCTTCAAAGGGAGTGACTGCAGAAGATCCTGAGGTTCGACATGGTATGACAGGATGGATAGATTACTGATGACTCTAGGCTTTACTGAGAGTAAAGCGGATTTCAACCTTTGCTTCAAGGTTGAAGGCGGAAGACCAGTGATGCTCCTGTTATGTGTCGATGCACTATTTTTCTAAGCATGGAGGTGTGGACAAGGGAAGTATGCAGTAGAGATCCTGAAGAGGTTCAGGATGATGGACTGCAAGGCCATGACCACACCTATGGCATCAAAGCTGAAGCTATTGAGTGTTGCTTCATCAGAGATGGTTGATGCCACGATGTATCGTCAGATGATTTGTTCCTTGATGTACCTAACGAATACGAGACCAAATATTTGCTTTGCTGTGAACACATTAAGACATGTTCACCTGATGGTTGCAAGGCATGTAGTAAGGCACCTGAAGGGTACAGTTGATTATGGGATCAAGTATGAGGCGAATCAAAAGATTATGTGGATTCCTATTGGGAAGGCAGTGCCATTGATGGGAAGAGCACTTCGAGGTGCTACTTCAGTATGGGATCAAGTGTGATCTCTTGGTTTAGCAGGAAGCAATCCTGTGTGGCACTGAGTACAACTGAAGTAGAGTATGTTGCAGCTTGTTCAGCTAGTTGTGAGGCAGTATGGCTGAGGAAGCTACTGTCTGATTTATTTGATTTCCAGTTGGATGCTACTTGTATACATTGTGACAACCAGAGTTGCGTGAAGTTGTCAGAGAATCCAGTGTTCCATGACAAGTCAAAGCATATTGAGATCAAGTATCACTATATCAGGGATATGGTGCAGAGGGGAGCAGTGAAGCTCCAGTATGTTGCGACGGAGGAACAGATAGCTGATGTATTGACGAAGCCATTGGCTAGGAGTACTTCAGGGAGAAGCTTGGTGTTCTCCAGATAGAAGTTTCCTCCAAGGGAAAGTGATGAGTTCCATAGCCATTCTGACATGGTGAGAGGATTGGTTCCTTCCATGGTCAGATGTAAGGGTTGAGCCATTCTGTCATGGTGAGAGGATTGGTTCCTTCCATGTCAGATATGAGTGTTGAGATCCATAGCCATTCTGACAAGTAGGTCAGATATAAGGGCTGAGCCATTCTGTCATGGTGAGAGGATTGGTTCCTTCCATGTCAGATGTGAGTGCTGGCCATTCTGTTGAGTAGGACAGATGTAAGGGCAATTGCCATTCTGGGAATGGAGGTGCTTGGTCAGTTACCAGGAAAACTCGGTCCAGGATTGAGAAGCCATTCTGATGTGATAGAGGGATGTGTTCCCACTTGATAAGATGTAAGGGTTGAACCATTTTGTCATGGCTAAAGGATTAAGTTCCTCCCATGTCAGATGTGAGTGTTGGCCATTCTGACGAGTAGGTCAGATGTAAGGGCAACTGCCATTCTGGGAATGGAGGCACCTGGTCAGTTACCAGGTAGCTCAGTCTGGGACTGGGGGCCATTCTGATGCGATGGTATGATTAGTTCCTCCATGATCAGATGTGAGTGCATGCGCTTTCCGATGCTGTGCTTCGTGCATGGTTGGATTGTAAGTGCAGAGCCCTTTTCAATGCGGTGCTTCATGCATGGTCGGATTGTAAGTGCTGAGCCCTTTCGATGCGGTGCTTTCGAGCATGGTCGACTGTAAGTGCTGTGCCTTTCTGAGAGGATGAGGTTGGATGTAAGTGTAGAGCCTTTCCGATGCGGTGTGCTTGCACATGGTCGGATATAAGTGCTGAGCCATTATGGCGTGATGTGTTTACACATGGTCAGATGTGAGTGTTGGGCCTTTCTGACAGGATGAGGTCAGATATGAGTGCTGGGCGTGCCTTTCTGACAAGATGAGGTCAGATGTAAGAGCTGGGCAGGCCATTCTGACTTAATTGTCAGATATAAGCGCTGATGAAGACCTACATGAAGGGTAGGCCTACAGGATTGACTCTGTAGAACTTCCTGTGACGATAAGAATGAAGAAGATAGCACCATTTGATTGAGATAGCAAAAGCAGTAATGATGATGATGATCCAGATCAAGTGCGATGATGATCCAGCTTTGATGATGATCTAGATCAAGTGATGATCCAGACTTGATGATGATCTAGCAGAGACCATCCCGATCAAGTGATGATCCAGCAGTGATAATCTAGATCGAGTGATGATCTAGATCCAGTGATGATGATCTAGATCGAGTGATGATCCAGATCCAGATGAAGATGACTTGAAGATGAAGATGGCTTGAAGACGAAGATGACTTGATGATGATCCAGATGATACAGAGAAGAAGACTTGTGCTGATAAATTGTGTCGAGAGAATACCTTCCTAGTTAAGAGGGAGTGTTGATGTATTTGTAACTTCGGAATGTATTCATCCGTATTTCTTATGTATTGTAACCCGATGTTTATTCTGGGATGTATTTGAGTCATGTCATGCCTCGATGTTCCGATTGGGAAGTTTCTATAATGTGAAAGTCATGTCAAGTCATTGTGGGTAACCCTCCTATTTGTCAAGGGTTAAAGTCCCCACGGTTATGGGGCCCGAGGGTTATTAGACTATCTTAGTGAAGTCGACCCTAGGTGAGTCATTGTAAGTCGGGGCAATAGTCCCCACCATCTAAGTCAAGGTTAACCCTCCTTGTTGAGCAGAGGGCAAAGTCCCCACAAGTTGTTGGGCACTAGGGTTATTAGACACTCCTAGAGATGTCGGCTCTAGTAGGTAATTGTTAAGTGAGGCCGACATGTTGGAGTGTGCTTCAAGTGAACGAAAGAATATAAATAGAGAGCGAGCCTCTCTATTTTACACACACACACTCACTCATTGGGGCGCATGAGTGAGAGAGGAGAAGCTCTCTCAGTGTGAGTGAGAGAGACAGAAGCTGTGGAGATCATCTTTATGTTTTCGGGTTTTACTGCTGCCATTGGTGCTCATTCTATCTCTAAGGAAGTTGCGGGGTTTTCTCCTTTATGGTTTCCTCGAGGAAAATTCTTTGTGTCTCTTGTCTCTTGTGTTGTGCTTATGTTTTATTGCTGTGCATGTTATTCTCTCAGTTAAAGATCCTAAGATCATAATGCTAGCTTGTATGATAAAAATCTAACAACATTGGGAGGTTCAAGCAATGTTGTTAACAAAGGCGGACAGTAGCAGGCAGATGGATAGAGTATGGACATGATCTGTATGATTGCTAGTAATCATAGTGCAAGTACGACTGCCAATGATTAGTGTTTATGGATATGTACGGGTTCTTACGAGGTAGGCTTGATCACTAGAAAGGGATTTGTGTGGCAAACATACAAGCTAGAGAATGTCGTACATGTAGCGAAGAAGGATTTACATATTCTTTGCTTGGTGATTGTGGGTGTGCAAAGGTTCTTGTGGTGGAAAATGTTTATCAACATAGAAGCCAGTCAAGGGAATGTTCTCCATAATTCATTGCCCTTAATAGTGCTAATGATGATGGCTTTGTTCAAGTTGTGGTTAGTTCTTTAGATGCCATGTTTTTAGGTTAGAGGATTCTATTGTGCATAAATTCATAGAGGAGTGGCCGCCCCTTTTGGTGATGGGTAATGTTGTTTCTATGGAGAATGAGCTTGTGGTAGGGTTGAGCTTGGACATGGAGCTTGTTCCAATGCAATGTTGATAGGTTTACACTTGGTCAAATCACTCGGGGATTGATGACTATTGATTTGTTCTTGGTGGAGCAAACAAGGAGACATAAATGAGTCTTTTCATCAGAGGTTATTGTCATCTTTTGATTGAAAAACAATTCCAAGGAATTTACATGTTTTTCAGTACCTCCAATGAATAATGCAAGATTTAATTATAATTGTGAAACATTGTAGTCATGTTTTGAAAAGCATTGCATGATTTGAATAGCAATGCAGTGCCTTCTACAGGGTTAATTGCATGCATTCTTTAACGATGGTAGAAAAACTCCCTCTTCATGATGTTGCCACCTCATTTGCACCTCGGGTTATGTGGCAGAAATCTTCAAGCCATTGGGTGCAACCGTGGGTGCAAGTAAGAGTCAAGTGCTGTCACTTGATCTTGACTCCTTTGTCTAGGACAACTCATAGCGAAGCCAAGGGGGGTGGTCCCTATGAAAAATAATCTAAGGTTGTTAATCTATGAAAGGAAAAACAACTTCTTTCTAGGAATTAAAATGAAATAAATTAAAATATTAACCACAAGTCACTGCAAAATAAGTTACTTCAGTAACTTAGAAAATGTACAAACCATTCATGACATTTGCAAAATTGATTTAAGCATAAAAATAACGTAGACTAGTGCCATTGATAATGGAGTGCTTATGTGTATGGGGTTGCTGGTGTGGTCTCAGTAAAAGTATTGCAGTTGTCTCATTGGTCAATTTTAAATTATTAAATGAGTGGATTAACGAGTGGGTTAATTCTTTGTTTGGCCCACTAAGACTCCCCTTCTTGAACTAAGCGCTAAAGCAACTTTACTAAGAGTTGAATGGGGTGAGGATGAACCTGCTTGGAGTAGCCCCCTGACTCTATGGTATTCACTCTTCGCAACTTCCCAAGTTCTTAAGAGTCAAGTGTTGTCACTTGATCTTGACTCCTTCATCTAGGCCAACTCCTAGCGAAGCCAAGGGGGGTGGTCGCTATGAAAAATAATCTAAGGTTGTTTATCTATGAAAGGAAAAACAACTTCTTTCTAGGAATTAAAATGAAATAAATTAAAATATTAACCACAAGTCATTGCAAAATAAATTACTTCAGTAACTTAGAAAATGTACAAACCATTCATGACATTTGCAAAATTGATTTAAGCATAAAAATAACATAGACTAGTGCCAATGATAATGGTATTCACTATTCGCGACTTCCCAAGTTCTTAATGATTCGTTTTATGTGGATTGTCCTATTAGGCTAGTCACTTTAACCCCTTTTTGGTTGTCCCACTGTTCTAGCCAAAGGTTTGCAGTGTTCACAAGAGCGAACGGGGACTAAAGCCTTGGTTTATTTTAAAATACTTTATGAATCGTGTAGTTGTTTAAAGAAATGACAATACTTATACTCTCGTTTCCCTTTTTAGGTACTCCGAGAACACAACCAGATTTATTAATTTTAAAAGCAATCGGAAATAAAATTAAAATTTAACTAAGAAAAAAAAGTAACTACTCTAAAAAAGAAACCAAAGCACAAAAAGAGACGACACGACTCCCCCAAGGAAATTGGTGTTGAATTTTAGCATTAGCATATAACTTAAAAAATTTGCAGATAAACTTTAAACAAATAACAAGTGCAGTAAAAACACATTCATAACATCAGTACAATGGACACAAGATTTTTCACTGGGGAAACCTTCAAAGGACAAAACCCCCAAAAAGCATTAGTAGCTCATCTCGTAAATGAGATGACTTAGTAAATTCTTCAAAAATTCCTCAAACCCAGATTTGGAATAAACCACAGTTACAATAAATTTTCTCAGTAAAAGTTCAGAGAAGGGTTTCAAACCCTAGCAGCTCAAATCTTCAGATTTGCTCAAAAAAGGCCAAGACTGTCAAAAACAGTCTGCCCACTATTTCTCAGATCTTTTTGAGATCTACTCAGAAAAGGTCAAGACTGTCAAAAACAGTCTGCCCACTATTTCTCAGATCTTTTTGAGATCTGCTCAGAAAAGGTCAAGATTGTCAAAAACAATCTGCCCACTATTTCTCAGATTTTCTTCAGATCTGCTCAGAAAAGGCCAAGACTGTCAAAATAGTTTGCCCACTATTTCTCAGATCTGCTTGGACAAATTAGGGCCTGTCCAGAACTTCAAAAAACACTGCCCAGAACAAAAGGAATCAGCCCAAAATTATTTATCAGATCTGGTAATTTTCAGATCTGCCTTGAGCAAATTAGGGCCTGTCCAAAAAAAATCAAAATTTACTGCCCATAAATTTAGGACAGTTGCCCGAAATATATCAGATCTGCCTGATCTGCTGTACGGCTGCCCCAAACTTTGAGAGAGAAGAAGATAACTGCTGAAAAGAAGGGTTTGCTGAGAAACACCCTTATGACAGATGCTGATGCCCTAGCTGAGGCAAAACACTCTTCTTCAGTAAATGCCAGCTTCACCTGTCAGAGCAAACTTGCGTGTATAAAATGAGAAGGCTTGATCTTCTTTTATAGCCTTTGTTCACCTATAAGTGGACAAGATTAGGAAAAATAAAAATAATAATATTTTTATTCTTTTCCTAATATTACTTTCACTTTTACCAAAAAGGGTACTTTTATTTTTCCTTTGACTTTTACCAAAAGTCTTTATTTAAAATTATTTCCACCTGTGGTTCAAAAGTCTTTATTTAAATTGACTTTTGACTTTGACCTTTTTTCAAGTGCCCTTGTCGTACCTTTTTGATTTCAGAAGTATATCATCATAAACCAAGAGAGTTATTAATGCTTTTACCTCACACATTGCGTGACACCTAGATCTGGTACTTAGGGTAACTTAACCAAGGGTAGCTAATTCTTGGAGAAGCACTCCAAGCCCATAGATCAAGGGTCAAAGTGCCACACACATGCCCAGACCCAGTCTAGGGCTTACAGTGTCTTCATTCTCCGAGAGAATGGCTACTTAGAACTAAGCTGAGTCTACCAGTCTCAAACTGGTCCTACATCGTGGTCCCGGACCAGATGTCTACTCAACACAAGGTTGAGTCTACCCAGGGAAGATCTAGGTCTATATCATGGTCCCATACCAGATATCTACCATTCAACATAATGGTCACTCAACACTGGGTTGAGTCTTCACCGTGGTCCCGGACCAGGTGGTCCCATTCCCCGAAGAGAAGGGCTCTCGATGCTGCTAAGAAAAATCAACAATTGGTGTGGGTGCTTGGCTGCCCACTTGCTTCTCTTTTATTACAATGATTATTACAATGAGGAATACTTGTGGTCTTTTATAGATCAAGAACCAACAAGTTTACAAGTTTGAAGGCTTTAAAAATGCTTGACAAAAAGATATGGAAGAAGGAGGGCTCCTGAATGGCATAATATATAAAAATTCGCCAACACTTCTCTCTATCTGTTCATCAAATGTTGCAAAACAATCAACAAATTATGCTAAATATGCTAGATTAATCAATTAAAGCATAACAAAAATTAGCATATAACTCAAGAACTTTAAATGATATAAAAATATAGAATGCAAGTACTTAGTTTTGAGAGTTAGATCTAGGAGAAATAAGCCTTTTAAAATCAGATCTAATCTTGTAAATGCATATGTAAATCAAATTAGCTTATGAAATTTTTAATGCACTAATTTGATTAACGCTGCTGAAAGTAACTAGTAACCAGAAAAGTTTAATAACTTAGATGAGAGAAGAAGAAGAATATCAAGCCCTTGAACTTGGGCTATGGAGTCTTCCCAGTGGGACCCAGAGGGATTGTGTTTTTCTTGATGTGCTTGAGAAGGTAGGAGAGTCAAACTAGAATACCTTCCCCTTCAAGCTAAGCAACCTGCAATCCTTAAACACTTTTGCACAAAAAAAGATTAAAAGGATCGATATTAACTACAAAAGAAACTTAGAAAACATGCATTTAAACTAAAATAACATGTATCTCTAAGGTATCTTATGCAACTAAACGATAAGATAATAGATAAGCAAATCTACTTTTCTTATGCTACTGAGAGATAGCTCTCCTTCAAAGGCCGATAGTTAATCCACTTAAACAAGATACAAGTATATGAAAAGACATAGATTACCTCATAAATTCAACAGTTTGCCTCCAAACACATGAAAATAGTCACACTATTCTTGCCTCCAAAGCCTCTATTCAATCAATAAAATATTTCACAATTACAGACAAATAAGAGCAAAGGTTCCACACTTTTATGAAAATGAAGTGAACTTGCTTGTTTAAATAGATGAAACCAAGCTTAAGGGAGGGTGCACTTGCCAATAGAGAGCGCCTTGCTTGGTTGGCTCCGACTTTGGAAAGATCTTTACAATGGAAACAACCAACGACTAAAGCGCCACCTTCCCAAAACTCAAATCACTTCCTAAATATTCATGCTTTTCTTGGAAGATGCACCCTAGTCTTGGAGAGATGTGCCCCCACTTGGAGAAGGAAACATCTATTGCTTTGATTTTGCAATAATATCAACATTGGGTCATTATGAAACATTAGAATACTTGTCGCTTTGCTTTGCTAACTCAAAAATCTCATTTATGGCATGTTTCTTTAATTTTATGAGTTGCCGAATTTCTCACTTTTTCCATTTTTGGTCTTTTTTTACCTTTTTTGAGTAATATTTAATTTTGGAGATAAATAATTACTCGAAAACTTAAGAAAGTGGGTTTAGGGGTTAAGTGGCTGCTCTGAGTTAGAAAACGAGTACCCCCATGCCCAATTCTTCCTTCTAACCACAGTTTTATGCTTTAGAGAATTTTTACAACTAACTTGTTAAAATAAGCTTGGAAAAACGAAAAAAAATATTTTTTCCGGAAATTAAAAAATAAACTGTGGGACTTAGTACATGTTCATATGACTTAAAAACAATAACTAGCATGGTAATATACATTAACACTTAGGTTTTAATAACCTCCTTAGGCCTAACCACCAAGACAATTATTCTAGCTTTGGAGGCTTCAGTGAAAAGGTCGAAAATTATAAATTGTTAAAAATCGATATATAATTAACAAGGAAAAACCACTCCTGAATAATGTATTAATGACTAAATCCTAGGAAATCCAAACCTTTTACATATTTTCATCATGCTAAGTCATTTTATTACAATTCCTCGTGGGGTATGAACATGTGAAAAAAACTAGGTAACAGGACACTTCCAGATAGGGCCCATGTCCGGTATTCCACGTGTCAAATACGACACTTGTCCTAATATGTGTCCGACACCAAAATTTTCGTGTCCTGAATTTTGGACACTTTCTAGCACATGTCCTGATTTCTAGACATGTGTCCTGTCAAAAAGGGTAAAGAGGAGGAGGAGGAGAATAGAGGAAAGAGCTACGACAATAATGCTAATTTTGACATGGAGGAATAGGAGGACAATTAATAGTGGCTAGTACCATTGATGAGCTATGATATTCTTCCTTGTGGTTATTTAGTATGTTCATTTTGTATCTAGTAGTATAGATACTAGAGTTAGTACTAAGTAGTATCTACTCTATTTTGTATATGTCGGTGGCATTCTCTCGATATTTACGTAATACATTTTGATTTTTGTGGTTTAATCAGAGATATCAAGTATGCAATTTAAGGTTCAAAGTTCCTAATTCATGATAATTTTATTATTGATTCATCATTGTCAAATTTTAATTGAATGATATTATGATTGATGTACATTGTATATACTTCTAGTTTTTTAAAACTGTAGATCTTTATGTATTTTTTTAATATATATATAAAACGTGTCCCCCGTGTCCTATTTCTGTGGTCGTCGTGTCTCTTGTCGAATACTCCTATTTTCGTGTCCTTCATGTCCCGTGTCCTTGTGTCACGTGACTTAGGAAAAAAATAAAAATGGGCCAGAAATGGCATGATGGACTTCTAAACATGAGATTTGAACAAGGAAATTGTTTGTCTTTGGCGACCAAGTTGAAAGTCCAATTGAGTGCAACCTAGTTGGTATTATTTGGCTCCAATTGTGGGATGTGTGCTCGATCAAGTCTTTAGGCAAGGAGAGCATGTGAGAACCATAGAATCTCTGGTTTCAATAATCTGTAAAAACATCTCAACTTGACAAGCCAACCTAGTAGCATAAGATTTTGTAAAAAACCATCGAACCATTAAGTTGCTTTGTTACAAATTAAAAAGAAAAAAGAAACTTTAACTAATGAAAAAGATTATTATTCCAAAGTACATAAAATAAATGCAGAAAGTAAAGGCTCACTTTAAGGAGCTTAATTTTCCTACTCTAAGCATGTCATAGTAAAAATGTTAAGTAAAATGATAAATCCAATGCAACCACCTTAATATTTGATCAAAATTTAAATTCTTTCCTTTGTCTTTGGTTACCAGTCAAAGCAAAGACATGTTTATTAGAACATGCAGGCCTGTGCGGATATTTAGGATGGGCGGGATGGATGGGAGATCATAGGTAAGTAAAACTTCTTTAGATAGTTTCCCAAATTGGCATGTGCTTTCACAGGCTTCTTCTATCCAAGCTTAAATAGTGCTAATGTACATATCTGCATGAGAAAGAAGATCACCAACTCCATCATATATATCAAATGGGCTTGTCAGATGATAACTCTCTTTGTAAGCCCAGGTTGTTCCAAATCATAAGGAACCTTTGAATCAGTAGATGCAGGCTCAGGTTGACCCTCCATCGGTTGTATCAAATTTGATGCTTCGATGCATTACCTCTCAAAGTCTTCATTGCTAATACTTGTGTGTGATTCTGGATGATATGGCTTTGAATAATCATATGAAAACTTTGCATGCTGCTCCTCCATATCAAGATTTCCCAAAGTCTCAAGATCAACTCTCCCTTCTTTTGATACATAAAAAATGGGCTTCTCAGTGTATGTCCAATAGTCGTCATCCATACCTTTGTCAAATATAGGGGAGTCTTCATTAGTTGGTTCCAAAAATGTTATAATGGAATGAGCTTTCCAAACATTCATCACCACGTGGAGAACATGGAGGAGTGTCATCATACACCATACAAACTTCATCATAATCTTCTTTCTAATTTTTTGTGATGGTTTCTTCATGAGGTAAATCTGGAGAAAAGTTGTGATCATCATCACTGAAATACTCATGAGGATACTTCAAATCTTTAATAGTTTCTATTATGGAAACATGAAGAGGATCTTCAATTAAAGGACCTTCATGACCGTATTCAATGGGGTCACTTGGGATGTGGTGCTCAATGGGGTCACGTGGGAAACCATTTTGTACAATGGTTTCTAGATGATACTCTTTCCTAGGCAAGATGGCAAGGGATTCATTAATGAAACTTTCTACATCACCCTTATCATTATCCTGCCATTTCTCAAGAAAAATATTCATGAAGCTTGAAAAGGAAGTGATGCATTTGCTAGTCAAATCCTCAAAAAACTACTCAAAAACATCCCCCCCCTGAGGATCAGCAAATACTCCCATCCAATCATCTTCATGTAATACATTGAATTTGATCAAAATTTTGATGAAGGATGTAATGTGGGAGATTGAAGAATCACTCCTTCCATGAAAGAATGGAGTATAATCATATATTTCATTGGAATCAAAGTCAAAGTTGGGAAATCCTGGGACACTGGAGAAATCGATAGGATGAAATGTATTGGAAGTACTAGCACCAAGCCTTTCCTTTTCTGCATCCATACTATCAACATAAGTTTGAGATAACCATGTAGTATATATTGTATTGAACCTGTGGATTTGTCAATAATAAGCCTGAAATTTTTTCAAATGTGTCGCATGTGTCCATCTACACAACAAAATTTCACAAAATTTATGAGATAATGGTTTTATCCCTTCAATGGAGTCGCCATGCGAGAAAAAGAAAAACATGCATCAGGGTTTCTCCCAACAAATTATTTTTTGCTTTTCCTTGTAAACTTATGAAAAAGAAAAATGTTAGTGGAGTTGCCAGATGAAAAGTTAAAAACTAATCTAAAAAATTCATCAAACAAAGGAAAAACAAAAAGAGAAAACAAAAGTCGTATTCCGGTAATAGAAAGATTTATCACCGGCAATGGCGCCAAATGGTTGTCGCCTAATTAGCATCTCGGGTCACGTGGCAGAAATCTTCAACCACTGGGTGCGACCTTGGGGGCAAGTAAGAGTCAAGTGCTGTCACTTGATCTTGACTCCTCTGTCTAGGCCAATTCCTAGCGAAGCTAAGGGGGGTGGTCCCAAGGAAAAATAATCTAAGGATGTTAATCTATGAAAGGAAAAAAACTTGTTTCTAGGAGTTAAAATGAAATAAATCAAAATATTAACCACAAGTCATTGCAAAATAAATTACTTCAGCAATTTAGAAAATGTACAAACCATTCATGACATTTGCAAAATTGATTTAAGCATAAAAATAACGTAGACCAGTGCCAATGACAATGGAGTGCTTTTGTATATGGGGTTGTTAGTGTGGTCTCAGTGAAAGTATTGCAATTGTCTCGTTGGTCAATTTTAAATTATTAAATGAGTGCATTAAGGAGCGAGTTAATTCTTGGTTTGGCCCACTAAGACTCACCTTCTTGAACTGAGTTCTAAAGCATCTTTGCCAAGTGTCCAACGGGGCGAGCATGAACATGCTTGGAGTAGCCCCTTGACTCTGTGGTATTCGCTCTTCGTGACTTCCTGAGTTCTTAAAGATTCATTTTATGTGGACTGTCTTATTAACTAGTCACTTTAATCCCTTTCTGGTTGCCCACCATTCCAGCCAAAGGCCTGCAGTGTTCATAAGAGCATACAGGTACCAAAGCCTTGGTTTATTTTAAAAGATTTTATCAATCGTGTAGTTGTTTAAAGAAATCACAATATTGTTACTCTCGTTTCCCTTTTCAGGTACTCCAGAAACACAACCAGATTTATTTATTTTAAAAGCAATAAAAAATAAAATTAAAATTTAACTAACAAAAAGAAAACAGCTAGTCTAAAAAAGAAATCAAAGCACAAAAAGAGACGACATGGCTCCCCCTACGGGAATTGGTGTGGGTGGTTGGCTGCCCACTTGCTTCTCTTTTATTACAATGATTATTACAATGAGGAATCCTTGTGGTCTTTTATAGATCAAGAACCAACAAGTTTACAAGTTTGAAGGCTTTAAAAATGCCTGACAAAAGATATGGAAGGAGGGCTTCTGGATGGGTTAAATTGACAAAAATTCGCCAACGCTTCTCTCTATTTGTTCATCAAATGCTGTAGAACAACCAACAAACTTATGCTAAATATGATAGATTAATCAATTAAAGCATAAAAAATTTAGCATATAATTCAAGAATTTCTAAATGATATAAAAATATAGAATGCAAGTACTTAGTTTTGAGAGTTAGATCTTTGAGAATTTAGAAATAAGCCTTTTAAAATCAGATCTAATCTTGTAAATGCATATGTAAATCAAATTAGCTTATGATATTTTGTAATGCACTAATTTGATTAACATTGTTGAAAGTAACTAGTAACCAGAAAAGTTTAATAGCTTAGATGAGAGAAAAAGAAGAATATCAAGCCCTTGAACTTGGGCTATGGAGTCTTCCTAGTGGGACTAGAAGGGATTGTGTTCTTCTTGATGTGCTTGAGAAGGTACGAGAGTCAAACTAGAACGACTTACTCTTCAAGCCAAGCAACCTACAATCCTTAAAACACTTGCACAAGAAAGATTAAAAGGATCAGTGTTAACTACAAAAGAAGCTTAGAAAACATCCATTTAAAATAAAATAACATGTATCTCTAAAGTGTCTTATGCAACTAAATAGTAAGATAATAGATAAACAAATCTACTTCTCTTACCCCACTGAGAGATAGCTCTATTTCAAAAGCCAATAGTTAATCCACTTTAACAAGATGCAAGTATATGAAAAGACACAAACTACCTCATAAATTCAACAATTAGCATCCAAACACATGAAAAGAGTCACACTGTTCTTGCCTCCAAAGCCTTTATTCATTCAATAAAATATTTCACAATTACAAAGCAATGAGAGCAAAGGTTCCACACTTGTATGAAAATGAAGTGAACTTGCTTGTTTAAATAGATGAAGCCAAGCATAAGGGAGGGCGCACTTGCCAAAAGAGAACGCCTTGCTTGGTTGGCTTTAAGTTTGGAAAGTGCTGTACAATGGAAACAACTAGTAACTAAAGTTCCACCTTCCCAATACTTAAATCACTTCCTAAATATTCATGCTTTTCTTGGAAGATGCACCCCCTCTTGGAGAGATGCGCTCCCACTTGGAGAAGGAAACATCTATTGCTTTGATTTTGCTATAATATCAACATTTGGTCATTAGAAAACATTAGAATACTTGCCTCTTTGCTTTGCCAACTCAAAGATCTCATTTCTGGTATGTTACTTTAATTTTATTAGTTGCCGAATTTCTCACTCTAACCATTTTTTTGGTCTTTTTTATCTTTTTCGAGTAATATTTAATTTTGGAGATAAATAATTACTCGAAAACTTAGGAAAGTTGGTTTAGGCTTTAAGTATGTGATCTGAGTTAGAAAACGAGTACTCCCATGCCCAATTATTCCTCCTAACCACACTTTTATGCCTTAGAGAAATTTTACAATTAACTTATTAAAAATAAGCCTGAAAAAATGTTTTTTTTTAATTTCTTTCTGGAAATAAAAAAAACCTATGGGGGACTTAATACATGTTCATATGACTAAAAAAAGTAACTACCATGGTAATATACATTGACAGTTAGGTTTTAATAACCTCCTAAGACCTAACCACCAAGACAATTATTCCAGCTTTGGAGTCTTGAGTGAAAAAACTCGAAAATTATAAATCGTTAAAAAACTATATATAATTAACAAGGAAAAAACACTCTGGAATAATGTATTAATGACTAAGTCCTAGAAAGCCAAACCTTTTACATAATTTCATCATGCTAAGTCATTTTATTACAATTCCCCGTAGGGTATGAACATGTGAAAAAAATAAAAGGGGGCCAGAAATGGCCTGCTGGACTTTTGAACACGAGATTTGAACAAGTAAATTGTTCATCTTTAGCGGTTCACTTTAAAGTCCAAATGAGTGCAACCTAGTTGGTAACACATGATTTACAAAAAAAGATTGATACATGTGACACCTTCTCGCTGACAAAGATCATCATTCTTTGTTGCCTTTGTTCAGCGGCCAGCCCCTCATATACTGTGATAGGTGTTGAAAAACTGAGATTTAACTGCTTGCTGGTTTAATGAACAATTTTGTGTGTTTCACTTCAGCCGGTTTTACATAGGCTTGAAGCTACTTATAAAAAAATTTTCTGAACAATTTAAACACGCAGAAAAACACTAACAGGCTGAAAACAAATGCATGCACACCATAAATTTGACTCAGATATTTTTGGCTAATCAGCCCTGGAAAAACCCCCACGGGGAAAACCAGTCAGAGAGGAGAGATTTTAATTAATTCTTCAGCAAGGTACAGGACAGAAAAATAATGGTGAAAATACAACTTATCTCCACCAGCAGCGTTTTTCTCAAAGTCTGGAAAAATGCTCAGCAATCCCAGCCATACATTTTTCTCTGATTTTTCTTCAGCAAATTAAATGCACTGGTACAGCTTTGACAGGCCGTACACCTCCTCGATTTTCGTGCCAATACTCAGCAGACCGTACAGCAGACCTAGCCGTACAGTTTCCTCGATTTATGTGCAATTTAATGTGCAGTCCGTACAGCAAAAACCCTCAGCCGTACACCTCGATTTCTGTGCAGAATTAAAAGTGCCGTACAGCAGTCCTTACTCCTCGAAATTCGTGCAGCATTTAATGCACCGTACAGCAGGCCGTACACCTCGAAATTCGTGCAGCATTTAATGCACCGTACAGCAGGCCGTACACCTCGAAATTCGTGCAGCAAACAGGCCGTACTTTCTCGGTTTCTGTGCAGAAAATGAAGCAGCCGTACAGCAGTAATAAATGCAGGCCGTACTCCTTCTTGGGAACTGTGCACTCCTATTAAATGTGGTCTCGACCTCCTGGAGTAAACTGGAATCTCTTCAGCAAACCCTTTTCAAGAAAATCGTGCCCTCCTTGAGCAAACTCGACCCCTCTCTCCAGCTCTATCTTCTTCACCTGAAAAAATGAACAAGTGAAGTCTCTTTGCCTCCCTCAACCCTTTTTGTTTGCTCTAAGTGAGTTTCTTAATCCAACGGTGGAGAAAGAATCAAATCAATGGCCAAGATGAAATGAGAGTGAAAATCCCTTTTATTTATTTCTCATAAATAAAATCACTCACCCACTTAAATTTATCAAAAAGTGACTTTACTGTTATAAAGTCTCATTAAGTGACAATTAATGTGAGGGTCACCTTTTTCCCTCTTAAAGTGACTTTAGGCAAAAATTAAAGTCACCTAGGGAACATCTGCCTAGGTACAAAAATCAACAATAGGCTCATCACTTACCTCTTAAATTTACCAGTGGCATGTTAACCAGTAAACGTTAGATTTGGAAGCTGGCTTACATACCATTGTTTCTCATACTGTCCCTTACTTTAACACTGTAGACTTGGCCAGATTTTTTGCGAATGAAGTTGCAGTCACTATATTCTAGTGAAGGATTTAATCTGTTGTTTATTTTTAGTTGCCTTCATAAGGTTTCTTTCTTGCTAAAGTAGGATGACCCTCTTGGGTATTGGTTTAGTCTGGACTCTATATAGAAAGTATATATCAGTTTTTCTTTTTTGGGTTTCTAATGTCTGTGTTCTGTTGGTGTGGAATCTAGTTCAGAATCAAATAGTGATTAAATATATAAAAATTGTCAATACTTGATTGGGCTTATGCTTTAACAATAATTATTTAAATAATCCTCAGCTATGATGAGTGGTTTGGTCATACTTCTACATGACTAGAATATGTGAGGCACTTGAAGCTGATATATGCACGGTTGGTTCTATTTCTGCAGGTATTATGGTTTAGCATCCCCTATGGTACAAAATGGAGAGTGGGAGAATGCAGATGATATCACCTTGCTGAGGAGGTATGGAATCGATCAATTTTGGTTGTTTATAAATTATAATAGTTAATTGATGACTTATTTAAACTTGAGCTGGAAGGCCTGTATTCATAATGTGAATCTAGTTGGCAGAGAAGCTACTGAAATTTACATCATGATAATAATCATTCTGTTATTTGCTTAATGCCTATTTAGGCAGCTTCATGGTCAAGATTACAGTACTCTTTGTTCTTACTACACAACGAGTGTACAATCCATGCACATAGGAGTCATCTTGTTCTAGTTATTTATTCAATTGGAACTTTTAATTTTGCATTCAAATGGCTCCATTCTTACCACCTACATGTGCTTGTGGAACTACAAGTATTGTTTAGTATTACCCTTTTGGGTGGAACTACCAGTATTTATAAATATATCTATTTTGTTTCTTTAATTTGTAGATAACTGATCCTTTCTTGTCAATTTCTTCCATTGATATTCAACATAATGGTGGTGGTTCCCATGATCTTTCTTGGAGATGACACAACTTTCATTAGTTTAGCAAGGAAAGACTGAGGACATCGGATAGTGTGTGAGATTTAAGTATTAGAAATTCCTTTGATGAACAAAAGAGATGATAAAATACTATATCCTTATGAAAATTTGTTGCAGGCTAGGAAAGGGATCAATTAGGTCAACTAGACATAAATTGGGGTAAAATGTCCATGCAGTGTTACAGTTTGAGCTAGCATGTGTGATTAAAGCCCTAAAGAAAAAGGCTAGCACAACTATAACCTAGAGGTGTTACCCTTTCGTCACCTTGATAAGTATAACCATCTCTCTACTTTTTAAGTTGGCTCATCTCCAACTCAATGGGGGCATCCCTAGGGTTATGATTGCTAGGCTATGGAAATAAGCAATGTTATAAAACTCGGAACCAGGAGTTGAACTGGTCGAGAGTCAACTCGGACTGTTGAACCAATCGAGAGTGAACTTAGACCGGAACCGGAACCAACAATGAACCGTAGCAGTTTGATTTCAATGACTAAGACTATACAAAAATATATAAAATTTTACAATTTTAATGAAAAATATATATATTTAACATTCCAAGCTATGATTTCAAACTATTAGAGACATAATATGCAAAATCTATTCATGTATATACCACGTAAGGGTGAATATATCAAAATGACACCAAGTGCAATACACATTTGAATCAAAATTGAAAATACATAATCATCAAAATCCTTGCCTATATTGGGATCCTATTCTCTAGGCTCTAGCCCTTGCCTCTACCTTGAATCTCAAAGTTGATCCTCCAAGGACATTAGTCAACACCCTACAATTTTGATGAAACTGCCTGATCCAAGCGTTAAAATAAGCTTAAAAAAGTTTCCCATGCTTAATAAGTGATTTTGCTTCATTGAAGGATACAATTTTATTAAGGTCATGCAAAGCAGTTTAATCAACCTCAACAATCAAGCATCAACACCACCAACATCAAGATACAAAGACAGTTTGATGTGCTTGATTAAATTCCAATCCCTTACTCTCATACATGATAGAATTCAGTGGAAACTTTGCAATCCTGAAATCCTAAAAACTATTAAGTCTGATGAATTTTGATTGGGATTGAAAATTCTACTTTTTGCATATGAAGTCCGATGAGGTTGGAACCACTCTCAAACATCTAAAACAATTAGTGGTAATGTTAAAAATTTAAGTAAAAGTGAAAGGATAGAATTTTTTAAGTAAATTCATGTAAAAAATTTAACATTACCATTTAATATTACTGACTTCATTGTCACATGTACAAGGCTGGTAGTTTTTTTTAAGAACATCAGTGTCTAGCCTCCATGCATGCGCGTCGGGCATGTTTGTATTTACTCGGTCAAGTTAATGAAAAACCGGCCGGTTTGGTACCAAACCGACCTGTTCAAGGTATGCCTTGGCTGGTTTGGTACCAAATCAGCCTCTAGGGCGAGTTTTGTCTCGGTTTGAGGTTGATGAGAATTGAACTGGTCAACTTGGTTGGTTCCGGTTTTGAGTTGACAGGTTTTTAAAACACTGATAAGGGCACAAGGTGATTTGTAGAGTTAGCTTTACCAAAATAGTTTAGTCTTTTTGTAGTATATAAAAAGAGGTAATGGAAGGACCATGAAGACTCATGCAAATTCCTAGGGAAAAATGGAATCAAAGGAAGCAAAACCAATGAAGCGGCAAGTTCATAAAGGGTAAGGGTAGATTTAATCCTTGCAGTGTCAACTGCTAACTAATAAACCCTAACTTGCTGGAAAATAAATGTAGAAATCACATAGGAGCTCCCATACGGTGCCAACTCAAAACAATGCTACTAGGGCGTGCCTTTTACAATGAAGTATCATAGTTTCTTTAATCTATAAAGATGACTTAGAACAATGTAATATCCATGCATAAAACAACAAATGCAGATGAGAAAAATAGTTCTCACATATAACCCTTCCAATGAGACAAATTTTTCTGTTTATGGCCGTAATTAACAAGTTCTAGGTTCTACTATATATTAGCAACATCAAGAATAAGAACAAGGAACCACACTTACAAATGGAGAAGAAACCCTTAGCTTCAAATGCACCATAACTGATATGTCAATTAGTCTCCAAAGGGCGAGAGCTCTCAAAATCCAACCATGAGAAATGAATTACAAAGCCAACCCTTATATAGGTTGTAGATCCATCTCATTCCACAGTAAAATATGATTAAATTAGGCCTAACCCTAGAATAGAGCAAACAATGACAAAAACTCCAACTACTAACTAACAAATAATACATTTTTAAAATAATGTATGAGAAAGGTGGTCAATGCCACATGTACATCATCAAAGATACATAAGGCAGATCAAGGGTGGTGTCTTCGACAAAAGTGTTGATTTTTCCTAAGCAGCGTCGAGAGCCATTCTCTTGGAGAATGGGGACATCTGGTCAAGGACCAAGATGTGGAACCAGTCTAGCACTGGGGGAACTCAACCTTGAGTTGAGTAGCCATTCTATTGAATGGGGACATTTGGTTAAGGACCAGGATGTGGAACCAGTCCAGCACTGGCAAAACTCAGCCTTGAGCTGAGTAGCCATTTTGTTGAATGGGGACATCTGGTCAAGGACCAGGATGTGGAACCAGTCCAACACTGGGGGGAACTCAGCCTAAAGCTGGGTGGCCATTCTTTGAATGGAGGCACCTGGTCCGTTACCAGGAAGATGAACCAGTCTAGAACTGGGGGACTCAGCCTAGAGTTGAGGGCCATTCTCCGATAGAATGGAGGCTCTTGGTCAGTTACCAAGTATTTGACCTTGGGTCAAATTATGCAGCCCATGGCTGAGGCACCTGGTAAGTTACTAGGACATCACTATAAGTCCTAGATCGGGTCTAGGCATGTGAGGTACTACCCTCGATCTGTGGGCTTTGTGACCTTCTCCAAGGATTGGCTACCCTTGGTTAATACACCTAGTACCCGATCTTGGTGGCACAAGGAGTGTGAGATAAAAGCATTAGTAATTCTCTCTATTTATGATGAGGTACTTTGAGTGGGTTTGAAGGACCCCTATGACCACTTGTTTTGACCACATGCCACTTGAAGAAGGTTAAAGGTAGAAGTCAAAAATTACATAAGAACCCTTGGACCAGTAAGTGAAAATGCAAAAAGACCTTTAGTACCACTAAAGGTAAAAGTAAAAAGGTAAAAGAATAAAATCACATTATTTTATTCTTTTGAGTTTTGGTCCACACCCAAGTAGATTAAAGGCTGTAAAAGAAGATCATCTCCAATTCATTTACACACACTTGAACAAAAACATTGAGCTGCTCCAAAAGAGGTTTTCGCTGGTTGTTGAAGGAAGAGAAATTTTGTCTTTGGTTTATGCCCTAGCATGGAGGTTTCTATCTAGGGCATCTCCATCTCCATCTTCATGCTATAGTCACACCCTAAGACAGAGCTAGGGCATCCTTAATCACGAGCTTCAAACCCTCACTGGCAGTAGTAAACCTCATGGCAACAGCTGCAGGTAACCCTACCCATTCATTGGCAACCTACTCTCTACACGGGCAACCTAATCTAGGGCACGAGCAGACCTCAGGCACCAGCAAAGGCTCACGGCGGACATTTGGCAACAACACAGGGACATGGGTAGCCTGTCATCATCTCGGGCAACCTCCTATCACCCTCGAGCAGGTCTGTTACTCATCCGGGTAGCCCTAAACACGTTGCACAGCATCTCGGGCAACAACAAACATTTACAGGCTGTCTGTTAATACTTCTGGGCAACCATTGTTTAGGCTCGGTCAGGCTGCTATAGGTCTCGAGCAACCTCCCTTACACCTCGGGCAGCAGGAGTAGACCTCTCTACCCTTCGATTAACAGGAACAGAGGTTTGAGCAGTTCACGGGCAGGTTGCTACAGGATCTGGGAAGCCCATTTGGCATCCATGCAACATAGGTGAAGAATCCGGGTATTAGGTGAGGGATCGAGAAGTCTACTCCAAACTACGGGCAGTGCAATAAAGGTATTCGGGCATCCTGTTGGTCTTCTCTGGAAAATACAGGAAATTAGGGCAACAAGCCCTAATTTGAATTTTCTTGTAAAAATATCCTTATGGCAAATTTTTGATCAGTTATTTTAAGCCTATTAGGGTTTGATAAATTATTGTTGGAAGAATTATTGAAGAACATTCATCTCAAAATTCTAAGATTGAAGAACTCAAGTCATCTCATTTAAGGGATGAATTACTAATGCTTTTGGGGTTTTTGTCCTTTAAAGGTTTCCTCGTGAAAAACATCTTGTGTCCATGTGTGTGATGTTTTGATTTATCTACTGCACTTGTCTTATTGTTATCTTATAGTCTGCAAATTTTAAAGCTAATGCTAAATTTCAACATGGTATCAGTGCTTAGCATGTGAAGACCCCAGTAAGAGGCAGATTATTGTTGTCTTCCTAAACCTTGGGACATTTTGCAAACTTGGATAACTGACTTGTGTAGCAGAGATGGCTACCAACACTTTCAGACCGAAAGAAAAGCTTGAAGGTTCAACAAACTACAACTCTTGGAAAGCTAGGCTCACAACCATCCTAGAGGAAAATGACCTTGATGACATGGTGTTCGACACCATAGAAGAACCAACATCTAATGCTGGCAGAATTGCTTACAAGAAGAAGCAAGCAAAGGCTAGAAGGATCATTTATGTAGTCAAGAAAACCTTGATGCCCACCATCACACCATTGAAGACTGCCAAAGAATGCTTTGACTCCTTGACAAATCTGTATGAAAAGAAGGCTCCTAGTCAGAAGAGAGTTTTGAAGAAAAGGATTTGAACACTGAAGATGAACAAGGATGAAGGAGTTGTACCCTTCTTCACAAAGTTTGCATAGGTAAGAGACCAACTCACTGCTATTGGTATTACTGTGGATGGTGATGACCTCGTACAGACTGTATTCAATGGTCTCCCAAACTCTTGGGAAACATTTTTGGCAGCAGTAAGTGGGCGTGAGAATCAACCAAACTTTGATAGGCTTTGGCATGATTGCTTGGAAGAAGAAGGAAGAGTTCAAAACAAGGCTACTAGAACCAAGGTAGGAAACCTTGCTCTTACAGCTAAGACAAAGATGTTCAAGAAGCCCTCCCCTCAGAAAGAAAAGGAAAGAAACCACAAGGTAAGCACATTGATGTTTCAAAAGTGGAATGCTATAATTGTCATAAGATTGGGCACTTAGCTAAGGATTGTAGGTAGCCCAAGAGGAAGTTCAAAAGAAGATTCCAAGCCTCTGCCGCAGAAGAAGAAGAAGAAGAAGAAGAACCTCAGAAGAAGAAGAATACCAAGGCTACCAAAGAAGATGAACCTAGAAGGGAATATTACCTGATCTTTGCTCTCTCTAGGTCCATCACTGACAGTGCTAATTCTTGGTTAGTAGATAGTGGTGCTTCTAGACATATGATAGGTAGTCGTGGAGCACTCACCAGCTACATAAATTCGAAGTTCACTACTCAAGTGGAACTTGGAGATGACTCCACTTACAAGATTGAAGGAGTTGGCTCAACCTCACTTCAACTTGATTCAGGTACGGTCTTGCATATTGATGATGTGTCTTATATGTTCCTGGTTTGAAGAAAAACCTCCTCTCTATTGTTGGCTTAGAGGACAAGGGCTACATAGTCCTCTTCATGGACAAAAAGGTCCTACTATGGACAAAGAACGAGAAGCTAAGCTCAATTGTATAGATTGGGGTTTGAGAGGGAGGTCTTTATAAGGCTTCTGAAAATTCCACACTAGCCTTGGTTCACCACACAATGGATCTGTGTGAGTTGTGGCATCAGAGGTTTGGACACCTCCATTGTATAGATCTTCTAGGCCTACAAAAGATGGTTACAGGTATGCCAGAAGTTTCTCCGAAACATGATGGAATTTGCAAAGGATGTGCTCTAGGTAAGAACACTAAGAAATTCTTCTCCAGAAGCAAGAATAGATCTAAAGGAATATTGGATTTGATTCACTCTGACATTTGTGGCCCCATGTCTTCATCCTTCTTGAGTGGGTGCTTGTATTATGTCTTGTTCATAGATTATCATTCTTGGAAGTCATGGATTTACTTCCTCAAAGCCAAAAGGGAAACTTTTGACAAGTTCAAATAGTACAAGGTTCTGATTGAAAATTAGACAGGCAGACACATCCGTATCCTAAGATCAGATAACGAAGGTGAGTATGAGTCTAATGAGTTTGATGATTCTTGTCGAGAAGGAGTATTCAAGAAAGAGTTGACAGTGCCTTACAACCCTCAACAGAATGGGGTTGCAGAAAGGAAGAACAGAACAATATGTGAAGCTGCTAAAGCCATGTTGATTGACCTTGATCTTCCATTATCTATGTGGGCTGAAGCTGCATGTACTGTTGTGTACATCCAAAACAAAATCCCTCATGCCATCTTGGGGGAAAAGACTCCAGAAGAAGTCTTCACCAGTAAGAAACCTACAGTTAACCACATGAGGATTTTTGGCGCTCTAGTATATATTCGTGTGCCCAAAGAAAAGAGGGCTGAGCTAGAGCCTTCCGGAAAGAAAGGCATATCTGTCAGGTACAGTGACAGCTCGAAGGCCTACTGCATCTATGTCCTTGGACAAAGGTACATCGAAGTCAGTAGAGACGTGATTTTCCATGAGGAAGCTGTGTATCGTCAAACACAAGAGCTTTCAAAGGAAGATGAAGGACCTCCTCTTGAGATCCTAGGTTTAGAAGTTCAGAGGGAGGAAGGGGAATTTGACAATCAAATTCTAGATGTACCTGAGGAACCTGAAATTCCACCAGAAGAACTGCTTGAAGTTCCTCCTTCCAAAAGGAGACTTGCCTGGTACATGAAGTTGAGAAGCATAAAGCTCCTCCCAGGACTTTTAGAGAAAACATAAGGCCACAAAAGTACTAAGCTCTTATGAGCCAGCTCATCAGTGCTGAACCTTCCACATACAAAGAAGCAACAAGTCAATAGGTATGGATTGATGCCATGATTGAAGAGTACAATTCAATTGTGAAAAATGATGTGTGGGAAGTTGTTTCGAGACCGACATGAAAGTCAATGGTAACATCAAGGTGGCTCTACAAGATCAAGCATGCTACTGATGGAAACATTGAGAAGGACAAAGCCAGTTTTGTAGCCCGTGGCTTTACTTAAAAATAGGGCATAGACTATGATGAGACATTTGCTCCTGTCTCCAGGTATACTACTAGCAGAACCATCATTTTTGTTGCTGTAGTATGCGCATGGAAGTTACATCAAATGGATGTAAAAACAACCTTTCTCATTGGCAAGATTGATGAGGAAGTCTACATTGAACAACCTGAAGGCTTTGTGACTCATGGGGATAAGTCCCATGTGTGTAAAGTGAAGAAAGCCTTGTTTGGGTTCAAACAGGCTCTGAGAGTCTGGTATGCGAGGATGGATGGATTCCTTCACAGCTTGGGGTTTCCCAAAAGTACTGCTGACTCCAATCTCTACTTTAAGGTTGTTCATAATCATATCTTAATCCTTGTCCTATATGTGGATGACTTGTTCCTTACAGCTGAGGAACAACTGATAGAATAGTGTAAGAGGGAGCTCACCTCTGAATTTGAAATGAAGGATCTTGGTTTGATGCATTATTTTCTTGGCCTAAAGGTCTGGCAAAAGCTAGGCGAGATCTTCCTGACACAAGGGAAGTATGCAGTGGACATCTTGCAGAGATTTGGGATGCAGGACTGCAAGTCCATGAGCGTGCCCATGACTACCAACTTGAAGAAGTTGTGAGACTCAGCCACCAGTTCACAAGATGTGGACTCTACTCTGTATCGACAACTCATTGGATCCTTGCTGTATCTCGTACACATGAGACCATATATCTGTTACACAGTGAATGCTTTGAGTCAATTCATGTCCGATCCGAAGCACATACACTGGGTAGCTGCCAAACATGTACTCAGATGTGTGTGAGGTACTATCACTTATGGGCTTAGGTATACTTCTAGTAGTGGAGTATTGTTAGCAGGATATGCCGACTCAGATTGGGGTGGTAGTGCAGTTGACCGGAAAAGTACTTCAGGTTATTGCTTCAATATGGGATCTGCAATGATCTCTTGGTCCAGCAGGAAACAGGGTTCCATAGCACAGAGTACAGCTGAAGCTGAGTATATTGCTGCAAGTGATGCCTCCAAGGAAGTAGTTTGGCTTAGGAAACTATTGTCTGATCTGTTCGGTTGAAAGCTTGACTCAATGATTATTCATTGCGATAATCAGAGTTGCATTAAGCTTTGAGAAAATTCGGTGTTTCACGATCGAAACACTTTGAAATGAAGTATCATTTCATTAGAGACCTAGTACAAACTCCAGAGAGGTACTCTGAAGTTGCAATACATCCATACAGACGATCAAATTGCAGATATTCTGACCAAGCCTCTGACAACAACGAAGTTTGTGTACTTCCGTGACAAGCTTGGCATGGCAGAGAATACCTTTCTTGCTGAGAGGGAGTGTTGTTTTTTCCTAAGCAGCGTCAAGAGCCATTCTGACTTTTGCTCCTGTCGCTAGGTATACTACTATCAGAACCATCATTTCTCTTGTTACAGTATTCGCATGGAAGTTGCATCAGATGGATGTAAAAATAACCTTTCTCATTGGCAAGATTGATGAGGAAGTCTACATTGAACAACCTGAAGGCTTTGTGACTCATGGGGATAAGTCCCATGTGTGTAAACTAAAGAAAGCTTTGTATGGGCTCAAACAAGCTCTGAGAGTCTAGTATGCAAGGATGGATGGATTCCTTCACAGCTTGGGGATTTCCAAAAGTACTGCTGACTCCAATCTCTACTTTAAGGTTGTTCATAATCATATCTTGATCCTTGTCCTATATGTGGATGACTTGTTCCTTATAGGTGAGGAACAACTGATAGAACAGTGTAAGAGGGAGCTCACCTCTGAATTTGAAATGAATGATCTTGGTTTGATGCATTATTTTCTTGGCCTAGGGGTCTGGCAAAAGCCAGGCAAGATCTTCCTGACACAAGGGAAGTATGTAGTGGACATCTTGCAGAGATTTGGGATGCAGGACTGCAAGTCCATGAGCGTGCCCATGACTACCAACTTGAAGAAGTTATGAGACTTAGCCACCAGTTCACAAGATGTGGACTCTACTTTGTATTGACAGCTCATTGGATCCTTGATGTATCTCGTACACACGAGACCAGATATCTATTACACAGTGAATGCTTTGAGTCAATTCATGTCCGATCTGAAGCACATACGCTGGGTAGCTACCAAACATGTACTCAGATATGTGCGAGGTACTATCACTTAATGGCTCAAGTATACTTCCAATCGTGGAGTATTGTTAGCAGGATATGTTGACTCAAATTGGGCTGGCAATGTAGTTGATCGAAAAAGTACTTCAGGTTATTGCTTCAGTATGGGATCTGCAATGATCTCTTGGTCCAACAAGAAATAGGGTTCCATAGCATAGACTACAACTGAAGCTGAGTATATTGCTACAAGTGATGCCTTCAAGGAATTAGTTTGGCTTAGGAAACTATTATCTGATCTGTTCGGTAGAAAGCTTGACTCAACGATTATTCATTGCGATAATCAGAATTGCATTAAGCTTTCAAAAAATCTGGTGTTTCACGATAGATCGAAACACTTTGAAATGAAGTATCATTTCATCAGAGACCTAGTACAGACTCCATAGAGGTACTCTGAAGTTACAATACATCTGTACAGACGAACAGATTGCAGATATTCTGACCAAGCCGCTGACAACAACGAAGTTTGTGTACTTTTGTGACAAGCTTGGCATGGTAGAGAATACCTCTTTCGCTGAGAGGGAGTGTTGATTTTTCCTAAGCAGCATCGAGAGCCATTCTCATGGAGAATGGCGACATTTGGTCAAGGACCAAGATGTGGAACTAGTCCAGCACTGGGAGAACTCAGCCTTGAGCCGAGTAGCCATTCTGTTGAATGGGGACGTCTGGTCAAGGACCTGGATGTGGAACTAGTCCAACACATGGGGAACTCAGCCTAGATCTGAGTGGCCATTCTTTGGATGGAGGCCCCTGGTCAGTTACCAGGAAGATGAACCAGTCTAGAATTGGGGGACTCAGCCTAGGGCTGAGGGCCATTCTTCGGGAGAATGGAGGCGCTTGTTCAATTACCAAGTATTTGACCTTGGGTCAAATTATGCAGCCTATGGCTGAGGCCCCTGGTAAGTTGTCAAATTATGCAGCCTATGGCTGAGGCACCTTGTAAGTTACCAGGACATCACTATAAGTCCTTGACCGGTCTGGGCATGTGAGGTGGTACTCCCACCCTCGGGCTTTGTGACCTTCTCCAAGGATTGGCTACCCTTGGCTAAGACACCTAGTACCCAATCTTGGTGGCACAAGGAGTGTGAGATAAAAGCATTAGTAATTCTTTCTATTTATGATGATGTACTTTGAGTGGGTTTGAAGGACCCCTATGACCACTTGTTTTGACCACAGGGCACTTGAAGAAGTCTAAAGGTAAAAGTCAAAAAATACAGAAGGACCCTTGGACCACTAAGCAGTCAAAGTGAAAATGCAAAAAGACCTTTAGTACCACTAGAGGTAAAAGAATAAAATCACTTTATTTTATTCTTTTAAGTTTTGGTCCACATCCAACTGAATTAAAGGCTATAAAAGAAGATCATCTCCAATTCATTTACACACACTTGAACAAAAACGTTGAGCTGCCCCAAAAGAGGTTTTCGCTGGTTGTTGAAGGAAGAGAAGTTTTGTCTTTGGTTTATGCCCTATCATGGAGGTTTCTAGCTAGGGCATCTCCATCTCCATCTTCATGCTACAGTCACACCCTACGGCAGAGCTAGGGCATCCTAACTCACTGGCTGCAAACCCTCACAGGCAGCCTAATCTAGGGCACGGGCAGACCTTGGGCACCAGCACAGGCTCACGACAGACCTCTGGCAGCAGCACAGGGACACAGGCAGCCTGTCATCATCTCGGGCAACAGTAAACATTTACGGGCTGCCTGTTAATACTTCTGGGCAGCTATTGTTCAGGCTCAGGAAGGCTGCTATAGGTCTCAGGAAGCCTCCCTTACAACTCAGGCAGCAGGAGCAGACCTCTCCACCCTATGGTCAGCAGGAGCAGAGGTCTGAGCAGTTTACGGGCAGGCTGCTACAGGATCCGGGTAGCCCATTTGGCATCCGGGCAGCTCAGGTGAAGAATCCGGGTATCGGTTGAGGGCTCGGGCAGTCTAGTCCAGGCTACGTGCAGCACAGTAAAGGTATTCGAGCAGCCTGTTGGTCTTCTCGGGCAAATACTGGAAATTAGAGCAGCAAGCCCTAATTTGAATTTTCTTGTAAAAATATCCTTGTGGCAAATTTTTGATCAGTGGTTTAAGCCTATTAGGGTTTGATAAATTATTTTTTGAAGAATTATTGAAGAACATTCATCTCAGAATTCTGAGATTGAAGAACTCAAGTCATCTCATTTAAGGGATGAATTACTATTGCTTTTGGGGTTTTTGTCTTTTAAAGGTTTCCCCGTGAAAAACATCTTGTGCCCATGCGTGTGATGTTTTGATTTATCCACTGCACTTGTCTTATTGTTATCTTACAGTCTGCAAATTTTAAAGAATACATGCTAATGGTAAAATTCAACAAAAAGAGGATTAAATGCCAAGTCAAGTCAATGAAATAGCCTTCAAAGGCTAGCGTTCCAATGAAAGATGTCCACAAAATAACTAGCTCCTTAATATCTACGGTGGCACTCCACAAGAATGATGATCCATAAAATATAAAGTGGGCAACAATTTAGAGTGGGCTTTGACTAACCCTAAGAGCCCACGATTCCTCCATTTATCGAGCCATGAGATATAATTAAAGTGCTATGTATGAGCCATGTTTTGAGAGATTATGGTCCCCTCCCATGAGGTGCCCAATTGATTCTCCTAATGACTTACTCAATAACAGCTCCACGTAATAGCCATGTGAGAAAGTGGCCCAATAGAAAGGTGGGTCTATACGATGTCTTGAAGACTGATCCATATCACGTGAATCCAGGAATTCTTCCATGGCCCCAGCTCATGCTTCCAAATAAGTTGCTGCACAATAAAATTTACATGGACCCATGACAGGACGGCACCAAACTGCTCCCTGTAATATTGAAAAGGTTTCAAGCATGCCACGAATGGATCGAATAAATCAAGGGAGAAGCCACTTTGAACAGTTCACGGCCCCAACGAATTGGCATGATATCTCTTTCTAACATCTCCCTGACTTGCTCAACAGGACGAACCCATCATAGTCACCATACCAATGCTGCATCCTCAGTTCAATCATGAAGAGATGCTACAGGAGTCATTCATCCAACCGATTGGCACACATAAAACTGTCTTTTAGAGTTGCCACCACAGGAAATCACTCCATGATATGCTCAGAATATGCCCAGATTTGGAGACAAGGCTTCTTAGTGCTGTTTTTATGCCCAGATCATGGAAATTTACTGCCACTTGGAGGTGAACGTATGCACAGGTCTGATAGGCTGGGTGTTTTAGGCAAGACTGTGGTCAGAAATTACTCTCCAGGTCTTGAAAAATACCCTCGATGCTGCTGCAAGCAAACAGTCTTGCCAAAACAAGTTCTGGAAAAGCCTGCTGAAGTGATTCCATTAGGTATTGATTTCTATGTTGATCACCTCATGTAATGGGGCGATCTGCATCTTGAAAGTAACATCTGAGCATTCTCCATGTGTAGTTGATCCTCAAATTTTAACCATAAAGCATCCTAAGGTGAGAATAACACAGTGCTGTTCATTCTCTCCAGATCTGGCCAGAAAAAACGAGGATCCTGCCCTGAGATTTTCATGACACGGCTTGCTGTCAGATCAACAAATAGGCCTCTAAAATGCTTTTGCTGGAAACATAGAAACAAAACTCTAAGAATCCACATTAGCGCCAAGAAAACAGTAATCTTGGAAAAGAAAACAGTCTTCAAAGATGTTTGCAGCTGGCAAACCAACTCAAAACACTAGGGTGTTCATGAAAAAATGACCAGTGTATTCATCATCAAAACCCTTAATAGCGCCCAGAAATTCTGTAACCCTCAGTGAAGCTGCCCGGAATGATCTGATTCATCCCATGAAGTATACTATCAAGGAGCCCAGGCTATTCATGGACTCATAAACCTGTCATCTTCACTGAATTTGTAATAAAGTTTACCATTGGACACCCATGCAATCTGGGGGGTAACATAGAGCACTTAACAGTCTTGGGGATAGAGGTATGGTGCTAGATATTCAATAGTTGTTCCTATATTTGTCCTCTTCTGGTATTACTGTCATGGATGAAAGATAATATTCAAAAACTATTTGTAAACAGCAGTGTTCTATGCAATTATGATGTGCCTTTCCATATGTGACATGGTCGGAAATTTAGCATTTTGACATATTTATGTAGCGTTTGCCTATTGCATTGCAGCGATCTGCATTTCATAGATTTTTCTTGTTGGATATTACATCTTCTGTATGTTGTGACTGTTGTATTGTTCCATCTTTTGTTGTCTAGTTTATTAAGAAATCTAAGGCATATACTATTTCTTGTTAAATACTAAAGGATTACTGAATTAGTAATGTTTATTTATTTTCAGTCTTGACAAGGAATGTTAGCATGAAGTGCAAATGTATCCTACTCAGACTTGATGGTTATTTGGTGTCTCATCCATCCCAATGGGTACATTGAGGGATAAATTATGGCCATCATCAAACCCTCCCATTTGTCTGAAACTGATGAGGTCTTAACTTACTAATTGTAGCTCCACTGCTTGCGATATCTGTTACTACTAATATGAAATGATGAATTAGGAAATGTTCTTAAGACCCTAATATAATCTGGGAGACCTTATGTTATTTGAGGACTATTGTAGCTAACCCACCTTGTATAAATTTTTTCAAAGTAGATATCAGAAAAATAATATGTCAATTAGAAGTTTGACATAGGCATTAATAAAGTCATTTGATTTGAGGTTGTTTAATGCTTTATATGTTATTTCACTATAGTGTGTATGTCAGTCTATCCCAGATTTATTAAGTGGATTGACTCGACTAGTATGCAAGTGTTTATAAGAAGGCTTCCATCTCTCATTTAATCAATGCAATACAGAGAACTCTCTTGAGTTATCTTGGTTTTGTTTACGTTTTCTATTTCCATTTATTGTGATATGGTATCAGAACTCGGTTAGAGCCATGCAGTTTGTGAAAGTGTGAAGACAGATCAATCTGTATGGTTGTATGACTGTCAATCACATCCCTCAAATATAATCGAGCTTCCACCAAGAAATTTAGCCACACTTGTTCTTGTATGATGTTGGAAACTGAGCCACTAGATGTTAGAAAGTGGCAACGAGGAAGGGATTCGGTAGCAACCCCAACTTGTCTCTGAACTTCACAAAGCTGTGCCTGCAAAGTGCCTAGGTGAATATGTCTGCCACCTGATCATCTGTCTGAATGTACTCCAACTGAATGGTTCCTTCTTGTACACAGTCTCTCAGGAAGTGATATTGGATGTCTATGTGTTTGCCGGTCATGGAACACTGGATTCTCAGATAGCCTGATGCCACTCTGATTGTCACATCGAACAACTGTAGCCTCCAACTCACACTCGAATAACCTTGAAAGCAACTTTCTTAGCCACATCCCTTCCCATGCAGCCAAATTGGCTGCCATGTACTCAACCTCTGTCGAGCTTAATGCAATTGAATTTTGCTTCCTGCCGAACCAAGAGATGACCCTTGACCCAATGCTGAAGCAACAACATGAAGTGCTCTTTCGGTCTTATACACATCTCGCCCAGTGGACATCTATGAAGCCTGCGAAGTGTACACTCCTATTGTGCTCATAAACTAATTCATACTCCACTGTACCTTTGATGTAGCGAAGCACATGTGTCGTCGCTGCCCAATGCACTCTCTGAGGGTCTACTATGAACTGACTCAAAGAGTTGACTGCAAAGCTAATGCCTGGCTGTGTGTTGACCAGATACATTTGTGATCCGATAAGCTAGCAATACATAGTAGGATCAAACTCCTCTGAACTCGATGCATCAATCTTCCTCCAGTTGGTAACTAGAGGCGTGGTCATGGGTCTATAGTCCTCCATCCTGTATCTCCTTAAGATCTCTACTGCATACTTTCCCTGTCCATTGAAGAAGCACCCATTCCTCTGCCAAACTTTCAGACATAGGAAGTAATACATCAACCCAAGGTCTTTCATCTCAAACATAATTGCAAGGTTGGACTTGCAATCGCCAATCAACCTCTCATCTCCTGTAAGAAAGAGATCATCTACATACAAAACTAGTATGAGAGGTACCTCACCTGACAAGAAGTACAGGTTGTGGTCATCCTCACTCTACTGGAATCCCATCTCCCGTAGATAGCTGTCAATCCTCGAGTACCATGCCCGAGGTGCCTGCTTGAGCCCATAAAGAGCTCTTTGCAACCTGCATACATGCGACTCCTTGTTCTCCACCTCGAACCCCTCGGGTTCTCAATAAATACCTCCTCCTCTATAACTCCATTGAGGAAGGCAGTCTTCACGTCCATCTGATGAACGCGCCAACCCATCTCTGCTACTAATGAGATAATAGTTCGAATAGAAGAATATTTGGCGACAGGAGCGAAGGTCTCCTCATAGTCAATACCTTCCTTCTGTGAATACCCCTTTGCCACAAAGCACGCCTTGTATTTCTTCACACTTTCGTTTGTTGCATGTTTACCTTGTAGATCCACCTGGATCCAAACACTCGTTTTCCTTCTGGCCTCGACATAGCCTCCCACACCTGGTTTTTCATAATGGAGTCATACTCCTCAACCATAGCCTCCTGCCACACATCATGTTGTGCAGCCTCCTCGAAACTGGAAGGCTCAGAGTTAATCAACTCTGTCATTAGTGCCATATAGCTAAGTCTATTTGATGGTTTGCTCTGCCTCATGCAGCTGTGTGGAAGAGCCACCTGACTGGAATCTTGAATTGTGGACTTGAACCACTTAGGCCATGGCCTAGTGTCTACCTGCTGCTGTTGGATATCCTCCTTTTGCTGCGGCTCATCCTCTAAGGAAATGACCAAAGGATCTTGTTCACCTGACTCCCTCTGACTATCAAAACTTGTGCCTTGTGTCTGTAGTTGTACCTGTACCTGTGGCTCCTCCAATTTTACTCCTGAGTCCTTTTGTTGGCTGCTCCTTTGCTGGTAAGTCCATAGATCTTCGTAAGGCTCTGTTCTCATCAAACTAGACATCCTTGCTCACAATGTTTCTCTTGCGAGCCATAATATATACCCTATATGCCTTAGAAGTCTCGCTGTAACCAAATAGTAGCCCCTTCTCTCCAGAAGGGTCTAGCTTCTTCCTAGTGTTAGCATGTATGTGACAATAGGAGACACTCCCAAATATGCGTAGATGACTCACATTTGGCCTAGTGCTTGTGAAGACCTCCTCGGGTGTCTTCCTCCCCAACGCTGTCTAAGGACACTTGTTCTGAATGTAGACTGCGGTCCTGTATGCCTCGACTCATAGGAATAGTTGCAATCCCTGGTCAAATAACATGGCCTTAGCTTCTCCTACCAATGCCCTGTTCTTCCTCTCTGCTACTACGAGGTATGAGGAACTGTGTGCTCCTTTTGATCCCCTTCTATGAACAAAACTCCAAGAACTCCTTGCAGGTGTACTCACCCCTGTTGTCTGTCCTCAATACCTAAATCTTCCTCCTTGTCTGGTTTTCCATGAGAGTCTTGAACTCCTGAAACCTCTCGAAGACCTCTGCCTTGGCTTTCAGGAAATAGATCCAGGTTTTCCTGGAATAGTCATCAATGAAAGAGATGCAATAATTGTAGCCATTGAAAGATTGGACACTCATGGGTTCGCAAACATCCGAATGCACCAAGTCCAAAGTCCCTTAGACTTGTGCTCACTCCGTGGGAAAGGATTTTTGACGTTCTTGTTAGTTTTTATAACTCAGTTGGTCCTTGCCCATGATTTTGATGTCACATGGGGGGGGCATAAATTGTATTTTTCCTAGTGAACTTTTTAATGTAAAGTGTGTTTTATATTATTAAAGTGACTTTTGTACCTTATAATCTTAAAGTGACTTTAAGTTGTGGGACCCAAAAAGTGCATTTAATGTATTTATTAAAGTGAATATGTGCATTAAATGAGAGCCCTCAGATAAAGCTAATCTCATCCTTTAATTAAGTTGGTTGAGTTAGTTAGGGTTAGTTTGGGTGAGATAAAGTATAAAAGAATGTCTAGGAAAAAGAGAGAGACATCATACCAAGGAAAAATAAGAGAGAGAAGAGAGAGATCATATTTCTGGAGAGAAGGAAGAGCACAGTTTCCAAGAGATTCAGATTGCACAGTTCTCAAGACAGATCGTATGACAAAATTTCCTACAACAAGAGGGTGCAGATTTCAAGACAGAGAATGGGCACATTTCTCGAGGTAGATTGAAAGACTCTTTCTGCAGAAATCTGTACTAGTTCATACTTGACTTCTGGCACATTTCCCGAGGTAAAATCTGCTGCTGTAATTTCTAATAGGCAGTACACTGTCAGTCAGTTTCGTGGCACAAATTTCCAGAAAAATCAGATTGCTGTTTTTGTGGCACGTGTGGGCAGTTTTTGCATTTATTCTCTGTTGGCATGAATCCCAAGAAAGGTTAGCAGAGGCAGAGTTAAGTTGCATTTGCATTTCTGAATTTGTTAAGATGGAAATTAGTGAAATTTTTGAGTTGTAAAAGAAGTTTGGTTTCAATCTTGCTCTTCTTTAATAGAAATAATTTCTCTCAAGGGTTTTCCTCTGGTGAGGTTTTGCCCTGGGTTTGGCCCTCAATTTCTGTGTTGTCACATTTATCTTCAGATTGAAGTCGAGTGCATTGGTGTTTATACTTAAAACTATCAGATAAATTCATCTTATGAATTTTTAGTTCAGACAAGTTATAAATCAAATTTGCAGTCAAGTGTTTGATAAAAGTGCAATATAAGGTTTTGTGATTGTTTATCAAATTTCTTCATGGTATCAGAGCGTGATTGCTGAAGAAGGTGTGTTAAGTTGTGTGATACAGAACAAAAGATATTAAAGTCGGGGCCGGCTAAAGATTATCAGTTGAAGTCATGACCTCAACAGGATTGCGATATGAAGATAGATTGGATGGGTTTGATAATTTCAGCCCTTAGAAAGAGCACATAACCGTATTGTTCAAAGAGTTGGAGCTATGGGATATTGTTGGTGCTTCTGACACCATCACAGTTCCCATCGATGCTGCTTTGAAGACTGCTTTTGACAAGAAAGATATCAAGGCACAAAGAATCTTTTTGGACTCTATAAAAGATCATGTGATACCTCACATCAGAGGTAAGTCACATGCTTTTGATATTTGGAAAGCTTTATGTACTCTTTATCAAAGTAAGAATCAGAATATAAAGATGGTTCTCAGAGAAAAACTGAGGAATACCAAGATGACTGATGCTGATAGAGTAACCACTTATCTCACAAACATTTCTCAAGTTAGAGATGAACTGGGTTCTGTTGGTGAGAAAGTGGAGGATGAAGAGCTTATTAGATATGCTCTTAATGGGTTCACTGCAAAATGGCACACATTTGTGCAAGGAGTAGTTGCTAGAGAAGACTTCCTGATTGGACAAGGTTATGGGATGACTTTGTTTTAGAAGAGACTCGGGAGGGGTCATTCCAGAATAACACTTGGAGCAGTGAAGAAAATGTAGCCCTTCTTACCAAAGATAAAGGTAAAAGGGGGAAGAAAATGGAGAAAGACCTTAGTAAGGTTCGCTCTTATAACTGCAAAAAGTTTGGCCACTATGCTAGTCAATGTCCTAAGAAGAAGGATGAAGACAAAGAGGGAGAAGAAGGATGAAGACAAAGAGGGAGCAACATCAGCAGAAGTACAAGAATATGTTGCCCAATTTGAATAGGAATTTTCTTTGGCATCAGTTCAGACTAGTATAGATAGTTCAGTAGATTACCATGACACATGGATAGTTGATAGCGTGTCAACCAGCCATATGACCGGAAAGTATGGAGTTTTTCAGAGGATAGAAGAAATTGCTCCAGGACACTTTGTTGAAACAGATAATGGAAATCCTCAGGCAAAGATAAGAGGAGTTGGAACTGTGAAATTCCAACTAGATTTGGGAGAAGTTCTTGAAGTAAACAGGGTACTGTTTGTTCCAAGCATGAATGTTAGTAGACTTTCTATGTCATCATTGGAGGATGATGGGTATGGATTCTTTGTCAAGACAAGACAAATGTTTCTATATCAGGTAGAGAACCCAGTTGGTACCACAATTTTACTTGGGAATAGAAGAGATAGACTTTATTTTCTGCAAGGAGAAGTGATGTTTCCAAGGTCAGGTGGATGGTTATCTGAGACTGAATCTGAAGATGAGGCAGGTGCACAGATGATACCTTCAGATGAGGAGAGCTATACTGGCAGGAGACTCAACCGGTATGCAGGAGATTCCCCTCACAATTCTTAGTTTAGAGTTGTTTTTCGACATGGATCTTCATGTCACATTCCAAACCGAGAGGGAGTTGCTTCAGAGACCTAGGTGATGGAGATACAAGCATTGTCGAAAGGACCTCCCTCGTTAAGAGGGAGTGTTAGTTTTTATAACTCAGTTGGTCCTTCCCCATGATTTTGATGTCACAATGGGGGGGACATAAATTGTATTTTTCCTAGTGAACTTTTTAATGTAAAGTGTGTTTTATATTATTAAAGTGACTTTTGTACTTTATAAACTTAAAGTGACCTTAAGTTGCGGGACCCAAAAAGTGCATTTAATGTATATAATAAAGTGAATATATGCATTGAATGAGAGCCCTCAGATAAAGTTAATCTCATCCTTTCATTAAGTTGGTTGAGTTAGTTAGGGTTAGTTTGGGTGAGATAAAGTATAAAAGAATGTCTAAAGAAAAGATAGAAGAGAGAGATCAGATTTTGGAGAGAAGGAAGAGCACAATTTCCAAGAGATTCTAATTGCATAGTTCCCAAGACAAACCGTACAGCATAATTTCCTACAACAAGAGGACGCAGATTTCAAGACAGAGAATGGGCACATTTCCTGAGGCAGACTGAAGGACTCTTTCTGCAGAAATCCATACTTGACTTTTGACACATTTCTCGAGGTAAAATCTGTTGTTATTTCTGACAGGCCATACACTGCCAGTTAGTTATGTGGCTCAAATTTCTAGAAAAATCAGATTGTTGTTATCTTGGCATGTGTTGGTAGTTTTTGCATTTACTCTCTGTTGGCACGAATCACAAGAAAGGCTAGCATAGGCAGAGATAAGTTGCATTTGCATTTCTGAATTTGTTAAGATGGAAATCAGTGAAATTCTTGAGTTGTAAAAGAAGTTTCAATCTTGCTCTTCTTTAATAAAAATAATTTCTCTCAAGGGTTTTTCTTTGGTGAAGTTTTGCCTTGGGCTTGGCCCTAAATTTCTGTGTTGTCACATTTATCTTCAGATTGAAGATGAGTGCATTGGTGCTTATACTTAAAACTATCAGACAAATTCATGTTAGGAGTTTTTAGTTCAAACAAGTTATAAATGAGATTTGTAGTCAAGTGTTTGATAAAAGTCCTATATAAGGTTTTGTGATTGTTTATCAAATTTCTTCAGTTATTCCCCAACGCACAACCCTTGCAGTGGTTATGCTTTTCCTCTTGTACCTGAGGAACTCCAGTAACTACCTGTCTCAAATGCCTCAGTGAGTTGTGCCATCCTCCTATGCCATAACTCAGCCTGACTGCTGCTGCTGACCAGAGCCTTTGCATACTCAAAGTGTAGTCTGTACACCTTCCCGCTTCGGATCCCAATCACCCGATCCAAGCTCCTATCTGACACCTTGGGCCTGATATACACTTTCCTATCACAGAACTTCACGTGAAAACCCTTGCCCTCCAGGGTGGAAACCGATATAAGGTTTTTCGTAAAACTCGAAACATATAAGACGTCAACAAAACTGAGGGGTTTGCCAAACTCGCTCTAAAACGAAACAATACCAACTCCCTGCGCCTGATACTGCGCATCATCTCCCAACTCACTGTGGAGATTTACTCCACCCTCTTGCAAGCTTTTGAAGAACCTTTTCTGTCCTGTTATGTGACAAGATGCCCCACTGTCAATGTACCAAATGTTGTTGCCTGTGGTGCTTGCCATGCAAGCTATCAAACAAAAATCCTCGTCGAAGCTTTTGCTGAACTCTTCCACCTCTACAGAACCTGCCATCTGTGTATTGTTCTTCTTCTTCTTGTCTGGGCACTGGGAAGCAAAGTGTCCTGGCTTGTGGCAGATAACACATTTGACCTTTGACACGCCAATGTTCTTCTTAGCACCCTTCTTTTTCTTTGTCTTACCCTTGCCTTTGCTTGCTAAGGATAGAGCCTCTTCATCCACGATCTATGGGGCATCGCTGGATGAACCTTGACACTCACGGATCTCTTCCTGCACAATGTGATTCCACAATCTCTTCCAATCAGGGAGCTTCTCCCTAGCCACCACGCCTTTGGCAAAGACGTCCCATGGCTTAGAAAATCCATTGAGGGCTATCTGAACTAGCTCCACATCTTCAGTTTTAGAACCCGGTGCTCCAATTTCATCCCTGATCTGTGTGAGCCTTGTGAGATAAGGCACCACTCCTTCACCCTTGTCCATCTTGGTGCTTCGCAGTCTCTCCTGTAGCACCATCTTCCGGTTCTCGTTTTTACTCTGGTAAAGGCTTTCCAGAGCTTCTCACATGTCTAATGCGGCCTTCTTCCCTGAAAGGTGAGGGACTATGTGATCCTTCACCCCTTCTAAGATAATCAACATGGCCCTAGAATCCACCTTCTTCCACCTAGCCAACTCTGCTGGATCTGCGGGCGCAACCTTCTTGGAGTCAATGTGCTCCTTTGCATCTCTAACATCCAAGATCCTCTCTTTCCATGTAGGAAAGTTTTGAGCCCCCTTGAGTCTATCCTCGACTCTCAATTGTACGACTATAATGAAGTGTACCTGTCAAACCCTAGATTTGAAACCCTAGGTTTGTGTCTTCAATAGATCTACCCTTATCTATCGAATACTGCTGCTTTTCTCTCAGATTTGCTTAGAAGAGCTTTGATACCATGTAGGTTGCAGAGAGATCTTTATGTGCTCAAGCAGGCACCTCGGGCATGGTACTCGAGGATTGACAACTATCTATGGGAGATGGGATTCTAGCGGAGTGAGGCTGACCACAACCTGTACTTCTTGTCAGGCAAGGTACCTCTCATACTGGTTTTGTATGTAGATGATCTCTTTCTTATAGTAAAATGAGAGGCTGATTAACGACTGCAAGTCCAACCTTTGCAGTTGAGTTTGAGATGAAAGACCTTGGGTTGAAGTTTGGCAGAGAGATGGGTGCTTCTTCATTGGACAGGAGAAGTATGCAGTAGAGATCTTGAGGATATTTAGGACGAAGGACTGTAGACCCATGACCACGCCTCTAGTTACCAACTGGAGGAAGATTATTGCATCGAGTTTAGAGGAGTTTGATCCTACTATATATCGCTAGCTTATTGGATCTGTTACGCTGCACTTGTACCCAACGCACCTTCAGGTGTACCCCATGGAGAGAGGGCCATTTTTTCGATTAGGGGGGCTATTATTGAGCAATGGTGGTCATGGCTGGGCCCTTTGTTCCTCCTTTAGGGGTATTATGGCTTAATGGCACTACTGACTGCCCTTTATAGGGGTTTCTAACCTCAGGGTTGGTGTCCGGGTACCCTAAGGGTTAACCACTGAATCACATGGCTCCATATCCTGTTTACGTGCTCTGGTGGCCTCTGCTTCAGCTACAATACACTTTGTCTTCATTAGTAACCACTTTGGTCACCCTCCTGACCCTTCAGTCAGTGGGACCTTGCTCTCCCTGGCCTTATCTCCTCAGAGGTAAGGCACCCTCCATGCCAAGCCTTTTCATGCTTTGAGGAGGGCGTTGAGGGATTTTACAGCATTCTAGGGGTTAGATGGGGTATAACGTCCTCCCTCCAGCTCACTCCAGCCTTTCGTTAGGAGTGATTCTTTTATTTGAGCCTATTTTGGCACCTGACAGTACAAATACCCCAGGAAGCCTACCTTAAGAAATATTTTATTATTATTTTGTTTTAATTTTTCAGTTGACATTTTGTAATTTCAAATTGACTTATTTTAAGGCACGTAGGCCTGGATATTTTGTAAAAAGTGAGTGTGAGATATTATAAATAGATCACCTCACTTTCATTTTAGAGACAAAACTTACTGGAGAATACACTATGTACTTGTTTTACACTTGCTATGGCTCTTTGGATGGATGCACTCTTGAGGAATTTTTTTTGGGTTAATGCAAGTTTTTTCTGGCAATTCTTTGGTGAAGTTCTTTGCTTGGTGATGTTTTGATTTCTTGGATGAACACGAGCACAAAAAGGTCAGGCTTCTCATCTTTTTGTTTGAATGTTGGTGGATGTGCATGTTCAAGTCTTAGTGGTAGCCCTAGTGCTGCACTTTTTCCTAGGATAGGCCATTACCTTTCATTCTTGTCACCTTAGCAAACTGAGGCACGTCTCTTGTGTGGGTGCCCTAGGGTTTCTCCTTAGTTTTTCTAGGCTAGTTGCTCGACTTAGGAACTCTTCCTCTCTAGGTTAGCCATCCTCCCTAGATGCCCTAGGTTATGGTAGGGCTATTTTGCTAGGGTTAGTTCGCTTGGTTTTCACATATTTTCTCTTCTAAAAAAACCTAGTTCTAGGGTTAGTTTAGGATTAGTCTTAGGTAAAATTTAGGTCTGGAATTTTATGTTAGAAACCCTAAAAATATATATATATATATATATATATATATATATATATATATATATTTTTGCACTTTTGGGCCTCCCTAAAATTTTGGCCACCTTCCCTACAAATTCGCCCTGGCCTCTAAAGCCATAAAAATGCTAAGGCGGAATTATAGAGAATCCTAACGTAGAAAAATCGCAAAATACCAAAATTTGCCCTAAAAAGCCCTAAAACAGTCCTAATTCTGCCATAAAATCCCTAGCCTACCTTTAGGAACCTAACAATCCTAAAACCTCCCCTTCCCTCCCTCTTGGCTGCCCTTCACACTGTACTAACATACCTTAGGTTTGCTGCCCTCTGTCATACTTTGTGGCTGTCATGTCCCTAATTAAATAATTTCCAAATAAGACTATTTGCAAATAATGTTTCACCAACCTACTAGTTCCCTAGGTTGAGATGGAGACATAAATTTTGTAATGAGGGGATATGGGACCCAAAAGGACTTTAGTTTACCATATTCACATTTAAATGGTTCACATAAATGATAAATTCTAAGAAAATAAGTGGGCATGGCTTCATGAAGACACTTGGAAGCTTGTGGATACTTTGGATGACTAGATTCCCCACACACTTGGCATTATTTTCATCCAAATTTGAACACATGGGTAATGTAACGTTATTGGAGGGTGATGTGGTGTCAAATATCATATAATGAGCCAAGTAATTCGAATAGGTAAAGGAGAGTAACTCCCATGGAAGAGGAAGAGACTAGAAGCCAAGGTGTGCCACTTGGAAGGAAATTTCATGCACTCTATGATAACAAATTATGAAAAATTCTATGACAAGTAAGACAAATTCAGATCTGATTGTAGGCATATGACAAATCTGACATGACAAGGCTAAAAATAACCACCAAGAGGTCGAATTTGGGAGTTAGAGGCAGCCATTCGAATTGGGGAAAGAATTGGAGCATGAAGAGGAAGACAAGTGTCATGAGAGTTACTAAACCACTAAGATGAGTTGGAGGAATCCCATGTAGGGAAATTTGACCTTAGGAGGCCTCATGAAGTTAATAAAAGGATGTCATGAGGAATGAGAATAGCTTTTGATCATTTGTTAATTGGCCTTTGGCATTTTTGAAAGATTTTGCTTGTCCATTGCACGGTGAGTGTTCACTCTCGCTGCTTGTGAACCAATTTCGAGGGAGTTGGATTCATTTCCAAGTTGGTTGATGGAGAGGCCATTCAGACCTCTCATTGGAGCTTAATGAAGGAGTTTTAGTTGCATGTTGAACGTCCATACAATCGAACTCTCATATATCTCCCTATTCTCTCATTCCTTCTTCTCCATTCCCCCACACTCTCATGTTGATGGTGCACTTGTTTGAGTGGTGCATGCACTTTGCTGAGGATATTGGATGTCCAATCTTGGGTATATTATGTATGGCTCTTTAATATCATCTCCATATGCTCTGTAAGTCGAAATATCAGAAATACACGTATGAAGGCTGGCATTCCCATGCTCTTGGATTACTAGTTTCATGGATTTGGCTTCAATTTTGAAGTAGTTCTATATCAGATTTGTATGAGGAATTTTATGAGTTTTATGATGTTGGGGAAGTCGTATATTATGTAAGACTTTGTACTTTCATTTCCATATGCTATTCAGCTCGAAATCCAAGAAACTTTGGTGTGAAAAGCTTGCATTCTCATGCCATTGTATCACTAGTTTTCATGGATTTTGGCTTCAATCTTGAAGTAGTTTTATACCAGATTTGTATGAGGGCCCTTCTATGAGTTGGATGATGTTGTGACAACAATATATGATGTGTTACTCTGTAATTTCATGTCCCTATGCTCTGTGGCTTGAAATCCAAGAAATCCATATGTGAAACTCTTGCATTCCCATGCCATTGAATCGCTAGTTTCCATGACTTTGGCTTCAATCTTGAAGGAGTCTTGTATCAGATTTGTATGAGGGATGTTGTCTGAGTTTGATGATGTTGTGACAACCATATATGATGTGTTACTCTGTAATTTCATGTCCCTATGCTTCGTGGGTCAAAATCCAAGAAATCCATATTTGAAACTCTTGCAATTCCATGCTATTAATTCACTAGTTTTCATGTATTTGACTCCCATACTGAATGAGTTGTATACAAGACTTGTATGAGGGGATTTCTATGGTGTTTAATACTGTTGGGGCATCAATTATTATTCTGTATATGGTCTCTATATGTCACATCCTGATCTGAGCCTTTAACTCTACTTTTCATATGTCAAAATCGAGTTAGTTATGCAATTTCCCCATAAGCAATTTCACTGAAAGTTATCCAACGAATGTCGAATTCTATAACTAGTTTGCAGAACTAATGACCATGTGTAATGAAAGTCCATGAGGTATTATGTCAGTCCCCATTCTCTGCTTACAAATTTGGGATGTTCGTACATGAGTTGGGAAGCTCAGTTGGCCTACACCCTAAGGGGGATTTCATCACAATTTCCTAGTAATTTTGGCCTTTTTGTCATCAACCCCAAACAAGGCTGCAGAGGTATAAAGTCAGATACAAAGTGTCCATAAACCACCTTGGTATGTTTTAAGGCTTACCATACCATTGCCTTTTAAATTCGAGACCATTTGGTGAAAGTTGGAACCCTCTAGAGTCATGGCTAGTTAAGCTTGAATTTTGCCCAATTTGTAATTTTCTCAAAAATTCCAGAAAAGGGACATTACTGTGGTATTAGAGCATGGTCTTAGTACCTATTGAAGTTATGGATGATAGGGATGAATTTAAGAAACTCATGAAGTCATATTTTGATGATACGACCAAGCATGTTTTGAAAGGGTTTGAATTGGTGGCTAGCCAACTTGGGGGTAAGCTGGCAGCAGGGGATAGTATTAGTTCCCATCATGGAGAGACACATAAGACCATTATTTTTGAAGACTTTGATGATTGGTTGTATGGATTTAGGCACAATAAGGCATTTTTGAATTCATTAAGGAAAAATCAACAATACACAAGTATGGAGGAGACGAAGGAGCCACCATATTCTGTGGGTGGTGAAGTAGAAAAAGTTTACATCAAGAGGATTGAAAGTCACTCCCAAGTGACTTTGAAATAGATGAGGAAACATCACATGAGAATGAAGAAGAGTACCGTGAAACTATTGAATATCATTCCGAGATACATTCCAATGTGGAAATGAAACAAAGGGCATCTAGTGATTGATGCTTAAAATGTGAGGGACTACCTACTGATGGGTGCTCACAACTCTATGTTGGTGACATAGAGATTAGATTTGAAAATGTTGTTGCGATACAAAGTTCTTGTAAGCACGAAGATGGATACCTTGTTACAGATAATGAAGAACCAAGATCAACTTCCCCATCACCACTTGAGCATCAAGAAGTTGATTAAATCAAGAAGAAAGAAGAAGAGGAGGTTCGCTCCCATGAACCATCCTTCATTGAAGGGTCTTTGAAGATGAGTGAAGAGAATATCCATGAGATCCTTAGCATACTCAATGACACTAAATCATTGTTGTCAAATTTTTGTTGGAAAGTTTCTTCATTCTAGGAGCCATCCTTCCTTGAAGACATGGAGAAGATTCAAAGAGAGTGTGCAACATCGAAGGTAATTTCATGTCTTTGCTTTTTGATAGAAACAATTTAGTTGACCTTAATGAATGTGTTATCACCAACATTGTAGTTGCCTGTGTGAGGTGGATTCAGGATGGATGGTAGCAGGGGCAAGCAACTAAGGGGTGGAACCAAGACTGCCTAGACTCCCAAATGGATGGTTGTCACGCCAATCAAGGCAGCCTTCACTTTATGATATTTAAGTCCAAGACAAAAACGGGGGAGACTCGGATCAACCCTCGACAGGAGAGATCAGACCTAGACACCAGAACAGATCAAATGTGGCTTTGAGGTACGTAAGGTGCAAGGTAAATGGAAACCCTAGCTCTAGGGTTCAGGTACTAGCAATTGATGGAGATGACCACTGTCTTGAGAAACGTAACTGTGACAGTGTGAGCAAGGACAGAGTTGGGACTGTCTAGTACCAAGGAGACAACCTCAGTGAAAGATAGGTAGCTTGAGTTATCAAGGAATGTTGGCAAAGAGAATGGGAGTAAGGTCAACTTAGGGCTAGTGCTAGAGATAGGAGATCAGTGCCTTTCGTGCATTGGGCAATGGAGTCAATATCAGCACAACGTTTCAGTGAACCCACCTGGGATATACCTTGATCTATGGACCCAGAAAAGGATTTGGCCCAGAAGATTCAGGTTACAAGAAAATCAACAAAAGGAGGGCTAGCGCTAGGGTTTGGAGAGGCATATTTGCAGATCTAGAGCCACTAGGAGACTATCAGCTCAGCGTTGGAGGGGAAATGAGATCAAGATAACTTGATCTACAAACCCAAGTCAGAAAACTGCAGGAAAAATCAGATCTGGAAAAGTCAAAATCTGTTGAGGGGGGCTAGGAGGCTGAAAGTCAGTTTTCAGATCTAGGGCAACCTGGCATAAACTAGCTTAGCGTTGGGGGTGTTCTGGAGTGCTCAAGCCCTGATCTATCAGCCTAGCTTGTCAGATTTCAGAAAAAGTAAACTCCGGAAAAGTCCAATTTTCAGTGAAGGCGCTAGGGCTGTTTTCAGTCTAAAACTCAGATCTAGGTCAAACTGCCATGAATCTGGATAGCGTTGAGGGTGATTTGGACTGTGTGGGACTCGATCTATCAATCTTTGAAGTCAGAAATTAGAAAAAGTCAAAACCCTAACAGGTCAAATTTTCAGTGGGGGCGCTATGTAGTTTTCAGGTTAAAAATTAGATCTAGGTCAAACCAGCAGGAATTTGACCAACGTTGCAGTAGATTCAGTGAAGGGGAGGCCCGATCTACGAAACCCAGAAGTGGTTTGGCCAAAGATCGGACGGTTCCCAGATTTAGTACTTTTTAGGGTTTTTAGGTATTTTAGGAATTTTCAGAAAAATGGAGGGAAAAGCAGGTACAATGGATTAAGATCTGTTAAAGAGAAGAGAGTTACCTGTTGGATCGTACCTGGAAATGCTTGTAGAAGTCTTAACAGTGATGATCCTTGCTATCCCGATCAATTCTGGAAGATCCAAGTGATTTCTATGACGGATGTAAGCCCCAAGCCACCAATGTGCCCCCTACCCTGCATGAGCAAACGTCAACAATATCAAATTTGCTAAGACAAGATAAATAAACTAAATGCTATAGGAAAGTAAAAATAAGTAATCATAGATCGCAATGAAACTAATGAAAACCCCCTGATCCAAGACGAAGAAAACAAATCGAGTTGAGGCCCCGCTGCAAAAACGCTCCAGCCAAAACGCCCTCTTATAGAAAAGACAATGATAGCAGAAAAATATAGATCTCACATGAATTTCCACAATGCTAGGAAGCAGAAGACTATCCAACACCATTTGAGAACATCAGATGCAAAGCAGATCCAGAAAATATCCATAGAAAACTCTTTCTATTATTTAGATCCAAGAGCCAAAGACCCCCTACAAATGAGAAGCTCTCTCCTTTAAATAGAAATGAGAGAACCACAATCATAACCGAACCCTAACCACTTTCAAAACGAGTGGCTAAGATTAAAAGATAAAATGTTCTAATCAACGGTTTAGATGAGCTCAACATACAATACATGTATCAATATAACCATAAAGTACCAAAGTGGACTAAATTACCCATAAAAAGGGTACCCCACTCAACAAGAAATAAATGAAGCACATGGTGGTTCCATGGAGTGTTAAGTAACTCCCTATGGTTGCCCCATGGCACAATAAAATAATATAACATTTTAATTCTTTGACTTTGTGCCTCCTTGAGGAAATCGTGAGCCTCCCAAAAGCTCCAGAAAATAATATAAAATGCCCAAAAAATAGGTGTGGGCCCAATCAGGTGCTGCAACTTCTGGAGAAGGTGTGGAGGACATCACTCTCATCATTATGACTCATCCCATGTCACTTCCTTGCCTCAGTAGCCCAAATCAATTTCTTCAATAGCCATTTAATCATTTTTTAATCTGCCTTGGGAAACGTGAACCTGCCAAAACAGCCTCCTAGGGTGCCTGCGTGTTCAAATTGAGCCCACCAGGCTCTCTGGGATGGGGGTACTATGGTACAAACAAGTGGCTGCACCCCCTATGCCCATACAACGCCCTAGGAAATCCAACTAAAACATCTCCCTGCTTAGACATATCAACCTATGAAGAAAAACTGCATCAGAAAGGGATAATGAGCCTGATCATATCTGCAAGTACCCAGAACTGGAAAGAAACTGTCTCATTAGACTCAGAGAGTCCAAATCCATCTAGGGTGTATACTCATACCCCTCTCAGGTCTCTACCTGATCATCAACCATATCCAATAGACAATATAACCATATGTAAATGATCAGATACCAATAATATAACTCAGGCTATCATCCATCTGCTGTAAGTGCTATAAGGCTAAGAGATGCTCTACAAATCATTTAAGCAACAATCACAACAAGTAGCATTCATTTCACTGGCGGTACATCAACCAAATACATATATAGAGTTTATTTATTATTACCCAGACCAGACTTTCAGGACTATACTCAGTTTATAGCTGTAGTCAATTTGCTAGTGAAGGGTGAAGGATGAAATTGACAAGGCTAAGGCAAAGGATGACTTCCTACTTAACATCATGAAACTTTGGATATGGAAGGGGAATACTCACTATAACCAATGCCAGACAAACAACACCACAGGGAATGGTAGTGCCTCACAAATGGTTGAGTTGTTTAGAGAGTGCTTATTCAACTTAGGCATCATGACTACATCAAGCTTGATTCAATTTCATTAGGATCATCAATTTTATTTCCATGGCCCTTTTGGCCTATATGACCCTTTGGGACTTCACCAGTGCTTAAAAGCATAGCTAATCGCAGCTTTGTCACCAAAGGCAAGTTTTGTCACCAACTTAGAGCCGAGACACAATATAAACAGGGAAGCTTGTCCAACAAAGTTTCTAGCGGGGGAGAAGGTCCTCCATGCCAAAGTCAAGAAGTCAGTCGGGTTGAAAACTAAACTGGAAGGTAATGGATCGGTGGAGATAGTGAATGATGAAGCCAACATTAGCAAGCCAAAACAATGGTGGGAATGACTACCTCTATTCTCCCTAGGGAGGGTGAAACCAATGAGTATAGATCAGGAACTTCAAAGTCATAGTAGGGACATCAATACATAAATACAAATACATCCAAGTCCATATAATTATGACCGCCAGATCATGACACCACATGTTAATACATGTCACCAAAATGAGTATAAGAGCAATGATAACCATAACACAATATAAAAAGCTGAGTCATAATCATGCATATAATCCATCTGAAACATCATCTGTCCAATGAGAAAGCACTGATATAAAACTGGGCATCAATAACTGCTCTGTAATGACTAAATGGCTACATTGGTCCTCAAATATGAGTGTCCTGAGACTTAGTCTTGACATGGGAGAGAACAATAGTCCACTAATACAATAATGATCCATAAAAATTGCTCATCTCAGCATCTCATATGTAAGAGATCTGGCTGAAAAAATGTACCGTGTCTGAAAAATAGAATATGGTAGCCTGGCTACTATATATGTGATAACTGAATGGTTACATGAATCATACTTGAATAATAATGAGGATATTCATAAGCTCAAAGTTCAAAATGAGCAACTTCTTGAGAGGTTGCAAGATACTTGTTCTTCCTTCTATGTTTCAGATTGTCATATGGTAGATTGCTTGGAGGATTCTCATGACATGAGGGATCATGATAAACATGAAAAATTGCAGGTTCTTGATGTGTTTAAAGATGATCTTGATGAGAGCCAATCACTTGTTTTGGTGGAAGAGGAACTTGAGTTGCGCCTTGAAAATGGTTACACGCTTTTTTGAAGAAGTGCATGATTCCACTACATTGGAACCAACCTATGAGGAAAGTTTTGCATTTTTGAGGGGGGTGCATACTTCTACCTCTATGGATCCTTCACATGATGAAAATTTTGTACTTTCTGATCATTTGGGTGAGTTGGTTCTTTCTCCTACATCCTACACTTCCATACCTTGCAACATTCATCTTAATAAAGTATGGGTGAAAGGTTTTTTTTTGATGGTGCCACATGAAGAGTATGGACTTCCTATTTCTCCTTTTGATGATGACATGACTAGAGTGCCATCTTTTTTACATTTGCAGCAACATCTTTTGCTACATTATGATGATATACATATTCATGGGTGTATTGATGAGACTTCTTTGAGCCACTTTAAGTCTTCATGTTTTCTTTGCTCCTTATTTGGTTCAGATTTTGGTGGAGGTTCTTCATTCACTTTGGATGAAAGAACACATGGCTGATTATTATTTTGATGCATTTTACATTCTTTTGGAGCAGCATTGGAGGATAAGGGATCCTCACCTATGTCATTGGAACAGATTTGATATAATACTTGATGCTTGTGTGTATGGGCCACATAATGATTTACTTACTTGGATGTACAAGCACTTCCATGATTCTTTGATGAGGTACCTTCTTGATGTACATTTGTATGATGTTGTTATGTGCTTTCATGATCTATATTTTGTACTCATGATGTTTGGAAGGGTGGAATACAAGCACTGGGATCTTGGAATTGCTTGGTTTCATCTCACTTGGAGTAGTAGTTCGATTGTTGGTTTGAGAAAACAAACCAACCTTTAGTTGTTTGAGTTCATCTTTGTAGAGATGTGTTCCAGTTTCCTATGTGGGAGACCATTTGAGAGATGGATTCAATTTTCACATGCTTGGTGTTCATGGCATTTCGTCATAGGCATTTCACACCATGCCTGTATCAGGATCATATGGGACCTTGGGATCATTTTTGGTCTCATTGGTTTCAATTTTGGGGGCATCAAGCAACATTGGAGATTTAGTCACCACTTGAGAAGATGATTGTAATCAGAGCATGGTGGTTCCTCTCTGAAATTTTCTTGGAATATTAAGAAACTCAAAGTTTGGTAACTCAGTACCGACTTCAAAGGATTATACAAAAGCAAAAGGGGGTGAAAGTTCAGAAAAGGTTTCCAGAATATGGAGGTAAAGATTATTTGTGCAAATTTTGATTAATCCTTTTGGTGTTAGTGGTGATGTTTCAAGATTTATCAATATGCACAATCCACATCTCTTTACTTTTCGGAACACAAAATTGCAGTACATGAGTGCCACTAGTCAAATTGCAGCTAAAGAAAATTAATGAGCAGAACCATAAGAGAGCACTTGGTGCAAAGGAAGGAATACCAAATGAGGATGCCACTTGGAAATATCAAATATGAACAAATTTTGCAGCATCCAAACTTAGCATTTCTTGAGGACAAGCAATCTTGAGTGGGGAGGACTATCATGTCCCCAATTAAATAATTTCCAAATAAGACTATTGCAAATAATGTTTCACCAACCTATTAATTCCCTAGGTTGAGATAGAGACATAAATTTTGTAATAAGGGGATATGAGACCCAAAAGGACTTTAGTTTACCGTATTCACATTTAAATAGGTCACATAAATGATAAATTCTAAGAAAATATGGTGGCATGGCTTCATGAAGACACTTGGAAACTTGTGGAGCCTTTGGATGACTACATTCCCCACACACTTGGCATTATCTTCATTCAAATTCGAACACATGGGTAATGTAACGTTATTGTAGGGTATTGTGGTGTCAAATACCATATAATGAGCCAAATAATTCGAATAGGTAAGTGAGAGTAATTCCTATGGAAGAGGAAGAGACTAGAAGACAAGGTGTGCCACTTGGAAGGAGATTCCATGCACTCTATGACAACAAATGATGAAAGATTTTATGACAAGTATGACAAATTTAGACCTGATTGCAGACATATGACAAATCTGACATGATAGGGCTAAAAATAGCCACAAAGAGGTAGAATTTGGGAGTTAGAGGCAGCCATTCGAATTGGGGAAAGAATTGGAGCATGAAGAGGAAGACAAGTTGTCATGAGAATTACTAAACCACTAAGGCGAGTTGGAGGAATGCCATGGAGGGAAATTCGACCTTAGGAGGCCTCATGAAGTTAATAAAAGGATGTCATGAGGAATGAGAATAGATTTTGATCATTTGTTAATTGGCCTTTGACATTTTGGAGAGCTTTTGCTTGTCCATTGCACGGTGAGTGTTCACTCTCCCTACTTGTGAACCAATTTCGAGGGAGTTGGATTCCTTTGCAAGATGCTTGATGGAGAGGCCATTCAGACCTCTCATTGGAGCTTAATGAAGGAGTTTTAGTTGCAGGTTGAAGGTCTATACAGTCGAATTCTCATCTATCTCCCTATTCTCTCATTCTTTCTTCTCCATTCCCCCACACTCTCATGTTGATGGTGCACTTGTTGGAGTGGTGCTTGCACTTTGCTGAGGATATTTGATTCCCAATCTTGGGTACGTTATCTATGGCTCTATAATATCTTCTCCATATGCTTTGTAAGTCGAAATATCAGAAATACATGTATGAAAGGCTAGCATTCCCCATGCTCTTGAATAACTAGTTTCATGGATTTGGCTTCAATCTTGAAGAGGTTTTATATAAGATTTGTATGAGGACTTTTATATGAGTTTTATGATGTTGAGGAAGCCATATATTATGTAAGACTTTGTACTTTCACTCCCATATGCTATTCAGCTCGAAATCCAAGAAACTTTGGTGTGAAAAGCTTGCATTCTCATGCCATTTTATCACTAGTTTTCATGGATTTTGGCTTCAATCTTGAAGTAATTTTATATCAGATTTGTATGAGGGCTCTTCTATGAGTTGGATGATGTTGTGACAACAATATATGATGTGTTACTATGTAATTTTATGTCCCTATGCTCTGTGGATCGAAATCCAAGAAATCCATATGTGAAACTCTTGCATTCCCATGCCATTGAATCACTAGTTTCCATGACTTTGGCTTCAATCTTGAAGGAGTCTTGTATCAGATTTGTATGTGAGGGATGTTCTTCAAGTTTGATGATGTTGTGACACCCATATATGATGTGTTACTCTGTAATTCCATGTCCCTATGCTCTATGGGTCAAAATCCATATGTGAAACTCTTTCAATTCCATGCTACTAATTCACTAGTTTTCATGTATTTGACTCCCATACTGAATGAGTTGTATACAAGACTTGTATGAGGGGATTTCTATGGCGTTTAATATTGTTGGGGCAGCAATTGTTATTCTATATATGGTCTCTATATGTCACATCTTGATCTGAGCCTTTAACTCTACCTTTCATATGTCAAAATCGAGTTAGTTATGCAATTTCCCCATAAGCAATTTCATTGAAAGTTATCAAACGAATGTGAAACTCTATAACCAGTTTCTAGAACTAATAACCATGTGTAATGAAAGTCCATGAGGTATTATGTCTGTCCCCATACTTTGCTTACAAATTTGGGAGGTTCGTACATGAGTTGGGAAGCGCAGTTGGCCAACACCCTAGGGGGGATTTCATCACAATTTCCTAGTAATTTTGGCCTTTTTGTCATCAACCCCAAACAAGGTTGCAAAGGTATAAAGTCAGATACAAAGTGTCCATAAACCACCTTGGTATGTTTTAAGGCTCACCATACCATTGCCTTTCAAATTCGGGACCATTTGGTGAAAGCTGGAACCCTTTAGAGTCATGACTAGTTAAGCTCGAATTTCGCCCAATTTGTAATTTTCTCAAAATTTCCAAAAAAAAGGACATTACAGTGGTATCAGAGAATGGTCTTGGCACCTATTGAAGTTATGGATGATAGGGATGAATTTAAGAAACTCATGAAGTCATATTTTGATGATATGACCAAGCAGGTTATGTGAGGGTTCAAATTGGTGGCTAGCCAACTTAGGGGTAAGTTGGCAGCAGGGGGTAGTATTAGTTCCCACCATGAAGAGACACATTCAGAGCAAAGTAGACCTTGTTAGGTTTTTACCTACTCTTGCCTCCTGATGATCATCCCTCCATCATTTCACCCACCTGAACATTTCCAATGGTGTTGTGCAATCTTGCATATATCGTCTCGGGGAAAGCATCAGTGAGGGTCTGGAATATAACTTCCCTGTGGTATTGATGAAAAATATCGAAAAATAGACATATAAAGCAACAACAATTTACTTTTCAAATTTTAAAACATATAAAGCAACAACAACATAAAATAGAGACTTTGCTACATAAATATGATGATACAAGTAATAAATAAGATGCATAAGATGTCAAGTGGTCACATATCGTTACTAAACTAAAAATTATGAAATGTGTTCTTGATAGGATGAAACAAAATCACATCAAATGCTAAAAATAAATGTATCTCATGAGATGAATCATCATGAATAATCATAAATGTATCTAGATGCTAAATAGTACATAATACATTCAAATTGATAGATCATAGGAATCCCAATCATTGATTCCATCTACCCCTTTTACGAGTACAGGGCACCTTTCTTCCTTTGCAAGTAGTTGGTGGTCGTGGAGGTGCTCGAGGCGAGGTTGGAGTGGAAGATTCAGAGACTCCAACTACTCTAGTTGAGGTGGAAGATAATGTTTAATAGCAACAACAAGGAAGGTCTTCTAACATTGCATGTGTCCTTGCATGGTAGAGAGACATTAAACTGGAAGTCAATTGTATTTAATTTACTTTTCCTAAGTTTACATTGGAAAATAATTTAAAGTGATCTAATTATTAATTGACTCTGAAAAAGTGAAATTAGGGTTTTTGCTTAGCATTGAATTATAAAAGAAAGATCAATTGGTGGAGAGGAAACAATTGCATTTCGACAGAGAGAGGAAAAAGAATGAGGGAGAGAGAATTTATGTGTAGAAGACGGAGGAGCAACAATCTAGAATTTGCAGAGGAGAAAGATAGGAGTTTTTGGTGGAGGTACACCATATAGCAACAACAACAACGTACAACCGTTCCACTGGACCGTACAATCGTACATCAGGGTTGTACAACCATACGACAAGTAGGAAGTATAGTATGTACAGACCATATGGATCTGTACAGTAGGCCGTACGGATTTCGTACAGCAAGGGGCCGTACAACTGCCTTGGGAATCGTGTCATCTACAGGTTTTTCTCAGCGACTGTGTCTGATTCAATTTTGCCATCTTGGGCATAAATCGATTTTTCTGATTTTGTAAAAGACTCCATATTTTCTTAATAAACTATCCTCTCATACTGTTGCACCAGTTTTCCCATCTTGGGTTTTGTCCAAGTGTTTCTACCCAAAAAGACAGTGTCGTTTCTATTGATGTGATTGATGTTGTAAATGGTTCTCAGTTTTATATTCTGTTTCATACTGTAAAGAAGTTCATGTGTGGTTATTTCAGTTAAATTTAAATATACTGTTTTAGCCCTAATTTGAATCTTAAATATACTGGGACACCTTTGTCAAAGGCGCTGTGGCTAGGGAGAAGCTCCCTGATTGGCAACGACTATGGGACGACTTTGTGCAGAAGGAGACCTGCATGGGTCAAGGATCAGGCTCATCTAGTAGTGCCCCACAGATTGTGGACGAGGAGGCTCTTACCGTGACAGGAAAGAGCAAGGGTAAGGCAAAAAGGAAGGATGGTGGTAAGAAGAACTTTGACATGACAAAAATCAAGTGTTTTATCTGCCACAAGCAGGGACACTTTGCCTCCTAGTGCCTAGACAGGAAGAAGAAGAGAAACACTCAGATGACCGGGTCGACAGAGGTGGAGGATTTCAGCAGGAACTTGGATGAGAAGTTTTGCTTGATAGCTTGCAAGGCTAGCACCACAGGTAGCAGTATTTGGTACATAGACAGTGGAGCATCTAGTCATATGACTGGGCATAGGAGATTCTTCAAGGACTTGCAGGAGGGTGGAACAGGTATCCACGTTGAGCTGGGTGATGATGTGCAGTATCAGGCATAGGGATTTGGCATTCTTTCATTTTAGAGGGAGTTTGGCTAACCCTCAGTTTTGCTGGGTTGACCAAGAACCTCATATCAGTCTCCATTCTGGAGGACAAGGGATTTCAGTTGAAATTTCGAGACCATAAAGTATATATCAGGCCCAAGGGGTCAGATAGGAGCTTGGATTGGGTGATTGGGATCAGGAGCAGGAAAGTGTATAGACTACACTTTGAGCCTACAAAGGCTCTAGTCAGCAGTTGCAGCAGTCAGGGTATGGCATAGGAGGATGGCACACTTACACCATGGAGCACTGAGGCACTTGAGACAGGCTGTCATTGGAGTTCCTCAAGTACAGGAGGAGAAGCATAATCACTGCAAGGGTTGTGCTTTGGGGAAGAACATCAGGAATCCTTTCCCACAGAGTGAACACAAGTCTAAAGATCCCTTGGACTTAGTGTATTCGGATGTTTGCGGACCTATGAGTGTCCATTCTTTCAGTGGTTACAGTTACTGTGTGACCTTCATTGATGACTATTCCAGGAAAACCTAGATATATTTCTGAAAGGCCAAGTCAGAGGTCTTTGAGAGGTTTCGGGAGTTCAAGACTCTCGTTGAGAACCAGACAAGAAGGAAGATCTGTGTTTTGACAACGGACAATGGGGGAGAGTACACCTCCAATGAGTTCTTGGAGTATTGTTGGACAGGGGGATCAAGAAGGAGCACATCGTGCCTCATACCCCCCAACAGATTGGAGTAGCAGAGAGAAAGAACAAGACTATGGTAGGCGCAGCCAAGGCCATGCTATTTGATCAGGGATTACCACTATTGCTTTCGGTCGAGGCATATAGGACTGCAGTATACATTCATAACAGGTGTCCCCACACAGCTTTGGGGAGGAAGACACCCGAGGAGGTCTTCACAACCACTCGACCATATGTGAGTCACATTCACATATTTGGGAGTGTCTGCTATTGTCATGTTCATGCTGACACTAGGAAGAAGCTGAACCCTTCTGGAGAGAAGGGGTTACTTGTTGGATACATCGAGACTTCGAAGGCATCCAGAGTTTACATTCCTACTTGCAAGACGATCATTGGGAGCAGGGATGTCTAGTTCGATGAGGACATGGCCTTGCAGAGATCTATCGACTTACCAGCAGAGCAGCAGCCAACACAGGTTTAAGGAGTCAAGTTAGAGGAGCCATAGGTACAAGTACAGACACAAAGCACAGGTTCTGGTAGTTAGAGGGAGTTAGGTGGACAGGATCCTTCAATCATTGACTTGGAGGATGAGCTGCAGCAGGAGACGGATATCCAATAGGTGCAGCAGACAGACACTAGGCCAGGGCCTAAGTGGTTTAGGTCTACAGTTCAGGATTCCCGGCAGGTTGATCTTCCATAGAGCTCCATGAGACGGAGCAAACCACCAGTGAGACTCAGTTATATGGCACTGATGACAAAGTTGATTAACTATGAACCTTCCAGCTTTGATAAGGCTGCACAACATGATGTGTGGCATGATGCTATGGTTGAGGAGTATAGCCCCATCATGAAAAACTAGGTATGGGAGGTTGTGCCAAGACCTGAAGGTAAAAAGGTGGTGGTATCCATATGGATCTACAAGGTAAAGCATGCAACAGACGAAAGTGTGGAGAAGTACAAGGCACGCTTTGTGGCTAAGGGGTTTTCATAGAAGGACGGTATTGAATATGAGGAGACCTTCGCCCCTGTAGCTGGGTATTCTTCTATTTAGACCATTATCTCTTTAGCAGCAGAGATGGGTTGGCGAGCCCATCAGATGGACGTCAACACTGCCTTCCTCAACGGAGTGATAAAGGAGGAGGTATATATTGAGCAGCTAGAGGGGTTTGATGTGGAGAACAAGGAAACACATGTATGCAGGCTGCATAGAGCTCTTTATGGGCTCAAGTAGGCACCTCGAGCATGGTACTCGAGGATAGACAACTATGTACGGGAGATGGGATTTTAGCGGAGTGAGGCTGACCACAACCTGTACTTCTTGACAAGTGAGGTGCCTCACATACTGGTCTTATATGTGGATGATCTCTCTCTTATAGGAGATGAGAGGCTGATTGGAGACTACAAGTCCAACCTTGTAGTGGAGTTTGAGATGAAGGACCTTGGGTTGATGCATTACTTTTTGAGCTTGTAGGTTTGGCAGAGAGATGGATGCTTCTTCATTGGACAGGGGAAGTATGCAGTAGAGATCTTGAAGAGATTCATGATGGAGGACTGCAAGCTTATGGCCATACCTCTAGTTTCCAACTGGAGGAAGATTGAAGCATTAGGGTTAGATGGATTTGATCCTACTTTGTATCGCTAGCTTATCAGATCACTTATGTATGTGGTCAACACTCGACCAGACATCAACTTTGCAGTCAACTCTTTGAGCTAGTTCATGGTGGACCCTCGGAGAGTGCATTGGACGACTGCGAAGCGCATACTTCGCTACATCAGAGGTACAATGGAGTATGGATTGGTTTATGAGCGCAGGGGGAGTGTACAGTTAGAAGGCTTCACAGATGCCGACTGGGAAGGATGTGTAGAGGACAAGAAGAGTACTTCAGGTTGCTGTTTCAACATTGGATCAACGGTTGTGCGTTGGTTCAACAGGAAGCAGAAGTTAGTTGCGTTGAGTTCGACAAAGGCCGAGTACATGGCAGTCATCATGGTTACTTGTGAGGGTATGTGGTTGAGGAAGTTATTTTCAGGGTTGTTCGAGTGTGAGCTAGAGGCTACAGTAGTTCATTGTGACAATCAAAGTGGCATCAGGTTATTAAAAAATCCAGTGTTCCATGACCAGAGCAAACACATAGACATTCGGTACCACTTCTTGAGAGATTGTGTTCAGAGAGGAACCATTCAGTTGGAGTACATACAAACAAATGAGTAGGTGGCAGACATTTTCACCAAGGCACTTTGAAGACAAAGTTTTGTGAAGTTTAGGGATAAGTTGAGGTTGCTACCGAATCCCTTCTTCGTTGAGAGGGAGTGTTAAACAACAACATGGAAGGTCTTCTAGCATTGCATGTGTCTTTGCATGTTAGAGAGACATCAAACTGCAAGCCAATTGTATTTAATTTACATTTCCTAAGTTTACTTCGGAAAATAAATTAAAGTGATCTAATTATTAATTGACTTTATGAAAAAGTGAAATTAGGGTTTTCGCTTAGCATTGAGTTATAAAAGAAAGATCAATTGGTGGAGAGGAGACAATTGCATTCTGACAGAGACGGAGGAAGAGAAGCAGGGAGAGAGAATTTATTGCGTAGAAGACGAAGGAGCAGCAATCCAGAATTTGCAGAGGATAGAGGCAAGAGGTTTTTGCGGAGGTACACAGTACAACAACAACAACAACGACGTACAACCGTATAGTACGGACAGGCTGTACGGATTTGTATAGCAAGCCACACAGATTCCGTACAACTGTACAGCAACAGACCGCACAACTTCCTTGGGAACTGTGCCATCTCACAAGTTTTTTTTCAGTGTCTGTGTGTGATTCAATTTTGCCATCTTGGGCATAAATCATTTTTTCTGAATTTGTAAAAGACTCCATATTTTCTTAATAAAATATCCTCTCATACTGCTGCACCGATTTTCCCATGGGTTTTGTCTAGGGGTTTCTACCCAAAAAGACTGTTGTTTCTATTGATGTGATTGATGTTGTAAATGGTTCTCAGTTTTATATTTCGCTGCATATTGTAAAGAAGTTCATGTGTGGTTATTTCAGTTAAATTTAAATAGACTATTTTAGCCCTAGTTTGAATCTCAAAGGAAAATTTACAGACAAAGTGGGATGTCTCTTCCTAGCTCCAACTTCAACTATATGTCTTCGTGGAGGTGGTAGTGGTGGCATCAGTTGCACCAGAAGGTCAATCTCCTCCTCAACATCTATATACACTAGAAGTGGATCATCCTCTTGCTCCTCTTCCCTTTCCTCCTCCGTTGTCATCTCCTCCCCCAAATAATTTGCATGATCCTCCTCCTGCAACCACTCAGGTGCCCCTCCACTGAGTAGTGGTGTTAATGACATCCGTTGAGATGGCCTCTATGTCAGGTTCTTTGTCAAGTTGCTTCACGCATAGCCTTAGATTGTAGTAGACATACACCATGTCATTAAGGTGCTGGGTACCTAACTTGTATGAACATTGAGGGCCATAGTTAGTCAAGGTAAATTGTAGTAAATTAAAATTTAAAATTCAAAATTTAAAATATAAACAATTTAAATTTTGATTGTTTCATTTTTTAGCATTTCTAACCTGTTGTGCTTCTTGGAGTGTTTGTTTTCAAGGACACTCCAATTGCACTCACACTTTGAAGTACTGCAAGTTTGGCTAAGCACTAGAACAACAATTTTATGCAACTTTGAGAGCCTTCCACCAAAGTGTTTCCACTAGACATCTACAATGATTGAAATGAAAGGATTCAAAGGAATGCAACAAATTATATTTCCATCAAGTAATAAATGCCAAATATATAGAAAGAAAAAAACAAAATTTGAAATTGAAGCCTACCTTGCATCTTTGTGGTCCTATCTAGGACAACCATCTCATAGCCGAAGACCTCGGATGCCATCCTATATATCTCCATATGTTTAGAAATCTCTAATGATTCAGTTGGAGTGTGCACCATCCTCTAAACATACTATAAAAAATGATTCACAACCTCACCATCAAAATTAAATCTACAAGCATACGCGAATGCAGGGTTGAGGTAGAGCCTGCTACATGAATGGGATGATGGAGAGTGTTATTCCATTACTCATCAATCAGATTCCAAATCTAAGCTCTCGTGGCGAGCCCTTCGTCCCTCTTGTCATCATAGTATCGATAGATAGCTTCCTTGACCCTATCCATGGCCTCATACAAGTAGCCCATTGCGGGTTTGTCACCATCAACCAATCAAAGGACATTTACCAAAGGTTCACTAATGATACATACTTCACCTATTGCACTCCAAAATCTCTAGTCATGTCCCACAACTGGTGCTATAGACACAAGAAAACCCACTCATCAGAAAGAAACATCCTCTATAACTAAACATACTCTTGAGGACCGACTGAATAGAAATGAAGCTGGTGGTGTACCATGTGATTACAGGATGCACCAACTCTCTGTTCCTTGTGAACTCACGAGTGAGAGAACAAATGTGTGATTATATATATATTTGGTCACCCTCCGAGTTGAATCAATGGTTTCCTTGATCCAAGGACTTTTGCCCATGTTCTCTAGCATCAAATCAATGCAATGGCATGCACAAGGACTCCAGTACAAGGTTGGATACCTCTCTATGATCGACCTCCCAACAACAACATAATTAGCAGCGATGTTCGTGGCAACTTGGGCAACATACTGCGGGCCTATCTCTTGGATAAAGCTATCCAACAACTCACATAATAATTGTGTATCTTTTGTATATACACTTGCATCAACACTCTTGATAAACATTGACCCCCTGGGACAACTAACCAAGAAATTTAGAATCGACTTGCTCTTTGTGTTAGTCCACCCATCTGACATCATGATGCATTCGGTGGTCTCCCATGATTCCCTGAGCTTAACTAATCTTTGTGTGCAATCAACCTTTTCCCCTTGAAGGAGACGACCTCTCAAATCATTATAGAAAGGGCCCCTATACGTCGGCGCAACAATAGCGACAACTTTACACATGGAATGGTAGAAGGGGTTCTTAGCAATGTTAAATGGTATATCACTCCGAAGAAACATTTGGTCACAATCTTATTGGCCTCCTTTTTCTCCTTTGTTTTAACCAATGATCAAATAGAAGGTTGCCCTCTTGGTGTTGACCTCAGCACAAAGAAAGGTGAGGTTGATGAGGGGATTCGAGAAGTTGTGGGCTGTGTGGATGAGAAGTTGTGGTCCTCCCATTTAGGAACTTATTCTAGTGTCTGTACTTGTAAAAGTTCATTTTTGCGAGCCTCCTTCGCATCCCTTTGATTAGAAATATCAGCGATGGATTGATTTGCTATACACATAATTTTTGGGGTAGTTTTGTCACAACCATCCATATCAGACCCGGTGAGTTTGGCAAGGTGGTATTTCAAGTGGCCAATTCCTCCTTAAAACTTTTTGCCACAAAGATTTCATGTTAATATTTCTCTATCGGGAAGCTCTATTGGTTCACCAAACACCCACATTGGATCCAATGGCTTTGGCATTTTGTTGAAGAGAAAATCTTAAAACTATGGCACAAAAAAACCAAAATAAACACATGATAAAGCAAAGGTTAAGTGATGAGAGCTAGATGAATGTGGAATGATTGAATCTTCCATTAAAAAACAATAATAAGAGGCACATTGCAAACCCTAGCCTAAGTCTAGAAAGACAAACAAGTGAAGCCAAATCTTTTATACATACCTGGAAATTTTGATGGTTTGGTCACTTTGAATCCCCACTCCATGATCTCTTCGCTAATGGCAACAAGATTTTTGGCTTTCTCTTTCTTTGATGGATGCACAATGCTCTTCCACACTCTCTAGCTCTCTCACACGTTTGGAAACAAAGAATGAAGCCAAAAAAAACCAACCCGCAGACTAAAAAGATGCATCTAGCAGACCTTTTTCAATTTTTCTCTGAGTAAGGTGATATTTTCCGTCGATTCACAATAAATACCCAATGTGTCGCGATATATTCTATTGAAAAATTACCAAGGAAGTGTTTGTCTACTTTGTGATGCCTTGGTGTTGACATGAACACTTAATAGTTGTGGTCCCTATTTATTTTAAAGTGAGATTGACTTTATGTTTATAAAGTGACTTTTAAAAAGTAAGTTTGAGTCATTAAATATTTTAAATGTGACTTTATGAGAATTAAAAAGGTGGGTGAGCAATAAAGTCCCATTAATTATTTAAAACTACTTTTAATGAGAAAAGTGAGATTTAACATGAGCCCTATATTTCATCTAGTTATGTTTTAATCTAGGCCATTGATTTTCAAGTGGTGGTTACTCAAACAAAAAGGCTAGGGAAAGGCATGCGAGAATTTTTTTTGTTCACTTTCACAAAAGAGATTTTTGGAGAGGAGAAGGGCAAGAGAAGAAAAGTTGATTTGGAGAGTAGGAGAAGTCAAACCCTAAGAAATTTTTTAATGGTTGAGTTACAGGCTGAATGCAATAATAAGAAGGGCACCTTTTTCTAGGCAAATCATATAGAAGGAGAGCACAAATTCCAAGACTGAAATATCTTGTACCTGGCATGCATATCGAGGCAGAATGCACAACATTTAATGCTAGCCGTACAACACAAATTTTGAGGCAAGAATTTGACAGGCCGTACAGTAGGTACAAATAGTACATGCACGAATTTCAAGGCAATCAGGTAGGTTTATCACAGCACTAGCACATCTGACACCATCTCAACTAGGCACAAAAATAATCTGAGCATGCTAGATCATCTTTGACTGATGATCTATGGGGAACCACAAATCTCATTTCTGGAACATTGTTTGCGATCTAAGATACCGGGCATGTCCAAAAGGGCCTACGTGTCCCATGTCCGCGTGTTTGACACAGACACGCTGATAGAGCGTGTCGGACACGACTTTTCAGTGTCCTGATTTCAGAGACGCGTGTCCCGCATTGTCACCAACGTTTCCTGTGATTCCAGGACACGTTTTCCATCTTGGTCTACATGTTTTTCAAGACTATTGAATCTTGATAGATGAGATTCTTCATTCTTTGACTTTGATCTACCCATTTTTGTATTTACTATTACTATTAATCTATTTGGCATTTTCCTGTGGCATTCCAACATCTATGTAATACATTTTGATTTTGATGACTTAACGAGAAATATGGTTCCGACTCTTTAATATTGACATCTTGATCTATGACTATCATGAGTATCATGAATTATCTGTGTCTCATAATCTCATTGTGATTACTGATTTGATTTGTAAATGTGTAATTACTAATGTTAAATGTGCATTGATTCTGATTTCTATTGAATATTTGTAAAAAAATGGATATATTTGTGTCCTGATTCCAGGGGTCACCGTGTCCGTGTCGGACACTCGAATCCCCATGTCCTTCGTGTCCCATGTCCTCATGTCAGGTGACTTAGTCTGCCATATGATCACAAACCAAAACTGATCAACAGCTCACCCTTGCTGATCGAGGGGTAACACTTGGTATCATAGGATTACTAGTATCATAGGATGACTTAACGAGAAATATAGTTCCGACTCTTGAATATTGACATCTTGATCTATGACTATCATGAGTATCATGAATTATCTGTGTCTCATAATCTCATTGTGATTACTGATTTGATTTGTAAATGCGTAATTACTAATGTTAAATGTGCATTGATTCTGATTTCTATTGAATATTTGTAAAAAATCGGATATATTTGTGTCCTGATTTTAGGGGTCACCGTGTCCGTGTCGGACACTCGAATCCCCATGTCCTTCGTGTCCCATGTCCTCGTGTCAGGTGACTTAGTCTGCGATATGATCACAAACCAAAACTGATCAACAGGTCACCCTTGCTGATCTAGGGGTAACACCTGGTATCATAGGATTACTAGTAGCATGCCTCAACTTGGAGCAACCTGAATAATCATGATCAGAATGGCAAGGTCTAGCCCATGTAGTAGCGGGCTTTGACATTCTCACAGTGGGCCGATGAGTTGGTGTACCGCACATTTGCAAATCTATGAGCTCCTCCATCGAACCTCTCCTTCAGTCTAATTCATCAAATGCATTGAGTTATGTATCACATTGAGTTATGTATCAATAGTGTTGACTGATCATCAAGCAAAACTTCGCCAATATGACCACCCACACCAGACATTAATGTATGGATCTTTGGGGGGGATCATATCCACAGTAAGGTCAAGATCTAACTCTGACATGCGGATCCCAATATTTTTGAGTAACTCTAAAAATATTCTTTCTCAGAATAGCTGAGCTATTCAAATTTCCTGTTGAAAATTCCCAACTACTTATAAAGAAAAAACCTAAATATAGTTTTATTAAAGTTCTTAGTCATCTGCAACACCATGCTTACATCTCAACTTTAGGATTGGAGTGTTAATACTCCAACAATTTCAGAGTGCAGGTTTTGGTCACTGCCAAATTTGGTACATATTTGTGTAGGTGGTTTTAATTCTGTACAAATTGTAAATCTCGAGTTCCAAGGTTTTGAGCCCTTTTTAAAATTGGCACTTTCACTCTCACAGGTTTGACTCGTGCTAGCAGCATGTGCGTGATGTTTACTTCTGTTCTTCGATATGATATCCTAGTCAATTGTCCTAGCTTCGGATGAATGAAACATTACAAGCCTAAACTAGTTTTAACTTTTTAGCTTGTATGCATTAGATCAATTCCATGTGTGTTTCCATGGGATTCAAGTCCAAATATAATAGTCGATTCATTGGCATTGCTATTATTGACCGATTTATACGATTTCTTTAATTGCAGTTTACTAGAGACAAATGCAACCGATGAAGAAGCAGTTGATTGGAATGCCCTGGTGGAAGGAAGGTAAGTGTTAACGCTACCCATTTGATACGATTGTAAAGTTGCAATTATCGTGTTCAAGGTCATTGTTACAGTGGATTTGATGTTCATACATTATGTTTCTCTCTAAAATTTTGATGAATGTATTAGGTCTAGTGTAGCATGCTTGAAGCGCTGGAGACAGATGGTAAAACATTTGGGGGAGTGTTACAACAAACCATTCTTGGAAAAGCTAGAAATGCTAGTAAAGCGATATATCCCTGATTTGATCGAGTAGCAGATTTTAGTGAGCAAGGCAGCAACAGTTGTGATTGTCAGAAGGACATGAGGTGGAACGGTTCTGTCCTTGGTAAGGCAATTTTGGAGGAATCCAGATAATGCAGCATCATTACTCTTGAATTTTGAATTGAACTGAGATACCAGATGTTCATTAGAATGTCTACGCTCATCTTGGACGTGCGGCTTGTTTTAAATCTTCAATATTTGTTTGTTATAGTTTTGAAATTCCGTAATAGTTGATTACTGCAAATATGGTGATATTGTATAAATTTATATCTAGCAGTCGTTGTAAATTATTAACTAGGAATATCCAGTCTGTAAAACCACTGAATTCGCATTATAGTCATGAGCAGTTATGCATCATGTATATTTTGGACCTTTGTTGCTGAAGGCTGCAAATTTTGTACTTGTAACAGCCGTGCATGTTTATTTCCATGAATATTTATGTTTAGAAAGTTGTTCCTATACTGGTATAGGAGAGCCTTCAATAGGAATGACATTTCATTGCGTTTCTTCTTAACTCACAAAACCAGATCACCTACTGATTGTGGTGGTTTATTGGGCATTATTATTCTGACAATCTTATTATCAAAATTTCCCCGAAGTTTCTGGGACGTGAGTGGGGTAACGTACATTGGAATTTGGGGATGTTTGGAGACGCCCACCAATTTTTATGGAAAGTCATAAAAGTCATGGGGCCAAAGGTAAAGTGTTTTTACAATTATAAAAATAAAATATAAATCATAAAAATAAAAATATATCCGATGCATATTCTTCATTGTGTCATGTAATACTAAGTAAATACTAAATACTAAATACATGTATATAAATTTGAAATAATAAGAAGACTAAGCATTAATAATAGTGGAAAACAAAATAAATCTCGAGGAGGCAAGGGGCGAAACATTTTCCCCGAGTGAATCTCTGGGATGCGTCCGCCTCCGTGGAACACTGATTATTATCCACTATATTCTTATATCAACTCATCTAATCTTTGTCACGTATTGCGTTGATGACGTTTTTGCACTCTCGCTTGAGTGAAATAAACAAGAAATTTTTGTACTCTCGCTATAGTGAAATAAACAAGAAATTTAATTCAACTCATCTAATCTTTATGTCAAATTTTGCGTCGATGACGTTTTTGCACTCTCGCTCAAGTGAAATAAACAAGAAGTTTTTGCACTCTCGCTATAGTGAAATAAACAAGAAATTTGAATTAAAGGACAAAAATATTGGTTGAATAATATTTCATTGGCCTATGTGTCTGCTGTCCACTGGTTTAGAGGATGATATCATGCAACAAGCTTGCGAGGTTGGTCTATCATATCTTGAAATTTACTAATCCAGTGCATTAATGCTACTACATTATTGTTGCATTGCATTGACTACTCTTGGATGGAAGTTTGAGTTATGTAGAAAGGAACAGTTGTAATTATTGTTGCATTGACTACTCTTGGATGCAAGTTTGAGTTATGTAGAAATGAACAGTTGTAATTTGGTTTAGAGGATGATATCATGCAACAAGCTGACGAGGTTGGTCTATCATATTGGATGGAAGTTTGACTTATGTAAAAAGGAACAATTGTAATTTGGTTTAGAGGATGATATCATGCAACAAGCTGACGAGGTTGGTCTATCATATTTTCAAATTTACTAATCCAGTGCATTAATGCTACTACATTATTGTTGCATTGACTACTCTTGGATGGAAGTTTGAGTTATGTGGAAAGGAACAATTGTAATTTGGTTGATTTTAAATAACATACATAAATATATGTATAGGTATGCAATATATGATGGATTTTACGGATTTCATTAAAATAGATAAGATACCACGTTTACTAATCATATGCATCAAGGATCACATAACCTGTATCAAAGAATATCTTCAAAGAACAAAATACATTATTGATTTGTGGTGAATCACAACCTGTATCAAGGAATATACTCAAAGAACAAAATACATTATTGATTTGTGGTTAGGTATCCTTGATCATTTAATATACAATGGATTATTCATTTTATAAACTTTATATAATGATTTTACCATCCTTAGTAATTTCTTCAATATGATATTTCCTTTTTCTAATGTATAATATCATTAATTTGTATATGTATCCACATATATGGGTGTTTGGACCATTCTTTTGTATAAAAGTGTAAAAACTATACATTTATTTTTTCAAAATATGAATGGATTTTTTAGAGTTTTTATTTTATTAGTTTTATGTTAATGTTTTTCTATATCTGTTTTTAATGGATAATATTATTTATTTTTATATGTGAAAACTATATCTATGGGTGTTTGGACCATTCTTTTTGTATGGAAATGTAAAATGCCATAAACATGAACTGACCTTATTGTTATACATAAACATATCAACATTTTCTCCTTTTTTGTTTGACAAAAATAACCGGAGGTTAAATTTGTGTCTTTTCATGGAAATACGTTAAACTTGTTTGTTTCATAAAATTACATGTTAAATTCATAGATTTCATAATTTGGGTGTTGTGGAGGTTTTTGAATGTTGTTGAATACATCAACAATTCAATTCAATTGGAGGTGAATTTTAATGAAGACACCACAGTTCGATGAGTGAAAATTGTTAAAGGAACAAATTGTTGGCTTGTCATTCTACTTGATTTGATTTGCTGATGAAGTTATTGTTTCTAGTAGTTTGACACAACAATATTCTTTAGGATGCCAACTTGGACAAGAGTTATTATCCAATTTTGAAGTTCCATTTTGTGTTGGAAGAAATGATCCCTTATATTGATCTTTCACATGATAATAATGTTGAAAAATGTAGCTCGAGTAGGAGCTTTTTGCATGGGTTAGGTATAAATGTGTGAGAAGAAGTTTGAAACAACTTCTTAGAGACCATCTTGTAATGTCTCTTAATAAATAAAAGTGAAGTCTAAATTCCTTTTTATCTCTTATTCTTAGAAATATAAATGAAATGTTTTAAAGATCCTAGAATATTAATGAATTGAATTTGATATAATCCTAGCAATACATCTCATTATCGAGGCGGTTGCTAGAATTAAGGAGATTACTTGAGATTTGTTGCTAGAATCGAGGAGTTGGTTGCTAGAATTGAGGAGATTAATTATATGATGGAAGAAGTTGGAGAATACACTAAGGAAATGTGAGGAAGCAAAGCTAAGGAGGATATAATGCACATAACAAGAAGATGATCGACCATCAAGGTGGAAGGCTGTTAGGATACTATTGTATAGTGTTGTACATGGTACAACAATTCAGATTTATATGTAGGCATATTGTTTCTTTTTAGCAGTCTATAAACCTTAGGTTGAGGTATCATTGTAAGTTTTTGAAGGAGTAATGTTGAATTGAATGAAAAATTCTCGTGTATTGTGTTTATGCTTACATTGTTCATTTTCAGCTACATGTGTGATTGTTGCGTGCTCATAAACATTAATTTTTGCTGTTAAATAAGTTCATATTTGATTTATTTAATTAGAAAGAAACATAAGACAATAGTCACATAAGGCCTGGAAATTTACAATTAATCCTCCTTGGTGACACTTTTTATAATCCTCGAGGTCTACCATTAAAGTCCATATCATTTTAATATATCATAATGTTACTTTGAATACATTTAACACTAAAGAAATGATCAACTTGGCGACCATCAATTTACAAGAACCTAAACATAAACTAAAAGAGTCTTTGGTTTCAAAACAAGAAAGGGAAATTTTGATTTTCCTTGCATGTGCTTTCTATTGGTTATAATCCCAAATTGAATTCGTCAATCAACATGTTTAGGCATTTACATCTAAGTTGTACAACTAAGTTCTTTACAAAATTATGACAATTTTGACTTCATTTGTAATTTGTTTATAGAAACATTCAAGTGAAAAAATTCCTATTATTTGGCAAAGTCTTACTTATGTTAAATTGGTGTTGGACGCTGCCATGGATTTTTCATTCTTGATCAATATGATTTTAGTTGTATGTTCTCATCCATTAATTGATTGAGAATTGATCCAGGTGGATCATCTCAAAACCGATCAAAGTTAAAGTCTAAAACTAAAAATTAAAGCTTACATAATGAAAGAGCTTGTCGACAGCTTTCCATCAACGTTTGTTTCGTGAGAAACGGCCTCCGGATGAAGTTGTCAGCATTTGAAGTTTCACCAAAACCGGTTAAAAATGGTGAAAATGACCAAAATAGTAAAAATATGGCAAATGAATGGTGTGGAAAAAAGTTGGGTGGAGTTTATTGGACTCAAACCCAAGACCTCCAATCCTGTCCAAAGTCTCGACGAAGCCCACCTAGCCATCTCACCAGTAGTTGTTCCTTATGAGGTATAGGGGAGCTTATATTTGAAGTTGCAATGTTATTTGGTTTGAAAAATGGACGGCCCTCTGCCCTTATGCCAACACCGAGGCTCCCTTATCCATATTGTTATAACCATATATTCCAACGTATTAATCTTGCCAACAAACATTACTACGTGCCAAGCCATGTTTGCTGTCAACGTGGAAACCATATAGAAACTATACCACATATTTGTTGTCACTTATCCATTGTCGTATTGTTATATCAAAAGGCATGGGAAGGGGAGAGGCCCGCAGGCTTGACCCCGGGACCTCTGCCTCGGATGCCAACGCCTCCTTTGTTAGGCCACGACCCTGTTGTTGAGGCATCAATGAGGGATAAAACTTAAGAGTTGATATGTAATCGAGCCATAAGAGGGGTACATGGCTCCTCCATGCGTGCACCAAAACCCTTATAAAAACTAGTGTTTAAGCCATGATACAGGCAGTGAAGCACCATCTTTATGCACAAATCCCGAGGCGAGAAGTACAAATCATTAATGTGCACAGTTCCCGAAGAGGGAAAGTATAGTCAATATAGGTCGTATAGGAAGGGCATATGGTGTTCTCGTTTTGCATGCCAAAGGAGGTCTCAAGCAAATATATTCGAGTTTATACTCGTTTTTCTAAGAATTTAACAAGGAGTTTAGTGGTGCTGTTTATTTCTACTTCTGACAAACGTAATTTTGAATTGTTTTCAAAACACTCAATTTGTAAGCTTTTGAAGCATTAATAGATCAAGCTTCCCATTGGAAATGGCCCGGAGACGTAGCCCAGGAGGGGTGAACTCCGTTATCAGCTGTGTCTTCTATTTCTGGTTTGCATATCTATTTTTATTTTCTTTGTGAATGATTTAAAACATTTAAAATTTCTGTTGTTAAGCTTGTTTTATGAGCATTTAAGATGCAAATTCAAATGCAAATTTATGGTTAAAAAAAGATCATGAAATTTCAGATCAAGTTTGGTATTAGAGCTAGATAACCATTGTATTGTGCGTTTATGTTAACAAGATTTAGGCTTCAGTGCAGTGAATGAGAACTTGAAGAGTTTGATCCAGATATCAGTTTAAGAAGAGGAAAAATGTCTTCACCAAAAGGAGAAGAAGCAACTTCTATCCCATCTGAAGGGGGATTTAAGAAAGCTTTCATGAGAATGCAAATGATGGTAGATGAGTTCTATCAAGATCGAAAGAGAGGTGAACAAGGAGGTGGTGAGGAACCTCCTAAATCTCCACCATCTTCTCCGTCTTATATTGATGGTTCTTTATCTTTACATTCTCCGTTTGAAAAACAAAAAGAAAAAATTGACCTTAATGTGCCTCAATTAAAGCTAGATATTAAGTTTGAATTACCTATGTATAATGGAGAGCTTAATGCTGAAAAATTGGACAATTGGATTCATCAAATTAAAGTTTATTGTAGGATTCAAAACTTCACTGAAGATAGCACTAAGATTAAGTTGGTTTCTCTTCGACTTGGAGGGTCTGCTCTCATCTGGTGGGAGACCAGATCTCAAGAGGATCTTGACACAGAAGGTAAAATCATCTCCTCTTGGTATGTGTTCACTTCAGCACTAAAAAAACAATTCTATCCATTAGGGTATATACAACAAGCTATGATGGATTGGTAGAATCTGAGGCAAGGTAAGGGACAAAGTGTGCAAGATTACACACATGAATTTTGAAAAAGAGCATTGGTACTTGATATACCTCTATACACCCAGGAAACTCTTCTCAAATATATAGGACTACATAGTTATTTACGTCATATGATATTGATATTTATTCCGACTAACCTTGATAAGGCGTGTATTCAAGCAACTCACACAAAGATGAAGGGGAAGAATACCAAAGAGAACTTTTCTAAGAAACCTTTCAAACCTGATGGAAACAAGTCTAAAAGCAAGGGAAAAGGTAGACACAGAACTACTGTTAAGAAGGAAGGAGATAAACCTACCTGTACTCATTGTCATAAGAAAGGTCATGATGCTTCCAAATGTTGGAAACTTCATTCGAAGCTCAAGCCTGAGAATTTTCGAAATAAAGAAGACAAAAATACTATTGCATCAACAATTCAACAGGATTTGGGGTCAGACTCTGGGGATGAAACTAAGGCGGTTGCTACAATTATTCAAGGTAAAATTCCTTCTTGTTATGTTTCAAGAAATGAATCTATCGTTGATGAAAGAAAGAGGAGTGAGTTATTTCATATTAGAGTAATATCCAAACATACAAAAATTGATACTTTTTTTGATAGTGGATCACAAGCAAACCTCATTTCAGAAGAAATTGTTAAGAAATTACAATTGGAAACTAAGTTACACCCTATGCCATATTCACTTGGATGGGTATGTGATATTGCACAATTACAAGTTTCAAAACATTGTAGACTTAGGTATGCCATCACTTCTGGATTTGTGGATGAGGTAGATCTAGATGTGGTTCCATTGGATATATGTGATATTGTGTTGGGTAGTCCATATGTGTATGATAGGAAATGTTTTACAGGGAAGATAACAAGTATTAGCTCACTAAAGATGGTATTGAATATATAGTTGGTGCACATTGCATGAAAACTAATCTTTCTCTAGTTTCTGCAAATCAAATGAAGAGGTTAATTTATGCAAGTAAGAACTTTGTGCTTATTATAGTAAACAAAAAAGTTCATTAGAGGAAATTTGAGGTCTAAAATGGGCCTCCTAAGGAAAATAATAAAATAATATTTATTAATTTTGGAGGAAGAAAGAAAAAAACTATTTTTTTGTTCGTATTTTCAACATATTTCCCTGTGTTTTTACTCATATTTCGAGCGGGAGGGCTTGTTGGATGCATAATTTAATTTTGCATCCAACAAGTACCCACATTGCATACTTTTGATGGGCCCCACTACCCCAAACACAAGAAATATCTGAAAAACGTGATGATGATCATCATCACGTTTTTTCAGGTATTCATCATCACATTTTTTTAGGTAATTCTTGTTTTTTGGGTAGCGGGATCCGTCAAAAGTATGTAGTATGGCTACTCGTTGGATGCGGAATTAAATTTCGCATCCAACGACCCCCCACCCGCTCGAAATTTGAGTAAAAACACATAGATATATGTTCAAAATACAAACAAAAAAATATTTTTTTTAATGACAAATATGTCAAGTCAACCGTTATGGTTGACTAATTTTATTGAGATTCTATTGGTTCTTGAATTCCAACTCATAAGAATTTATTGCTGGCTCAGTTTCTTATAAGGGCCATTTTCAACCCCAAATTTTCTCTAATGGTTGAACAAACTAAATTCTTTAAAGGTTGTGATCCTAATCTTAAAAATGACTTGATAAATGTGGTATCTGATTATGATATTTTGTTTCAATAACCTAAAGGATTACTTCATAAAAGGGAAATCCAAGATGAAATTCATTTACTGCAAGACGCACCTCTTCCTGATATTGGTATGTACATGTCTTCCATTGTTGAGAATGCAGAGATAAACAAACAAGCTCAGGAATTGATTGAGAGGGGCCATTCAACCAAGTTCCTCTTCGTGTGGTTCACCAATTGTTTTGGTGCCAAAGAAAGATGACACATGGCTTATGTGTGGTGATTACAGGGCCGAACATAATTACAATAAAGAATAAGTATCCTCTTCCTCGAATTGATGATCTTTTTGACCAGTTAAAAAATGGAATATTTTTCACTAAGTTAGACTTAAGAAGTGGCTATCATCAAATCCATATTCATGACAATGATATTTGGAAAACAAATTTTAAAACCAAACAAGGATTGTATGAATGGATGGTAATACCCTTTGGGCTTTGTAATGCACCCACAACATTTATGTGGATGATGAATGATGTGTTTAGGCTCGTCATTGATGATTTTGTTATAGTCTACTTAGATGATATTCTGATTTTCAGTTGAACTTGGGAAGAGCATGTCAATCATGTTAGACAGGTATTGGATGTACTTGCAAGGGGAAAATTGTACCTAAATATGTCTAAATGTGAATTTGGAAATTCATCTTTAGTAAACCTAGGTTACATTGTAGGGGGTGGTAAATTGAAGATTGATCCCTCTAAAGTTGAGGTCATTGTAAACTTGACTAAGCCAAATAATGCAACAGATGTAAGAAGCTTCTTGGGAGTATCCCAATACTGGAGGAAATTCATTGTGAACTTCTCCTTCATAGCTTCTCCTTTACATGTTTTGACAAGCATGAACAAAGTCTTTCAGTGGGAAGGAAAGGAACAAAAAGCCTTCGACACACTGAAAGAAAATATCAACATAGCTCCAGCACTTGCACTACTGGTGTTGGGCATGGGGAAAGCGCGTAGGAAATCAGTGCAAACGAAGAAACGTGCAAGAATCAGTTCGCAGCGCAAGCATAAGCAAGGAAATATGTGCGGACAAAGGAAACTGCAGATGAGGAAATCTGCACAGACAAAGGAAACTACGAATGAGGAAAGCTGCGCAGAAGAAGGAATATGCGCAAAAGATGTCACCTGCGCGGAAAAGGGAACTGCGCGAAAAATGAAATTGCACGGAAGGAAGATACCGTAGGGTAAAACAGCGGCACAAGTGCAGTTTAATGGCTGAAAGCGATAGGATGATCGTGGGTGCTGAAGTCAGCTTAAGTCGGTGGATGCCACACGAGTGAACGCACATTGTAAGTAAGGCCGTTAGTGCCTCGTTTCAAGTCATGATCGCCACAACTATAGCCTGAGGGGCGGATGATGGTGACAATTAACGGACTTTTCGTATGCAGTCGACCCTGCGTGGTCATGTAAAATAGTATAAATAGGAGGGATTCAATAGTTAGAGGGTTGCTTTTTAATGGCTTTGGAGGTTGCTGTTTAGGTTACTTTTATATTATGTTTGAAGGGTTAAGAGCAAAAAGGTGTGAGATATGAGTGGTAGATTAGTCAAAAGTCTGCAGGAGGCAGTCAGAGGAAGGGAAGTAGAAGAGAAGCTTTGCTAGAGAGGTGCAGATGCTAGAGAGGTCGATCCAGGCCATGTGCGGATCAGTAGATGGTAGCAGTAGATTAGGAGAAATAAGATAGAGAGCATGAGAGCAAAAGAGAGTATGAGCGGAAAGCTAGATCTAGGATAGTCTGCATTCAAATGCAGGTTGAAGGCGTCATATATTTCTCATGCCAGATGAATAGAGCCTTGTGGTTTTTCCTGGATGGGTTTCCACATGAACTCCCCTGTGTGTTGATGATTGACTATGTATGTTTGTTTATGTTTATGATGCAATTCCTGTTATGGTTGAATGAATGTCGCATTATAAATAAGAGTCTGAATGCATGAATAGGTTATTATGCACATCTTTTGAGTATTAGTTTATGTTTACTGCGTAATCGCTGTTGTGTGTCTGTATATTGTGCCTGTCTGCTAGCTTGCTCTTATATTCCGTTATGTTTAAAATACTAAGGCCGAATCTATGTCGGGTCATTAGTAATTAATAAAATATATGCACGGTGTGCGCTATAGTTCGGCGTAAATGACTCCATCCTTGAGACTTGGTCGAGTTCCTTGGTTGCGCGCCAAGGGACTATAATCCCTCGACGAATCGATGAAACATGGTTCCGGCGGTTACCCATCGAAGAGATATCTCGGGTGAGACTGTGCCTGCTCTGTGGGCGTTGTCGACGGGGCTTGGTTTGTCGGTCCGATATCTTGGGTGTTTGTTGGGTTGATGGGCTGCGCAAAACCTTGGTCACGCGAGTTAGGAAAAGTGGCCAAGAAATGGTTCCATTATCGGGATGGAATAGCTGTTGCGGGTATGATCAATGGCAGTTGATTAAAACCTTACCACGATGACTGCGGCACGTAGCAAAAAAAAAATCTAAAGGGAGGAAGGCAACGAAAGCAGCATCTCCAATGCAACCTGGCGCAGAAAAAGGAAGTTGCGTTGAGGAATGACATGCTGTAAACTCGTCGAAAAGCCAGCTAAGAGACAACTAGCGATTAGTGGAAGACAACTGGCAGGAACCGACGATCTGCCAAATGCATGAGGATTCAAAAAAAATATTTGGCGCTCGCGATAACTTAGTAGCATTAATTTGGAAAGTCCGAGGAGAATGACAACGTGGTTTTTGGTCCCATCCGCCGTAATAACCTTAAATTCCATGACAAGTACAGAGATGAACCTAAGTGTGTGAGTAAAGGCGATGAAGGACGAGCCCATGTGCTCTATCAGATATCCCATCGTTGTGCCTAGTCACCGCCTGGATGCCCGAGCGCCTATAAATATCATTCACCTCTGACATAGTAACCTTTACATTGCCTTAGAGAGCCAAGAAACTAGAGAACCGAGCCAATTGAGCGAACTAGAACCCTCCCTTAGAGCTGAAGCCCATGATTGTTGAGCTATCCAGTGACAGTGAAGACTCCACTGCTTCACCAGCCTCACCCTGCCTGATAGTAGAGGTCCCTTACATCCCTGCACCAACCCAACTAGCTAAGAAGATGAAAAAGACACATGCTAAGTTGAAGGCATCGCAGAGACCACCACGACTGCCACTGACAGGAGGCCAGCTGACGCAGTTACCTGCAACTCGACCACCAGGACAACCGATCGAAGGACAAGTTTTTGTGGCCATAGCTTCGTCGAGTGCAGACCTCCCCGCTCCCTTTGGTCCCCCACCGAAGATACCCAAAGTTCGTAGAGACGACTGAGTTCTGCCACCACCACCAGCGGACACAGAGCCGACTGACGAAGAAAAGAACTTGTTGCCTCTATATGTGTCACCGAGGATGCCAGGCACCGCAAGAGTGCCAGTGGACGTGAAGGAACTTCTGGAAGATCCCACCATTCCAGAAGGTGTCCCAAGGTCCCATGACACAATCACTCCCAAACTTCATTACTTGAATTTTGAAGACTACCACACCATAAATCAAGAGGAGCTGGCCATAAATCGATTCATGGTCGTGGTGCCCGGTGAACCGTCGAACGTAGACGTAGTTTCTACAATGGAATGGGCGTGCAGATTGGAGCAATCAGGTATCTTAAAATTGCTCCTTATGCCACATTTCGACTGCACTATCCGGGTCGAGATGTACGTCAAGCAACTTATAGTATGCTTCCATGGAGGCTACCTATGGCTGGACAAGCCATGTGAGGTAACAGTCGAACTGGTCTCAGCCATCACATGTCTCCCACGGGAAGGAGTCGACCCGGCCCTGTACCTGCACAAGGATGGGGAAAAACTGGACAAGAATGACATGAAGAGAAAGTACTAGCTTGTCCACGGCGGAAAGGGCTACCTCATTAGCTCTATCGATGATATTTCCGTAAGGGTTGCAACAAAAATATTGTGTAGTAAGGTTTTGCACAAGATGAGGCCTACTGAATGCACTACCACAATAATAAAGCTAGCAGAACAGTGCGTGCAAGGAGTGCACATTTATTGGTCCCAGTTCCTCGTGAATGAACTGATGGAGGACGTGGTTAACATGTAGGAGTTTCCCGCGATGAAGTTCCACTACTCATGGCTTTTGATTTTGATCTCGTTTACAACATGGACTCCCCCACCCAATTACAACCTAGGGACATCCTAGTGGAGCTCCTTGGCACGCAGTTTCGGAACCTCTGGGACCACAAAGACAGCAAGCGCAAAGCCGATACAAATCTTGCATTCTTTCTCCAAGGAGAAAGACTTAGACAGATAGTGCGCAAGCAATATAGACTGTTCCCTGCGACGGTGGCCAAGTATCCCTTCATTAACTTTTACGCGGGGCCACACAACATCATCTTGCATCCGCACAATGACAACAAGAAGTAGGCACTCTCGACCTTCTTCATCATCAGGGATGTAGATATCGAGAGGGAAATCAAAGACTGGCCCAAAGAATGGATTGACTAGCGAGTGGAGGTTCCTACAGAGCAGTAAGCGCACCGGGGGGGGGGGGGGGGGGCC
>LPNX011170126.1:359936-470871 GCA_001517045.1 Pseudotsuga menziesii
AAGAAGAATAAGAAGAAGAAGAGCGAGACCCACCTAACGCAGGCGACGAAGACACCCCTACTGATGAGGAGGTGCACGTCGAAAGAACCAAGAAAAGAAAGGGCAAAGATCCCATGGAGGAAGATGTAGAAGCCTTGGGAATCCCACATAGGAAAAAGCAGAAGGCTACTCGACCCCAAGTCATGAACATAGCAGAAGAGGATTTGACTCTTCTTAGAGAGGCGGTCGCCGAAGTAGCTGAGTCTACCTTGGGTAATATCACACGCAAGCAAACCAATTGGATGACTTCGATCACTGTGCAAGTTAACCAGTTGGCAGAGACCGTCACCAAAGTGCATGACACCGTGCAGGCTGAGACCTACGGTGTAGACCCATCAGACACCTTGGCGACGTCGGTGCTGCTCCCACCATTGAGAATAGAAATTCTCGTGCAGGCATTTTCTACAAATGCAGCCAAAACAGATACAAGTGTCCATATCTTGGACACACTAACTTTGGATTTCTCTAAGCTGACATCGCTGCAAATATATTCTATTCAGCATGCTGCAGCTACAAAGGTGAGAATTCGAGAGAATGCGGTTGCATATCAGGAGCCAAGGCAACTAGGAAAGTAAAGGCACACAAACAAGTCATCAAGCGCCGGTAGGAAGATCTAGAGGCACAAGGGCAGAGGCATGTTTCACTGGAAGAAGCCATAAGGGAGGCACTCGCAGAGTTGTTAGGGGATGAGGAAGAAGAGGAGGCAGAACCTATCTGCAAGCTGAGGCAGTCATCCAAACTGGCCGCAGATTTGAAGAAGCAGGTTCAAGAATTAAAGAGCAACCAGCAGTCGAGCACGCCCCTTGAAGTTTTGCAGCAAAGGAAACAATTGACACATCAAGCTATTGGTCGACTTAGGGAATCCAAAGAGGTCTACACAGAGGCAATAGAAACAATTTCTGCAGTATGGGAGCAACTCATCAAGGATGAGACTGTGGAGCAACTTGCCGAGCAGGTGCAACAAGCAGAACTGCAGGTAGTGGTAGTAAAGGAAGAAATTAAGAAGCTACCAACAAAGGAAAAGGTTTCCAAAGGCATTGAGCTCAAGCAGCTCCAGGATCAGGTAAGAACCCTACGCGAGAAGGAAAGCAGGCGCAACCAAGAGATGGCTGAGAAACAAGCCGAAGCTGAAAGGGTGACAGGGCTAATTCAACCTATCCAATAGAGAATCCATGAGTTAACGCAGGCAGTGGCTCATGAGTCATTGGAACACCCTAGCTCCGACCGAGTGCAATAACTCGAGTAGCAGGAAGAAGAATCCCGCTAGGAGATAGAAAGACTTACTCCCATTTTTGGCCAATTTCAGCAGAAGCTAGGCAACATAGAGTAATTTGCGCCAGAAGATGCACCAGAGGATGTGCAGGAAGAGGAAAAGGAAGGCGAAAAGGAGAAGGAAGTTGGAGAAGAAATGGAAGAAGCAAAGGAGAAGGAAGCTAAAGAGGAAAAAGAAGAAGAAAAGGAGAAGGAAGCTGATGAAGAAAAGGGCGATGAAGAAGGAAAGGGAAATGAAGAGGACATAGAAGAACATGAAGAAGAGTCAGAGCAAATAGAAGAAATACCTCTCGAAATAGATTCTTTAGATGATGCTGAGGAGGAAATTGTATAACTCAAATTTTGTAATCTAAAAATATAAACAATTTTTCTAAGTATGGGATGAGCCCGCGGTGCAAAAAACACCGAAAAAAAAAACACAAATGACAAAATACGTAAGAGAGGAAGCAGGAGAAAGGCGTGCGAAAAAAAAAATGCCGCGCATGTTGCGCCACCTACTACATCCATTGCTTCGTGGCTCAGTATGAGCCACATGTGAGTGTTGGGGGCCTGTTGGGCCTGGGGAAAGTGCGCAGGAAATAAGCGCAAACAAAGAAACATGCAAGAATCAGTCCGCAGTGCAAGCATAGGCAAGGAAATCTGCGCGGACAAAGGAAACTGCATACAAGGAAATATGTGCGGAAAAAGGAAACTACGGACGAGGAAAGCTGCGCAGAAGAAGGAATATGCACAAAAAATGTCACCTGTGCAGAAAAGAGAACTATGCGGAAGGAATATACTGGAGGGTAAAACAATGGCACAACTGCAGTTTAACGGCCGAAAGCAACCAGACAATCGTGGTTGCTGAAGTCGGTGGATGCCACATGAGTGAACGGATGCTGTAAGTAAGGCCGTTAGTGCCTCGTGTCAAGTCATGATCGCCATAGCTGTAGCCTTAGGGGTGGCTGATGGTGACAGTTAACGGACTGCCTGTATGCAGTCGACCCTGCGTGGTCATGTAAAATAGTATAAATAGGAGGGATTCAATAATTAGAGGGTTGTTGTTTAGTGGCTTTAGAGATTGCTGTTTAGGTTTCTTTTATATTATGTTTAAAGGGTTAAGAGGAAAAAGGTGTGAGATATGAATGATAGATTAGTCGGAATTTGGCAGGAGGCAGTCGGAGGAAGGGAAATAGAAGAGAAGCTCTGCTAGAGAGGTGTAGATGCTAGAGAGGTCGATCCAGGCCATGTGCGGATCAGTAGATGGTAGCAGTAGATTAGGATAAATAAGACAGAGAGCATGAGAGAAAAAGAGAGTATGAGCAGAAAGCTAGATCTAGGACATTCTGCATTGATATGCAGGCTAAAGGTGCCATATATTTCTCATGCTAGGTGAAGAGCACCTTGTGGTTTTTCCCGGATGGGTTTCCACGTGAACTCCCCTGTGTGTTGATGATTGACTGTGCATGTTTGTTTATGCTTATGATGCAAGTCCTGTTATGGTTTAATGAATGCCGCACTTTCAATAAGAGTCCAAATGCATGAATAGGTTATTATGCGCATCTTTTGAGTATTAGTTTATGTTTACGGTGCAATCGTTGTTGCGCGTCTGTATATTGCGCCTGTCTGCTAGCTTGTTCTTATATTCCGTTATGTTTAAAATACTAAGGACAAATTTGTGTTGCGTCGTTAGTAATTAATAAAATATATGCGCGGTGTGCACTATAGTTCGGTGTAAATGACTCCATCCTCATGACTTGGTCGAGCTCCTTGGCCACGCGCCAAGGGACTATAATCCCTTGACGAATCGTCGAAACATGTTTCTAATGGTTACCCATTGAGGAGATATCTTGGGTGAGACTGTGCCTGCTCTGTGGGCGTTGCCGACGAGGCTTGGTTTGTTGGGTTGGTATCTCGAGTGTTTATTGGGTTGAATGGCCGTGCAGAACCTGGGTCGCGCGAGTTAGGAAAAGTGGCCAACAATTGGATCTACAACAACCATTTGAGATAGAAATTGGTGCTAGTGGTTATGCAATGGGGAAAGTCGTCATGCAACATAAAAAACCAATATGTTATCATTCTGAAACTTTCTCTAAAACAATAATCAACTATCCAACCTATGACAAAGAGTTCTATGCATTAGTACAAAGTGTTAAAAAGTGGAAACATTACCTAATGGGTGAAGAAACAATCATACATACTGATCATCAACCACTACAATATATACAATCACAAACTAAGCTAAAACAATCAAAGCATTTCAGATGGATAGGTTTCTTACAACAATTTCATTTGGTTATTAAGTATAAGAAAGGAATTCAGAACAAAGTTACAGATATGCTATCTAGACCTCCAAAAAATGCTTCTACTGTCATTCAACAAAGTCCTTTAGTTCATCAAACTAATTTATGTTGAACACTATACTAAGGATGAAGATTTCAAATAAGTTTATGAATCACTAAGGCATGGATATCAGAATGAAGAATTGAACTATCAGATCAATGACAAGTTGTTGTATCATCTTGGTAAAATTTGTATTCCACAAAGTGAAAGAGTGCATGTGATAAGAGAAGCTCACACTTCTCTCATTTTAGGACATTTTGGAGTAGGTAAAATTGTAGCACAATTACAAAAGTTTTGCTATTAGCCTCGAATGATTGATGCAATGTCCAAATATGTAAAAGGTTGTGTTATGTGTGCAATAAGTAAACCAAGTAACATAAAGTTAGGCTTGTACACTCCACTTCCAGTTCCGCCTCGTCCATGGGAAAGTGTTTCAATGGATTTTGTAGGAGGTTTACCAATGTCTAGAAAAGGACATGACTATCTGTATGTTGTTGTGGATCGATTCAGTAAAATGTGTATACTAATGCCTTGTAAAAAACAGATCACAGCTAAGATGACTGTTTGTTTGTTCTTTCAAAATGTATGGGTCTATTTTGGACTTCCTACTTCTATTATTTCTGATTGAGATTCCCGCTTTCTTGGGAAATTTTCGTAATCTTTATGGGAACTTATAGACACAAAGCTGAATAAAAGCACAACATTTCATCCACAAACCAAGGTGAAACTGAAGAGGTCAACCAGACCGTGGTACATATTCTTCGAGAGTATTGTGCTAAGCATCCTAAGCTTTGGGATGAACAGTTGCATTATGTACAACATGCCTACAATAGAGCTATACACTATTCTACTTAGAAGTCTCCATTTGAGACATGTTTTGGGTACTTGCTAAAGTCTCCTTTAGAATTTGTTTTTGGGAAAGATACAAGGGAATGTGGATAGGTTGATGCGGATAATACTCATAATTTTATTCAACAGATCTAGTTAATTCATTAAGCAGTGCAGGAACAATTGGAATCAAGTCAGGACAAGTACAAATAATGACATGACAAGCATCAAATATATCATCATTTTTAGATTCATGATCGAGTATGGCTTCATATTAGCAAAGATCAACTGCAAGGTGAAGGTAGAAAGTTGAAACCTATCTGGCATGGACCCTTTACAATTTTGGACAAAGTCAGTAATAATGATTTCTGGTTAGAATTTCCTCCTTATATGCAAATGTATTCAGTTATTAATGTGGAAAACTTGAAACTATATGAGCCACCTATGATTATAGACCAATATGTACATGTTCAAGCACCTTTTGTGGAAAAGTTTACTCCTGAGTATCTCAATGAACTTCAGGAAGATGTAATATTGGATAAGAAGGCCAGATCTTCACGAAGAGGATACATGGAGTTTCTTCATGTGGGGTTAAAAGGAATGCATCCAATCAAAGCAAGGTGGTTAGAGACCATAAGAGTGAGGGAGCTATACCCTCACTTATTTTCTGAATGATTTCATGCTTTTGGTGGCCTAAAAGATTCCCAGTGGGAAGGTTTGATCTAGGTGGATCATCTCAAAACTGATCAAAGTTAAAGTACTCAAAATGAAAATTAAATCTTACAGTATGAAAGAGCTCATCGACAACTTTCCGTCAACGTTTGTTTTGTGATAAACATCCTCCGGATGAAGAAGTTGTCAGCATTTGAAGTTTCATAAAAAAATTGGTTAAAAATGGTGAAAATGGGAAAAATGGTAAAAATATGGCAAATGAATGGTCTAGAAAAAAATTAGGCAGAGTCTATGGGACTTGAACCCAAGACCTTTAATCTTGTCCAAAGTCTCACCAATCCCACCTAGCCATCTCGCCCATAATTGTTCTTTATGAGGTATAGGGGAGAGTTTATATTTGAAGTGGCAATGTTATTTGGTTTGAAAAATGAGCGGCCCTTGGCCCATATGCCAACACCGAGGCTCCCTTATCCATATTGTTATAACCATATATTCCAATGTATTAACCTTCCCATCGAACATTACTACGTGCCAAGCCATATCCGTTGTCAACGTGGAAACCATATCGAAACTATACTACATATCTGTTGTCACTTATCCGTTGTCATATTGTTATATCAAAAGGCATGGGAAGGGGAGAGGCTCGCGGGTTTGACCTGATACCTTTTCCCCGAATGCCAACGCCTCCATTGTTAGGCCACAAGCAGTGTTTAAGCCATGAAATAAGCAGTGAAGCAACATCTTTATGCACAGATCTCGGGGCGCAAAGTACATACATTAATGTGCACAGTTCTCGAGGTGATAAAGTATGGTCAGTACAGGTCATACAGGTAGGGCAAAGGGTGTTCTTGTTTTGCATGCCGAAGGAGGTCTCAGGAAAATATATTCGAGTTTATACTCGTTTTTCTCAGAATTTTGCAAGGAGTTCAATGGTGCTGTTTATTTATGCTTCTGACAGATAGAATTCTGAAGTGTTTCCAAAACATTCAATTTGTAAGCTTTTGAAGACTTAATAGATCGACCTTCCCATTGGAAGTGGCCCAGAGACGTAGCCCATGAGGGGTGAACACCGTTATCAGCTGTCTTCTATTTCTGGTTTGCATATCTGTTTTTATTTTCTTTGTGAATGTTTTAAAGCATTTAAAAATTCTATTGTTAAGCTTGTTTTATGAGTATTTAACATGTAAATTCAAATGCAACTTTATGGCTAAAAAAAATCCTGAAATTTCAGATGAGGAATCTTAAGTTGTTCCAAGAAGTACATAAAGATATTTAATGTTTTTTATTTTCTTAATTAATTTGGTCTAGGTTTTTATGGGCGTATTATATATTCTCTCACTTTGGTTTTAGTTGTATGTTCTCATCCGTTAATTGATTTGGGATCTTAAGTTGTCAGTACATAAAGATATCTAAGGTTTTTTATTTTCTTAATTAATTTGGTCTATGTTTTTATGGGCCTATTATATATTCTCTCATTTTTTCTATTTGTAGAGATCAATGCTTGTTTTTCTATTATTATTATTATTTTACAAGGACATTATCGTACATGTCGATGCTTTTTGGATTGTTTAGTATTCACTCCACTTGCAATCACATATATACATATGAATACAATATTTTGTTGGGAATTTTATAACGCAATGGATTGCCACAAAATAGATATGAAAATAAAATAATTACAAGAGATCATCTAGCTTGGACTATTCATGAGTATTTGGAAAACATAATTCAAATAAGATGTTGAGGAGACTGGGGACGATGCATTCCATCTCATACACATTGACATTGACAAGGCCAATAATATAGTCAAAACGACCGATAAGTTAAAGATATTGTCAAAATTGTTGGGCAGTATACATTCCATAGTGTAGCTTTTAAAGGATATATATGATAATGTATACACAATTGGATATGTGGTATGTACAAATCCAATTGTGTATATGCCATTGATTATAGTATTCTAGGGTGCATATTACCCATCTTCAGAACTAGTAAAACATAAGTACTAGATGAACTTGCCATAAATGTAAGTAGAATCTTAATGTTTTGCAACATTTCAAATAGACTCAATTTATTACATCAATGTTCAAAATAGACATTTATGGAAAATACGATCGATGCTCAAGGTTTGCCATCAAAACAACCTATATGACTTCCTCATAAGAATTTTTTTCAAATCTATAATATCATTGATTTTTATATGTGAAAAACCATATCTATGAGTGTTTGGACCATTCTTTTTGTATGGTAGTATGAAAACTATCCATGTAACTTCTCAAAAAGATGGGTGGATTTTCTAGTGGTTTTATTTTTATTCTAATTTCTTCTTTATCTTTTTTTAATGGATGATAAAATTGTTTTTTTTATATGTGAAAACCTTATCTATGGGTGTTTGGACCATTCTTTTTGTATGGAAATGTAAAAAACCATAAGCATGATCTTACTTTTCACCTTATCATTTTTTAATATGATAGCAATAAGTGACGCTTAAATGCAAATAGTTTTTGGTGGTGTATGATAACATGTCAACATTTTTTTTTCCAGTTTTTGTTTGTCAAAAATAACAAAAGGTTATACCCCTGTCTTTTCATGGAAAAATGTTAAAAAATGTTTGTTTGATAAAACTACATGTTAGATTCATAGATTGCATAATTTGGGTGTTGTAGATGTTTTCAATATTGTTGAATACATCAATAATTTAGTTCAATTGACGGTGAATGTCAGTGGAGATTGCATCATCAAATTCCAATGATGAAAAATTGGTAAAGGGAAAAAATGTTGGCTTTCCATCCTACTTGATTTGAATTTGTGATGAAGTTATTGTGCTTCTATTACGTTGAGACAATTATATTAATGAGGATGGTAAAGGACAAAATTTATAGTCTAATTTTGAAGTCCCATTTTGTGTTTGAAGAAATGATCCCCTATAGTAATCTTTCACATGTCATCAATCCTTCTTAGTGATACTTTTTATAAATGGATGCTTATGAACATCTTAATTTATCATCAATAGACATCAACATTAATTGCATATCGCCATAATAGCTATATATGTGTTGTAATTAGCATCAACAATTACAATTTACACCTTTTTTAACATCCCATTTTGCCTCCTTTCATACCTTGCAACAACAATTACAACCATTTTAACATTTATTCTTCTTCCTTTCATACCTTCAGGCCCTCCTTTCTTTCTTCTTACATTATATTCCATCTTTTTTCTTTAGCATTTTGCTAAGGATAAACCATTAAAGGATCCTCGGGGTTTGCACTTAAAGTCCTCACCATTTGTATCCATATGAATCCTACTTTGAATATATTAGCATGAAAAAAATGATCAAATTGGTTTCCATCAATTAACATGAACCTAAACATCATCCAAAAGTGTTTGGTTTCAGAACAAGAATGAAAATTTTAATTTTACTTGCACGTATTCACTATTTGACCCAAAAATGAACAAACCAATAAACATGTTTATGCATCTATGTTGTACAACTAAGTTCTATACAATGTCTTAATGATTTCAACGTCATTTGTAATTTGTTTATAGAAACGCTCAAGTGAAGAAAATTCCTATTTGGCAAAGTATTATTATCTTAAATTGGTGTCGAGAGTTGTCATGGATTTTTCAATTTTGTTCACTATGGTTTATTAGTTGTGTGTTCTCATCCATTAATAGATTGTGAATATTAGGTTTTCCCTAAAAGAACATATAAATGTATTTACATATTCTATTTTTTAAATTAAATTGCTCAAGTTCAGGTTATGGGCCTTTTATATATTCTTCCACTTTTACTATTTGAAGAGATTAATGCTTATTTTTGCTATTATTATTATCCTTTAAGAAGGACAAATCATATTACGTGTCAATGTTTATTGGATTGTTTAGTACTCTTTCGATTACAATCACATATAAACACATAAATACAACACTATGCTGAGAAGCTCATATGTAAATGGATTATGTCAAAAAAAATCTATATGAAAATAAAATAATTACAAGAGCTCATATAGCTTGGACAATATACTTGGGGATTCGAAAAACATAATTCAAGTATAGGATGTTGAGGCGGATGGGATGAAGAAATCCATCTCATCTACATTACCACTAATAAGGTCATTGTAATGTCCCCATTTTTAATAATTGCATAGCTGGACAATTCCATCAATCCTACTAGTCCCTAGGTTGGATGGATACATTTGGAATTTTAATAAGGGAGCTAATAAATGGTGTTTATACATTAGAAGGAATAAATATTTATTTAATGGAGTTAATTAAATGAATGCAAGTGAAAAATGAAATGGCTATGGAGAATGGAGAAACATGGAGACTATGGAGCCCACTCAAGCTAGAATTCCTATGTTAAATGACATCCTCCTCTTGCAATCTCCAATCTATGGGAAGCCTAATGTTTTTGGATGGATTATAAGGTTAATATACTTGTCCATATACTTCATAGGTAGAATTTTGGATGAATTGTAACTTACATGGTTAGAGGAAGATCCAAATGGGAGTTTCATGGACACTTGGCTAGATTCCCCTTACATTTATGACATCTATGACACCGATGATGGAGATTCTATGACATTTATGACACAAGTCAGATATGAATGCTGAAATATGACATATATGACATGTCAGGTCGAATTATACCATCTAAGAGAGATCTCATGTGATTTTTGGATGCTTAATGGGCTCCTACTCAAATTTGGGGAAGGTGGAAGGCTAGGAAAGAGGGGACACATGTCAATTCATGAGACCACACCCTAATTATAATTAGATTGATTTTATGGATGGATTGAGAACCTTATAAGGTTAAGTATGTTTATAAATTACAAGAATCAACCAAGAGAATGGATTTTGATCATTTGATGAATTTGGGTTTGTGAAGAGAGAGCTAGTGGATGACTAGTTCCTTGCCTTAGCCAATTTTGAGGGTGAAATATTCCCATCCTAATTGGTGATTTGGAGAGGCCAATCAGGTATTTAAAGGAGATTCAATGGAGTCATAATTTACAGGTTCAAGCTACAGGAAGATCATGGACATCTCAATATCAGCTTGTTCTTCCATTCATCTCAAATTTTCTCACCATATTTCAGCTCTATGGAGTGAGGCACACTTGGTGAGATATCCATCTCTTTGAGGGAGCTTCTCTTGCTCCAATAATCTGTATTCTGATATAAATTTTCTTTTATTTAAGTTTACAAATCTCTCAGGTCGAAAGGCCAACATATATCATGTATTATTGTCCAATATTGAAGAAACATTGTCATTTCCGCAATACCTTGTTGTAAACTCTTGCAATCTTGATGGAATCGAATATATGTGTGCAACATTGATGATTTATAAATGAGTGAACTTTAATTAATGTCTAATATGGGATTCATGTTTATTAACTGAGAATTTGTGTCCATTGGGTCAAATTTCATACCATTTGGAGCAAACTATATCTCGTTTCCCCAAGGGTCGAAAACTAGTTTTTTATATCTGATTGAAGGAAGTGATAAAAGCAATGGGAGGTCGATTGGTTATGTATATGAGTCTATGATAATGTATTATATATATCACATGATTCAATTTGAGAATTAGAGTGGGTTGCAGCACACTTTGGAAGCTATTTCTATCATTCACCGCGGGGGGGATTTGAGCCCCAAAATAGCTAGTTAAAGCATCTATCTTATTAAGAATTTGATATAGACTTCCAGAAGTAATTTGAAACAATAATAAATCCCTGAACATTTTAATTAAGTCTTTCTATCACTCATACACCTTCTAGTACAATTAGAGAGCATCTGGAGCTATATGGAGTCATCTACCATTGGGGGTTGGAACCTCAAAACTACTAGTAAATTCATGGAGTTCTCTTGGATACCTATTCGACCCAAAAAGAATATATGATGATTCAAATATACTTTAATTAATGTCTTATAACATAGCCAAGTTTCATACCCACCATTAGTGAAGGTTGTATAGTGTTGTGAAGAGATTTGTTCCAGGACCCAAATTGACTAGTCTTGTCCTGAAACTTCTTCCCTTGAAAATTGCAGACCATGGTTGGGTATATAAGTTGATTATATTTTTTATAGATGTGATCATATGTCCCATAACCCATCAGGACCTTCCTCACCAATTTTGAAAGCAATTGGAATAATTTTGAAATCAATTGAATCCATATAACTAGAGTTGTAAGAAGATGAATTTGAGTGCATTGTGAAAGAATTGAAGAATTGGTCATTTTGATAAAATTTCCAAAAAGGGGACATTGTAGTGGTATTAGAGCATGGTATTGACACCTATTTAAGTTATGTATGGTATAGATGAATTGAATAAAGTCATTAAGTCATGTGGTGATAATATTACCAAGCAGGTTAAGCAAGAATTCAAATTGATGGCTAGCCAATTTATGGGTAGTAGAAGTTTCCATCATGAAGAGACACACAAGAACATTTATTTTGAAGACCTTAATGATTGGTTGAAAGAATTTATGAAAATTAATGCAAATAAGAACTCATTAAGGAATCATCCTCAATGCACAAGTAGGGAGGAGACCAAGGAGCTACAAATTTCTGTGGGTGGTGAAGAAGAAAAAGCATTACATCAAGAGGATCAAAAGTCACTCCCAAATGAATTTGAAAAATATGAGGAAACATCACATGAGAAGGAAGAAGAGTACCTTGAAACTATTGAATATCATTCTGAAACAAATTCTATTATGGACATGGACCAAAGGGAATCTACAGATGGATGTTTGAACTATGAAGGAGTACCTAATGATGCGTGCTCACAACTGTATGTTGGTGACATAGAGATAACATCTGAAAATGTTGCTGCAATCCAAATTTATCATGAGCATAAAGATGAAGACCTCGTAGCAGCAAATGAAGAACCAAGATCAAGTTCCCCATCACCACTTGAGCTTCAAGGAGTTGATCAAATCCACAATGAAGAAGATGAGGAGGTTCAATTGCAAGAGCCTCATTTTCTTGAAGGGTCCTTAAATATGAATGAAAAGAAGATCCAAGAGGCCCTTAGAATACTACATGACACTCAAGCATTAGTGTCAAATTCTTGTTGGAAATCTACTTCATTGGAGGAAACATACTTCCTTGAAGACATGGAGAAGATTCAAAGAGCAATGTGCCACATCAAAGATTGTCAAATGTTATATTGTTTGGAGGATTCTCATGACATGGTGGATCATGAGAAATGTGGAAATTTGAATGTGCCTGATGTGTTTGAAGATCATATTGATGGTAACCAATCACTAGTTGTGGTGGAAGAGGAACTCCATTTGCCTCTTGAAGATGGGTGCACACTTTTTGAAGAAGTGCATGATTCCACTACCTTCAAACCAACATATGGGGAAAGTTTTTCAATTTTAAGGGAGGTACATAATCCTACCCCTATGGATCCTTCACATGATGAACATTTTGCACTTTCTGATCATTTGGGTGAGTTGGTTCTTTCTCCTACATCCTACACTTCGAAAATTTGCAGCATTCATCCTAATGAAGTATGGGTGAAAGGGTTCTTTTTGATGGTGCCACATGAGGAGTATGGAACTCCTAGATTAACTTTTTATGATGACATGGTTGGAGCACATTCTTATTCACATTTTCAGCAGCTTCCTTTGTTACTTTATGATGATGCACATCTACATGGATGCACCTATGATATGCATTTGAGTCACTTGAAGACTTATGGTTTTTCTTGCTCAACACTTGGTTCATTTGATGTTGGAGGAACTTCATCCAACATTGGGGTGAATAGATTTATGATTGGAGAAAATATTTGTTTCCAGCCACATACTTTGTTATATCTTTATGATTCTCTCATTCATGGATGTATCGATGAGACTTCTTTGAGCCACTTGAAGTCTTCATGTTTTATTCGCTCCTTATTTGGTTGAGATTTTGGTGGCAGTTCTTCATTCACATCTTGGATGAAGGAACACATGGCTGATTATATTGATGCACATTATATACCTTTGGAGCAGAATTATGGGACATAGGATTCTCACCTATGTCATTGGGGAAGATCTGATATAATACTTTATGCTTGTGTGTATGGGCCACATGGTGGTTTACTCACTTGGATGTACAAGGACTTTCATGATTATTTGATGAGGTACCTTCTTGATGTACATTTGTATGAAATTGTTATGTACTTTCATGATCTATATTTTGTACTCATGATGTTTGGAAGGGTGCAATACTAGCAATGGGATCCTGGAATTGATTTGTTTCATCTCACTTGGAGTAGCAGTTCGATTGTTGGTTTGAGAAAGAAAACCAACCTTTAGTTGTTTGAGTTCATCTTTGCAGAGCAGTTTTCATGTTTCCTATGTGGAATAAATTTTGAGAGATGGATTCAATTTTCACATGATTGTTGTTCATGGAATCTCATCATAGAAATTTCACACCATCCATGTATCAGGATCATATGGGACCCTGGGATCATTTTTAGTCTCATTGGTTTCAATTTTGGGGGCAGCAAGCAACATTGGAGATTTATTCACCACTTGAGAAGATGATTGTAATAAGAGTAGTGCAAAAACAAGCATGGTGGTTCCTCTCTGATATTTTATTGGAATCTTAAGCAATTCAAAGTTTGGTAACTCAGTACCAAGTTCAAAAAATTATACATAAACAAAAAGGGGTGGAAGTTCATAAAAGGTTTCCAAAATATGGAGGTAAAGATTATTTGTAGAAATTTGGTTTTTATGGATTTGATTAATACTTTGGTATTAGTGGTGATGTTACAGGATATATCAATATTCAAAATCCGCATCTGTTTACTTTTAAGAACACAAAATTGCAGTACATCAGTGCCACTACTAAAATTGCACCTAAGGAAAATTAATGACCAGAACCATAACAGAGCACTTGGTGCAAAGGAAGGAGTACGAAATGATGATGCCACTTGCGAATATGAATAAATATTGCAGGATAAAAATATGAAATTGCTTGAGGACAAGCAATATTGGGTGGGGAGGACTGTAATGTCCCCATTTTTAATAATTGCATATCAGGAAAATTCCATCAATCCTACTAATCCCTAGGTTGGATGGATACATTTGAAATTTTAATATGGGAGCTAATAAATGGTGTTTAGACATTAGAAGGAATAAATATTTATTATATGGAGTTAATTAAATGAATGCAAATGAAAAATGAAATGGCTATGAAGAATGGAGAAACATGGAGACTATGGAGCCCACTTAAGCTAGAATTCCTATGTTAAATGGCATCCTCCTCTTGTAATATCGAATCTATGGGAAACCTAATGTTTTTGGATGGATTATAAGGTTAATATACTTGTCCATATACTTCATAGGTAAAATTTGGGATGAATTGTAACTTACATGGGGAGAGGAAGAGCCAAATGGGAGTTTCATGGACACTTGGCTAGATTCCCTTGACATTTATGACATCTATGACACCAATGATGGATATTCTATGATAGTTGTGACACAAATCAGATTTGAAGGCTGACATATGAGATATATTATATGTCAGGTCTAAATATACCATCCAAGAGAGCTCTCATGTGAGTTTTGGAAGCTCAATGGGATCCTACTCAAATTTGGGGAAGGTAGAAGGATAGGAAAGAGGGGACAGATGTCAATTCATGAGCCGACACCCTAATTCAAATTGGATTGAGTTTATGGATGGATTGGGAACCTTAGAAGGCTAAGTATGTTTATAAATTACAATAATCAACCAAGAGAATGGATTTTGATCATTTGATGAATTTGGGTTTGTGAAGAGAGAGCTAGTGGATGACTAGTTCCTTACCTTAGCCAATTTCGAGGGTGAAAGATTGCCATCCTAATTGGTGATTTGGAGAGGCCACTCAGGTCTATCAAGGAGCTTCAATGGAGTCATAAGTTACAGGAATATCATGGACATCTCAATAGCAACTTGTTCTTACATTCATCTCAAGTTTTCTCACCATATTTCAGCTCTATGGAGTGAGGCGCACTTGGTGAGCTATCCATCTCTTTGAGGGGGCTTCTCTTGCTCCAGTATTCTGTATTCTGATATAAATGTTCTATTCTTTAAGTTCATAAATATCTCAGGTAGAAATTCCAATATATCTCATGTATTATTGTCCAATATTGAAGAAACAGTGCCATTTCCCCAATACCTTGTTGTAAACTCTTGCAATCTTGATGGAATCGAATATATGTGTACACCATTGAAGATTTATAAATGAATGAACTGTAATTAATGTCTACTATGGGTTTCATGTTCAATAACTGAGAATTTGTGGCCATTGGGTCGAATTTCATATCATTCGGAGCAAACTACATCTTGTTTCCCCAAGGGTCCAAAACTAGTTTTTTATATCTGATTGAAGGAAGTGATAACAGCCATGGGAGGTCGATTGGTTATGTATATGAGTCTCTGATAATGTATTCTACATATCCCATGCTACAATTTGAGAATTTTAATGGGTTACAACACACTTGGGAATCCATTTATATCATTCACCCCGGGGGGGATTTGAGCCCCAAAATTGCTAGTTAAAGCATCTATCTTGTTCATAATTTGCTATAGACTTGCAGAAGTAATTGGAAGGCCATAATACATCCCTGAACATTATAAATAATTTATTCTATTACTCATACACTAAGTCACATGACACGAGGACACGGAACACGGAAGACACGAAAATACGAGTATTTGACACGAGATACAATGACCCCAGAAATAGGACATGGGGGGCATGTTTAATATATATATTAAAAAATTATATATATATATTAAAAAAAACCATAAAGATCTACATTTTTTAAAAACTAGAAGTATATACAATGTACATCAATCATAATATCATTCAATTAAAATTTGACAATGATCAATTGAAATTTGGCAATGATGAATCAATAATAAAATTATCAATGAATCATGAACTTTGAACCATAAAATGCACATTTGATATCTCATTAAACCACACAAATAAAAATGTATTACATAGATATTGAGAGAATGCCACTGACAAATACAAAATAGAGTAGATACTTCTTAGTGCTAAGTCTAGTATCTGTAGTACTACTAGATACAAAATGACAATACTAAACAACCACATGTAAGAATATCACATCTCATCAATGGTACTAGCCATTGTCAATCATCCTCCTGCTCCTCCATGTCAAAATTTGCATTATTGTCGTAGCTCTTTCCTCTATCATCCTCCTCCTCTACACCCTTTTTGACAAGACACGTGTCCAGAAATCAGGACACGTTCTTGGCACGTGTCCGACACGTGGTGGAAAGTGTCCAGATTTCGGGACATGAAATTTTTGGCGTCGGACACATATTATGGCAAGTGTCGTGTCTAACACGTGGAATATGGGACACATGCCCTATTTGCAAGTGTCCTGTTACTTAGCTCATACACCTTCTAGTACAATTCGAGATCATTTGGATCTATTGGAGTCATGTACCCTTGGGGGTTGGAACCTCAAAACTACTAGTAAATTCATGGAGTTCTCTTGGATACCTATTCGACCCCAAAACCATATATGATGATTCAAATAAACTTTAATTAATGTTTGATAACACATCCAAGTATCATACCCACCATTAGTGAATGTTGTACAGTGTTGTGAAGATATTTGGTCCAGGACCCAAGGGGGATTTCCAGCTCCCAAATTGACTAGTCTTGTCCCGAATCTTCTTCCCTTGCAAATTGTAGAACATGGGTATATCGGTTGATTATATGTGTAATATATGTGATAATATGTCCCATCACCCCTCAGGACCTTCCTCACCAAGTTTGAAATCAATTGGAGAAATTTTGGAATCAATTGAATCCATATAACTAGAGTTGTAAGAAGATGAATTTGAGTGCATTGTGAATGAATTGAAGAATTGGTCATTTTGATAAAATTTCCAAAAAGGGGACATTACAGTCATGAGTAGGTCATGAATATAGTTAAAATTACCAATAATCTCAAGATATTGGAAAAAATGTTAGGCAATATACACTCCATAGTGCGGATTTTAATAGACATATATGGCAATGTATACACAACTAGATATGTGGTATGCACAAATCCAATTGTGTATATACCACTGATTATAGTATTCTATGGTGTATATTTCCCAACATCAAAACCAATAAACCATGAGCACTAGATGAACTTGCCATAAATGTAAATAGAATCTTAATGTTTTGCAAGATTTAAAGTAGGAAACTTATTACTTCAATGTTCCCAAGTAGTCATTTATGACAAATCTGTTTTGTACTCCAAGGTTTTTCATCAAAACAATGACCTATTAGACTTTCTCATAATCTCAAAGGCATGAATTCTTGCCTCCATAGTTGGTGTGAGTCAAACATAGGTTCTTTTGGTTGTTACTTTTGAGGTGTTGGCCATTACTACATAAATTTTTTATAAGTCATACTTGTCGCAAATATCTTCACTTACAAAAGTTGGATTTAGTTTTAAGTATTTTCCATCAGTTGTACAAATAAAGATCCCATCAATAACATGCTTTGGTTTGTGTTTACAAATGATTTATCAATTTATTACGTTGTTGTAAGAAAATGTTTATGACAAAGAAAATGTGGATTTGGCTATACAGGTTACTTATGTTGCTTTTGATCATGTGTCCATGACACTTACATGTTTGGTGATGTAATCAATTATTATTTATTTATGTGACACTTACATGTTTGGTGATGTAATCAATTATTATTTATTTATGTTACATATTTTGTTGTTGTCTTAGATTATGGTATTATATAGTAGTTTTAATGGTAATTTATTCAATCTCCATGCGAGAACAATACTAAAATCAATTTCCTTTTCAACTAAAATAAACTATTTTTCAAACTTCTATGTATACAAGTCCAAGCAAACAAAATAAAATCCACAATACGAATGCATGGATACACGTTATGGTATGGTAATTATTCATTTTCAACTTAGATAAATAATACATTTATATATACAAATAATACACCTTTTTCATAGTTTCAAGGAAATTATAACATTTTCAACTTAGATAAATAATACATTTATATATACAACAAGAGCCACGAGGTGGCAATGTCCTCGACGTTGAGGAGTGCTAATGGTGTAAAAATTGGTAAATGGATTTGAATAATTGCATGGATAGTGTTCATAATCAGAAAATTTTAGATGCGGGGATCAAGAGAGAAAATTTTATAAAGTATTAAGCATGCCTGTATTCGAGCACAACCAAAAAAAATTGGCAGATATGATAGCTTAACATGATTACAAACGAAAATCCTGCAAAATGAAATCTGAGCAAAGGAAATATTTCAAATCCAGAGAGCTTCCAAGATTAGTATGGTTACCAAAAAATATTGAATCGATAGACATATATTCATACTGTTTGTGGGAGAGAAATTGAATTCTATTACAGAGTATTGCATTGAAGACAACTATCAAGTTTCTAAACGAAGATGAAAAGGAATAAAATCAAATAATTTTGGAGGTCAGGTGCCTCAATTTTCCTTAGCAAGATTATTCTGTGACTGCTCTATTTGAGAGGCATAAGGATGATGTACAATTGGGCTGAGTAACTGTTAAAAAGAATGCAAGAAAATAGAAAACATGTTTTCCAACTAAAATACAGCTGCAAAATACTTGAATTTGGCTTTATATACCAAAGAATTACACTACTAAGGAAAGAGACAAATGAAGAGGGGAAAACCCACAGAGACAAATGAAGAGGGGAAAACCCCCATATTCCATCTGTGTTCTAGCTAAAGGCAATTGGACTACCACAAGAAACATTCCAAGTGTTATTTGAAGGAAGAGAAAACATGTGTATCTGTGTTCCAGCTTAAGGAAAATGGACTAGCACAAGAAACACATCAAATGTTATTTGAAGGAAGGGAAAACTTATGTGTCCAATTGAGTTTAAAATAGTTGTCGAAAGTAGGTTGTGATGTCGAAGAAGATGAACCTAAAGAAGAAGAAGTAGAACAATAACTAAGTAGGAAATCAAAATTAAGCTTTGAGTTAGGTATGTCTAAACTTGTTAATAATTCATTTGGTCAACAAAGATCATTCCAAAAATTTGTGAACCTTGTACATTTTTTACCTAGTTCCCATGTAATCAATGGAATAATAATAAAAATTGAAGTCATAAGGAATTTTTTCATGGAATGACAAACTGTTAAATTTTCAAAATTCCCATCCTCATTGTATAGTAAAATAGTCCACAGGGATAGCGCACAATTGGGATGAGTTACAATGAACGCAAGAAAACTGAAAACATGTTTACCGACCAAAATACAGCTGCATAATATTTGAATTTGGCTTTATATACCCAGAATTCTACTATGGAGGAAAGAAACAAATGAAGAGGCTAAAACCCCCCTATTCCATTTGTGTTCTAGCTTTAAGGCAATTGGACTACCACAAGAAACACTCCAATTGTTATTTGAAGGAAGAGAAATCATGTGTATCTGTGTTTCACTTAAGGCAAATGGACTAGACAAAAAACACTCAAGTGTTATTTGAAAGAATGGAAAACTTATGTGTTCAATTCTGTTTAAAATAGTTGCCAAAAGTAGGTTGTGACATCGAAGAAGATGAACACGAAGAAGAAGTAATACAACAATTAAGTAGGAAATCAAAATTAAGCTTTGAGTCAGAGATGTCTAAACTTGTTAATATTTCACTTGGTCAACAAAGATCATTCCATAAATTTGTGAACCTTGTACATTCTTTACCTAGTTCCCATGTTAATCAATGGAATAATAATGAAAATTCAAGTCCTAAGGATTTTTGTCATGGAATGACCAATTGTAAAATTTTCAAAATTGTCATCCTCACTGTACAGTCAACTAGTCCATGGAGAGCCAATGAACCTGATACATGTTACTTGTTTAGGATAAGTTGATAGCTAATGTTCTAGGTAAAAAGTATTTTGAACCTTAAGTAACCAGAGCTGTTCAAACTCCATAGGTAGTTATGTCCCTATTAAAGAAAGCAGTACAAAACTACAAACACCTATAATAGAGAAAGAAGAAAACTACTTTGGGAAATATCTTGAATTTCTTTTATCAATGGACAGACATGATAATGATGTTACAGTACAATGAACAAGCTAAGCGAGTTTACCAAGGAAGGAAAAGGAAAGTATATCTGTAAAAAACATGACCTTCAACCCATATGGGAAAATTTAAAGCCTAGTTGGAGGAGGAATTAGAACTGGTCCCAAGTCTCTGTCAATTACAATGGGAGAATAAATGCCATTTCTTGGTAAAATAAATTGAAATTTGTTTTATAAAAAAAGATGATAGACAAATAATATTTTCAAAATTAAATTCAATAATGCAGAGAGACCCAAGCAGGATTCATAGAGGCTTACTCGTAGATAATGAATTTATGCAGAATTGTTTCAATAAATGGGACAATCTTAACTCCAAAGCACAAAGCTATCATAGCAGAGAGTCGATACTGATTCTCAACTATTACAACACAAAAAACATTGAATTTTTTACCTAAGTTGTGGGGAAGAGGTTGAATTACCTTACAATTTCTTTTAAGGATGCTAGAACCTTCTTGAAAGCCAATTAAGGCCCCAACGAAAATCAGTCCACTTAAGACACCTGTCAATTTAGTTCTAACTTGGAGCTAGTTGTTGTACGAACTAATTTCATTGGCTGAAGTTTCTAGTAATATGATGAAATTCTATAAACCTCTTTTTGATTGTGCCAGGTTGCAGAGTTGAAACAACAAACTTTATTCAGAACCAAATTAGAATGGTAAGATGGAACTCAACCAAGCAAAAACCCTTATTAGGTATTTGTTGACTACTAAAAAAGAACAATGAATTTTGTTTCTTGACATGATTTTTAGCCCCAAATAAACCAAAAAAACAAGATATGATTATTTGTGAGCACAATCAAAATCATGGAAAAACAACAATAACCCTTCAACATGGAACATGCCAACCACAAATGGAACAATGACAATCTTGCTCCTTTTAAGATAAGCAACATCAAATGGATTCGAGTTATGAGTTTCATCTGATTGTGAGTTTTAGTAATTAGTGTGGATATGATTGGCACTAATAATGGATAATGCAATGAAGCCATAATTTAACAACATTATCCTTCACTTTGTGACTTACAATCAACCATGTCTCGAAAGTTCAAAACATCATTAAATGCCATACACATTTATCTTGAAATTTTACAGGAACATTTTGACAAACAATTTTATTTTCTTTAACAATATAGTATATTTCCATAATGAAGTACAGGAAATGAAAAAAACGGTTAAAAGGGAAAAAATTGAAACATTATTCTTACAAGACTGCATTATAGTATAAAAAACTCCTAAACAAGCAATCCTCAACTATGACTCTCTCTCAGAGTTAGAGAGCTAATGGGTTAGACTCTCTCGAACATTAACAATCATAGTAAAAAACACCATTCAGTTACAGACAAATAAGATGGTCTAAAAATCCTGGAGGAAAACTAACCTCAAGCCAGAGAGAGCAGTGCTACATCTCAACAGTCCTGAGCCAAAAAAAACAGAACAAATAAACGATTACTGTTACAAACCCACACATTTATTTAGCCATTGAATCTAAATTTCAAGAAAATATTCAGGAATCGGGAAAATGAAAAAGAAAAATAGTTACTTATACACCACCACATATTTATTCAGCCATTGATTTTAAATATCAAGAAAGCATACAGGAAACAAAAAATGCAAAAGCAAACCAATTTCTTTAACAACACCACATATTTATTGAACCATTGATTATGAATATCAAGATAGCATTCAAGCATCAACAAAATAAAAACCAGCAAGAATCAAACCCAAGAACTATACCTAAACCAAAACACATCAAAACATTGCAGAAACTACATCCAGAAAAAAAATAAAAATAAAAATCCATAAACAAAACCAAACTACATTCACACCAAAGACTAAGCATTCCCAGATATAACAAAAAGAAAACCTCAAAAACATCTGTGCATCAAATGTAGCTGCTGTAACTCCACTAAAATAAAACTCTAAGACGAGAAATAATCCAAACCCACCTCAAATAAACATCCATTATGCTAAATATTTCGAACCCAACTCAGATAAATCTCCAACAAACTAAAATATTCAAACCCAACACAGATAAAGCTCCAAGAAGCTGACATATCCAAACCCATATCAAACATAATTAAGAAAAACTCAATGTACAATAGAAAACACCAATTTTCAACAAAAATCCCACAGATAACTTGAAATCCAGTCCTTCAACACCAGAGTTCTTTAATGAATTTACAATTCGGCTACAAACAAATACAACGATATGAATTATTCAGAAAATCGCCTCAAAGCTCTTACCAATGTGTAAAGAGATCACTGTAGCAGCTAAGACTGATGACTGGAAACCGGGAAGCGAGAGCGAAGAGTTCATGAACACACAGTAGAGTGAAGCGGGCTTAGCTGAAATAGCAGATTAAACACCAAGAGATTTAAACCCTCCTACTGCTTGAGCAGAGGTATTAACAAAATCTAGAAACCAACTTTCATGGCTGGGCGGATGAGAATTAACATTTTAAAATTGAAGAATTAGCCTTTCGACGGAATTTGGAAAAATAATTTGCGGTCACATTTAATGGTATTTAATAGTTTAAAAGCGTCGATCAAATTGTGAAGGGATCTAAACAAGACACTCCATTAATGCAATGACCCGTTGCTTGACACTTGGTTCTTCAGCCCTGCGTCACCTACGTCGCCGATGTTGGAGGGATGGAGACGTCACCTACCAAACGACCAATCACATATTTTGAAAATTAAGAAATTTAATCATTTTAAAATTTTTACAAAGTTAAACATTAGTTTTTAAAAAAAATCAATGTTTGGTACTACAAACTAATATGTTTGAACCATTTATAAATGTCTCCGTCAGGTACATAACAATACACCTTTTTCATAGTTTCAAGGAAATTATAACCTTTCCATTTCCACCGTATGGAACTTTCATATATATGTGGAAGGAAACATGAATTACTCTATTTACTGGATATCCAACACTATAGAAATTGTAACAATAACCCTTCAAACCAAAAATATCATAAAAAATAATATTGTAGTTTAATATTTATGAACAAAAGCTCCATTATTGATTGTACGTGTTGCTTTTATCAATGTTATGCAAATGTCTAAGAGAAAGGAAGCAAGGTTGTGGAAAAACTTGACAAGGTTTTCTTTTCCAAGATATGCTCACAAACGTGTGGACGTTTGTGGAGAAACTAATTATTTGTAACATTTGTTGGAATGCGTAATAATGATATTACATGTGTATTGATGTCTATTATGATGTTATAAGATGTTTTATCTAGAAAATGAAGGCATATACGTAAAAGGAGTTATCCCTCCTGCATCATAGAGTAATATCATCCTATTGCTATTTTTTTTATATACGATGGTGAAAAATATTTATCCCATATGTATTATGGGATGTAATTCTTTCATACATCTAGCTATATAATAGTGGTGAAGGGGATCCATTGGCTATATGTTTATGACTACATTATTATGTTATTGTAAAGCTTTGAATCATATGTTGGTTGGAGCTCAAGTGTAATATTGGAGATTTCTGAAGATAAAGAAGACAATACCTTCTCGTGGATGTTTGCCCATTTGAAGTTTTTCCATGTATATCTTGTGTATCAATTATTTCTCTTGCCTCTAGTTTTTTACTTTGTTATTGTTGCTTGTATCGATAGAACGCTAGACTAGCAGATTCTTGCTTTGAATGTTGGCAAACATATTGTTGTATGTTTATACATATTCTCAATATTCTAACATGGTACCACATATGGTTACTATGCTCTACCTTATTCAATATATTTTTTTTACAAGCAACAATTCTTCATTATTTTTTTGGGGGTCGTTTATATCTAGTAGATTTGCTTTAAGATATATCAAACTTTTGTAGTTATTCTTTAGATTTGGGCATTTGTTATGTGTTTTAGTTTTTTTAAAACCCTAACCCTCATCATTTAATGTTTATATTTTTTTTGAAGTTTTTCTTGATTTTTTCTGTAGATATAAGTTGCAATCCATTAGATACTTACTATCAACGACCCATTTTTTTCCAGTAGATTTGGTTTTTCTTCAGATTTGGTTGTGTTTTGTCGCAGGTTTTCATACAGGATGACGATTGGTTTCAATTTTTTTTATTTTTTTTGGACAATTTAAGGTAGTTTAGGGTAGAGAGGCTCCTTTTGTTTAGAGGAATCCTGCACATTTGCACCACCTTTTCCATAGAGAAAGTGCGTACACATGCACTTGTTATGCAGAGAGAGCGTGGGCCCTATTTTTGGACAAGATTCTTTCTCATAAGTATGAATTTTGTGATTTATTAAATATATATGGTGTTCCAAATGTCGTGCCTGATAGAAGGGAATGGGAAGGTTTCCTTCCTAGGTTTAGAGGAGAGGATTGGGAAGTGCCAACTACGTTTTTACTAGATTTTCACGAATGCATGCTTACAATGAAAGTTGTACATGAATATGTCTTGGTTAAGCTATTTAGATACTCTTTAGATTGAGAAACCCAAGATTAGTGTAGATCGCTCCCAGTTGCTTGTATTACTTTTCTGAGACAATTTCATGCAACCTTTCATTTGTTTTGTAAAGAGAAATTTTCAGTTGAATTCCTTTATCCATAATGTTGTCATGAGTTTGATTTGTTGTGTAAAGGATATAATAGTCATGAAAGATCCTAATGTGATGATCAATAGGTTGACACCCTTATAAATAATATTCTTCCTTACAAAGATGAAATTGAAGAAGATAAACAAGATGCAGAAAGTTCACATTCTATAATTGTTTTTTATTATTACAGATATGAGGATCTGTTTGCTCTAGCTACAAACCATGAAGATCAACTGTCTTTTAGCCAGATGGCACTTGAAATTAGTGGAGTAATTCTGCAACAACTTTTAGATTTGTAGACAAATGAAATTAGTAGCGATCATGAAGAAGAGAATATGCAGAAACGATTTACTCAGTTGGAACAACATCAGTAAAAGGTATTTCTTTATGGCTTTCATGACCCTATTTTTGATTATCTTGTTGAAATATTATAACTTTGAAGTATATTCTAAATGTATTTTATTGTTGTAACATATTTGAGATGTTTTATCCCTCCATGGGGATGTTACTATTGTGTTTGGTCATCATAGATTTGTGAGGTAAAACCTCTGTTGTAAGTCAGGTAAATAAAACCCTCAAGAATATAATACTATATTGTTTTGTGTCTTCCTAGGTGAATTCGGCCCAGTAAGTTTTTTGGGGCCGACCTGTTAGGGAAAAATTCAAGGAAGATAGAGTATAAATAGAGGAGGCGTGTTCCTCATTTGAACAGACACACTCACTTGTGTATATCACATAGGAGAGAGAGAGAGAGAGAGAGAGAGAGAGAGATGTAAGGAGAAGGAGCACCTATTTGGGGTTTTATCTTTGTACTTTTGATACATCTATATAGAGGAAGTTTTGTTGGGTTTTCCCTAGAGGGTTTCCCAGGATAAATTTATGTCTATCTTGTGATTGTGTTTCTTTTAGTGATCCTGCATATGCTATTCTTGTGAAATTGAATTGAATACTAATGATATCTAGCTTAGCATATGGAATCTTAACATGGTATCAATAATAGCTTGATTAGAACAACTTTCAGAAGGTGAAACTCTCTCTCCTTTCCCTTCGATAAAAAATTAGGGTTTCTGTCAAAATTGGAATTTTGAAGATATGATTGCATAGAAACCTGCACCTCCTTAGAGCACATCTATTGAGCTATGGATCAAATTTTGGAGTGGGTATATCTCCAGGTAATTCAAACCCTTGTTCGGATTCACACTAGAAAGCCGCAGAAAACCAAAGAAGCTGAAACTGCAGATCAAAATCTAGAAAGTCAATTTTGAGAGGTGAAGATTTGGAATTTCCATAAACCAAGTGTATCAGTCAAGTCGCCTCATTAAAGTACATCTCCTAGTAAGGCCAGTTATGCATTTTGAGAAATTTCATTTTTTAGTGACCTCTTGGATAAGATGGCCCCAAGCACTAAGCTTGAGGACAAGCTAGAAGGCATAGATAATTTTTGAGCATGGAAATATAGGATTGGTCTCATTCTTAGAGAGAATGATCTTGACAAATACATCAAAGGAGAAGTTGTAGAACTTGAAGATGATGAAGATAATGAGAAGCACAAGAAGGACCTAATTAGGGAAATGAGGGTCATTGCTGATTCTATCAATGATCACTTGATTCCTCAAATGTCATCCAAAGAGACCCCAAAGGAGATGTATGATGCCCTATCCATAATTTATGAAGGAAGGAACATCAACAAAAAGATGAATTTGAGAGCTCAATTGAAAAGTACCAAGATGAGCCAAGGAGAATCCATCCAAGATTACTTCACAAGGGTCTCCCAGTTCAAGGAGCAACTAGAAGCCATTGGAGACTCCCTTTATGAATATCAACTAGTTATGACTTCTCTCAATGGTCTCACTAGACCTTGGGATTCTTTCATACAAACTATGTGTGTAATACATGAAAGCATGAAGTTTGACATTGTATGGGAAGATTGCATCCAAGAGGAGGCTAGAGTAGCCAATAGAGAAGCTCTACTTAAAGAAGATGATCAAGCCCTAGCCACCCATACCAAAAGAGGAAGAAGTCAATCTAACTTCAAGAAGGAAATCCACAAGGAGTCCTGAATTCCCAAGAGGTTCCAAAGGACAAGAGGAAACAATCAAAGGAAAGAATACTCCAACTTTCAATGTTTCCATTGTCACAAGATATGACACATTTCTAGAAATTGTCCATTGAAGAAAGAAGAATACAAGAACAACAACAAAATACATCATGCATACCTAGATGAAGATGAAGAAGAAGATCAAGAAGGAATTCAAAGAAAACAAGAAAAATAAGAATATGAAGAAGAGTATGTATTATTCTCTGCATTCTCTGGGTCTATGACACCTGGAGAAGATACATGGATGATTTATAGTGGTGCTTCAAAGAACATGAAATGGAAAAAGAAAAAATTGTCAAAACTTGAAGAGAAGAACTCTCCTCAGAAAGTATCATTAGGATATGACTATCAATATCCTATCAAAGGTATTGGTGAAGAAAGATACAAGCTTGACTCTGGAACTCCCATGAAGATGAAGGAAGTCTTATATGTACTAGGTTTGAAGAAGAACTTAATTTCTATCACAACATTAGATAAGGAAGGATATAGGGTTGTATTTATATATGGACAAGTACTTATGTGGCACAAAAGGAAAATAAATTGAAGATGCAATTGTCACTAGTGAAGAAGAAGAAGGATTATATAAAATCAAGGAACATTCGGAAAAAACCCTTGTTCATGAGATCATTAGCCCAAGTGAACTATGGAATAGGAGGCTTGATAACATAAACTACAAAGAACTACCCCATGTGAGAAAAGTAGTATTGGGTTTACCAGATTTGAAGATCGATCAAGAAGGAACTTGCAAAGGATGTGCAAGAGGAAAGAATATCAAGAATGTATTTCTAAAGAGTGAAACAAAGAGTAAAGGTACGTTGGAATTAATTCATTTAGATGTATGTGGTCCAATGCCCTCTACATATTTGAGTGCTAATGAATATTATGTTACATTTATTGATGAAAACAAAGGATGAAGTATTCAGAAAATTCAAGGAATTCAAAGCCTTGATAGAGAATCATTCAGAAAGAAGAATCAAGATACTCGAAACAAACAATGGTGGAGAATATACTTCAAAAGAGTTTGAATCCTTTTGTAAAGAAGATGGAATCAAGAGGGAACTAACCACTCCCTACAATCCTCAATAGAATCGTGTTGTAGAAAGAAAGAATATGACCATTATGGAAGTAACGAAGACAATGATACATGATCAAGATCTTCCTATGCATCTAGGGGCTGAAGCAAAAAGAACATCATTTTATGTACATAATAGATTATCCCATAGTGCCCTTGGATTCAAGACTCCTGAACAAATGTTCACAGGAAAAAATCCTGAAGTGATCCATCTCAATATATTTGGTTTCCCAGTATATGTTCACATTCCAAAATAAAATAGAACCAAGTTGACCCTTTTGAAAATAAGGGAATATTTGTTGGATATTGTGAAGTCTCCAAATCCTTTAGAATATACATTCAAGGATTCCATCACATGGAGATTAGTAGGGATGTAAAAGTTGACAAAGATGCAACTCTCAAGAGATCCAGAAAGTACCAGCATGAAGAAGTATATGAAGAAGATGTACCTCCTAGAAATGTAGAAGCTGCACCCTCCCCTGAAAATGAAGCATCAGAGGATGATGATATGCTAGAACCTTAAGAACCTCCTACTATGAATATATCACAAAAGAGAAAACCTGTTTGGGTAAGAGAAATTATACAAGAACCATATAAGTATGGAGCTCCAGAAGGCTCCACAAGACTAAGCAAGAGATCAAATCCAGTCTCTAGTTATGTAGCTTTGATGTGTGATCTTGTAGACCAAGAACCTACCAGTTATGAAGAAGTTGTATAGAAGAAAGAATGGGTAGAAGAAATGATGAAAGAATACCAATATTGTAGCGAAAGAACCTACCAGTTATGAATAAGTCGTACAGAAGAAAGAATGGGTAGAAGAAATGACGAAAGAATACCAATCTATAATGAAGAACTATGTTTGGGATATAGTTCCGAAACTAGAAGGAAAGAGTGTGGTATCATCCAAATGGATATTTAAGATAAAGCATGCAGATGATGGGAGTGTTGAAAAATACAAGGAAAGTTTTGTGGCTAAAGGATTCTCTTAGAAAGATGGAGTTGATTATGAAGAGACATTTGTGCTAGTAGCAAGGTACACTTCCATCATAACCATCATGGCACTTGCATCCATGATGAAGTGGATTTTACACCAAATGGATGTGAAGACAACCTTCCTGAATGGTGTTATTGAGGAAGAATTGTACATAGAGAAACTACAAGGATTTGAATTTGAAGATAGACGGACTCACGTATGTAAGTTGAACAAGGCTCTGCATGGACTGAAGTAAGCTCTTAGAGCTTGGTATGGAAGGATAAATAAGTTCTTGACAAGCTTTGGATTTACCAAAAGTAAAGTCGATCCTAACCTCTAATTAAGTTTATGGATGATGAATCTATCATATTATTGTTGTATGTGGATGAATTATTTATGAAAGGAATTGAGCAACAGATTGTAGAGTGCAAGAAGAAGCTCACCGAAGAATTTGAGATGAAAGACCTTGGATTGATGCACTATTTTCTAGGTCTGGAAGTATGGAAGATCCCATAAGGAATATTTCTCAACCAAGGAAAGTATGATGTGGAAATATTAAAAATATTTGACATGTTGGATTGTAAAGCCATGGCCACACCCATGGATACCAACCTAAAGTTGTTATCTGATGAATCATCAGAGTTAGTGGATGTGACTTGTTACAAGCAAATTATTGGGTCGTTGATGTATCTGATGAATACAAGGCCAGATATATACTTTGCTATGAACACCCTAAGTCAGTATCAAGTTAAACCTATACTTGTTCACCTGATAGCTGCAAAGCATGTTGTGAGGTACCTGAAAGGTATGATAGAATTTGGTTTATACTATGTTGGAGATCATGACTACAGATGGTATGGTTATACAGATGCAGATTGGGTTGGAATTACCTTAGACAGGAAGAGCACCTTAGGTGGATGTTATTGTCCATTAGAGGAAATTTGGGGTCTAAAATGGGCCTTATAAGAAAACGTGCCAAAATTAGTTTTTGTGAGTTGGAATTCAAGAACCAATAGAATTTCAATAAAATAAGTCAACCATAATGGTTGAATTGACATATTTGTCATTAAAAAAAACCACTTTTTTTGTTCGTATTTTCGACATATCTCCTTGTGTTTTTACTCAAATTTCGATCGGGAGAGTTCGTTGGATGCGGAATTTGATTCCGCATCCAACAAGTACCCACACTGCATACTTTTGACGGACCCCAATACCACAAAAACAAGAAATACCTGAAAAAATGTGATGATGATGTCATCATCACGTTTTTTCAGGTATTTCTTGTTTTTGGGGTAGAGGGGTCCGTCAAAAGTATGCAGTGTGGGTACTCGTTGGATGCGGAATCAAATTCCGCATCCAACGAACTCTCCCGATCGAAATTTGAGTAAAAACACAAGGAGATATGTCAAAAATACGAATACAAAAAGTAGTTTTTTTCTTTCTTCCTCCAAAATTAATCAATATTATTTTATTATTTTAACTATTATTTTATTATTTTCCTTAGGAGGCCCATTTTAGACCCCAAAATTCCTCTAATGTGGGATCCACCATGATCTCATGGTTTAGCGGGAGGCAGTCCAATGTTTCTCTTAGCACAGCTGGAGCAGAGTATATAGCATCTTGTTCTTCTAGTTGTGAAGCCATATGGCTTCAGAAGTTGATGTCATGTCTATTTGAATTGGAGTTGGATACCATGATGATTCTATGTGACAACTAGAGTTGTATAAAGATGACGAATAATCCAGTGTTCCATGACAAGTCGAAGGACATAGGAATACAATATTTTTACATATGATATATGGTACAGAAGGGAGCTATAAAGATCCAATATGTGAGTATCGATGCTTAAGTTGTTGATGTGTTGACCAAGCCTCTATCTTGAGTAAAGTTTGAATACTTCGGTGACAAGATTGGTGTGGTTCGAAAAGAATTTCCTTGTAAGTAGGAATAATGATGATGTAGACCCTCCTCGCAAGGGGGAGTAGGTTGATGATGTTGTATACCTTCCTCGTAAGGAGGAACAATGATGATGCAGACCCTCCTCTAAAGGGGGAGTAGGTTGATGATGTTGTAGACCCTCCTCGAAAGGGAGAGCATGTTGATGATGTCGCTGTGGGATTGTATCATCCCCAGAAATTAGTCCTAAAGTGATCCATAGAACTTTGTCTCCGTGTTGTGGTAGGATTTCATCATGCTTGGACTTATGTCCTAATGTAATGAACAAAAAATATATATAATAAAAATCACTAAATAACTATTATATAATTAATAATAACTATTAAATATCAATATTAATTATTAATATCAATATATATTGATATTAATAATTAATAATTAATAAGTAGTTATTAGTAAACTATTCTAAAATGACACATCCTTTCATGGATAGTATCCAAAGTGCCCTTACGATTAATATATATATGGCACTCATTTTGTAATCTATCATCATATCTATTTTATGTATTCATGGCTTATTTGTATTTTCAAAAGTGGGAGTTCGAGAAGTTACAGTAAACGGTTAAAGTGGGTTTGGGTTTGAATATAAAAATGCATAATAATTACTAGTAAAGAGCAAGTGAGATTTGAACTTAGGTGGGGAATGTAACACTCATTCCTCCCAACCACCCAATCTACTCACATTTTACAANAACGAACTCTCCCGATCAAAATTTGAGTAAAAACACAAGGAGATATGTCAAAAATACGAATACAAAAAGTAGTTTTTTTCTTTCTTCCTCCAAAATTAATCAATATTATTTTATTATTTTAACTNAAATATCAAAAAAGTGCATAATAATTGCTACCAAGAAGAAAGTGAGAATTGAACTTAGGTGGGGAAGGTAACACTCATTCCTCCCAACCACCCAATCTACTGACATTTTACAAAAATATTGGAAAACAATAAAAGTTAAGGACTAGAATTTGGAAGGTGAAAATTTTAAAGCATATAAAGAAGTAAAGTCCAAAATAAATAAATAAAATTTTGACACAAACAAAAGAAAATGGAGTCTTATAGAGAAAAACAAGGAATATTTCCAAGCAATTTAAAAACTTATGTCTCAGTGTTATTTCAAATAAAAGGAACTATTAGGGGGAAACCCATTACTATTTCTATTGCTCCTGACGAACGTAATAATTATATTAGTGATGAATTTGCTAATGAGTTAGCGATTCTAAGGACAAATATAAGTGAAAGGTTAGACTTTTCGAATTACAAAGAATATGCAATAAGCGATTTACAATGGAACATTGGAGATTATACTGGTGTTTCACAATTTATAGTTAAATCCTTGTGGAGTAGTAATGGTGACCTGGTTTTGGGATTACCGTGGCTAAAAACATTGGGGACTTTTATCTTAAATGCTGAAAAAAAGTTTCTGACATTCCCCTACAAATAGAAAAAAATTACATTATCGGACATTAACATGAAGACAAAATCAGAGGGCGCATCATCTGAGGACTTCAAATAAATATCAAAGATGTTATCACAGGGAAATGATAAATCAATATAGACGATACATAACGATTTCAACAAGGTTATTGCAGGTAAAGAAGAAGAGATCTCTTGTCTCAGATATCATAACCAGAAATTACTTCTACAAATTAAGAAGGAAAAGGATAAGTTTCAACACAATCAACAGTTTGAAGAGGAGAATCGAGATCCTAAAAAATAATTATCATGCAAAGACGAAGAAAGCTCTTCCTTAAAAAGGGTTAATCAGGAATTGTTAGAGAAAATAAAAAAACTTAAAAGAAAGAGAACCCAAAAATAAAGTAAATCAATATGACGTCATCAACTCAAACTATAAAGAAGAAATCTTACACTTAAAGAAATTTAACGAGGACATGCTTATACAAGTTAGGAAGCTAAAGCATGAGAATAAATATTTACAAGAAAAGATAGATTGCAAGAGATTAAGTGTCGACAAATAAACGATGAATAATGCAATAGAGAAGTCATCAAAGGCTAAAATTAAAACATCAGAAAAGGGAAGCAATGCAAATCTCGTCAAAGTTCAAAAGAATAATCTTATTGTCACATCGCTACAAGCATCAACAGAAAATGGTTTCGAAAAACAATTAAAAAAATCGTTAGAAACACCAAAAGTTGAAGTTCCAGTAAACACTTCACAGGAGATTCGAGTTCCTTATCACGATCCAAATCACAAGAGTCATTATGATAGATGAAAAAATCAAAAGGAAAATTACCAGTATTATTCCTACAAAGAGAAAAGACAAAATTGAGAACTCTCGACAATCGATTCGCAAATAATTTCATTAAGGGTATATCTTAGATGGACGAATTCACAAATGATGCAACATTTACACACAATGTTTAAATGAACTTATCGTCTTATTTCGTCAAATGTTGCAACTACCAACACACAATGTCATGAGAAAGCATTACGAGCTAGAACAAGGGATAAAGTCTTCCATAATTGTGCTTTGAGGACAAAGAAATTATAAGGGAGAGGCAATGTAATGAACAAAAATATATATAATAAAAATCACTAAATAAATATTATATAATTAATAATAACTATTAAATAATCAATTTTAATTATTAATATTAATAATTAATAATTAATAATTAATAAGTAGTTATTAGTAAACTATTCTAAAATGACGCATCCTTTCATGGATAGTATCCAAAGTTTCTTTACAATTAATATATATATGGTACTCATTTTGTAATCTATCATCATATCTATATTATGTATTCATGGATTATTTGTATTTTCGAAAGTGGAAGTTCAAGAAGTTACAGTAAACAGTTTTTACCGTTACACCTAAAGTGATAGGGATTGATCATTCCGTAATTGGATCCGCGTGATTTTTTCTTCTTGAGTAGTGAGGATCGCATCATCCTTGGACTTATGTCCTAAAGTGATAGGGATTGATCATCCCGTAATTGGATCCACAGACTTTTGAATCTATGAGGTGGTAATATTGCATCGTCCTTGGACTTATGTCCTAAAGTGATAGGGATTGATCATCTTGTAATTGGATATGTGGACATTTTGTCTTCGTGAGGTGTGAGGATTGCATTGTCCTTGGACTTATGTCCTAAAGTGATAGGGGTTGATCATCCTGTAATTGGATTAGGTGAGGATTGCATCGTCCTTGGACTTATGTCCTAAAGTGATAGGGGTTGATCATCTCGTAATTGAATTAGGTGAGGATTGCATTGCCCTTGGAATTATGTCCTAAAGTGATATGGATTGATCATCCCATAATTGGATCATGTATGGATTACATTGTCCTTGGAATTATGTCCTAAAGTGATAGGGATTGATCATCCCATAACTAGATCATGTGTACTGCAGTATATGTTGTTGTTGATGATGATGTTGCTAATCAAAAGATAAAGTATTAGTGTAGATGATGATGTTTCTAATCGAAAGATCAAGTGTTGTTGCAGGTGATCGAGTGATACAAAAGATGAAGATCAAAGATGAATACTTAATGTTGTAGAAGATGATTCTCCAGTACTGAAGATGTTGAAGATGTTTCGGTAACTGTTCCAGTTGATGATGATTGTTGAAGAAAACTTCCGATGACATATAGATGTATCACCTTGATGATGTTGAAGACGCTCTTTCTCCTTGCTCCTACAGTTGATGGTATTGTTATCAGTAGAATACCCTTCTCGTTAAGGGGGAGTGTTGAAATATTGTAACTTCGAAGAATATTCTAAATGTATTTTATTGTTGTAACCTATCGGAGATGTATTTTTCCTCTGTCGGGATGTTACTGTTGTATTTGGTCATCATAGAGTCATCAGGTAAAACCTTCGTTGTAAGTCGGGTCAATAGAACCCTCCAGAATATTATATTATATTGTTTTGTGTCTTCCTAGGTGAATTTGACCTAGTAAGTTTGTTGGGGCTGACCTGTTAGGGAAAAAGTCAAGTGGAAGATAGAATATAAATAGAGTAGGTGTGTTCCTCATTTGAACACATACACACACACTTGTGTATAGCGCATAGGGGAGAGAGAGAGAGAGAGAGAGAGAGAGAGAGAGAGAGAGATTTGCAAGGAGAATCAACACTTGTTTGGGGTTTTATCTTTGTACTTTTGATACATCTATATAGATGAAGTTTTGTTGGGTTTTCTTCCCCTAGAGGGTTTCCCATGATAAATCTTTGTCTATATTGTGATCGTGTTTCTTTCAGTGATCCTACGTATGCTATTATTGTGAAATTGAATTGAATACTAATGATATCTAGCTTAGCATATGGAATCTTAACATATATGGCGTCTTTGAGCGGTACAAATGTCAGATCATTGTTTTCAAGTGAATGTTAGTTCTGTTGTGTTTTTGTGACTGCACTTTTATATCCCACGGGTTCCTTCATTTTTCCAATCCAGATCAAGAGTTACACCAGTCAATCAGTTTCTTGCATGGATTCATTGGGAGTATCAATTTACTTGATCAAGAAGCAACACAGCTCATTAAAGTAAGAGTGGAAACAAATAAGCTCATTTTTGAGCATTGGATTTTAGTTTGGAGTTCATGAACTAGTTTTCAGCATGCAATTTGTTTCTAGTAGTTTTACTTTTTGACTTATTATAGTGTGTAATAGTTCATATTAGAGTACAATAGATTATTGGAGTTTGTGCAACTTCAGAAGCTATTCTTATTGTCCTCCTTCAGGAGTCGAACTTGTTGTAATCATTCATCTAAACCCTAGAAAGAACAATGTAATCCTTTGGGTGAAAAGCCAACAATAAAATAATAAAATAAAATTATGAAATTTAAAATGATTATTGCTCTCCCAAGTGAAGCCGACCCCAGTTAATTTATGGGTGGGAAAACAATATAAAGAGGAGGCGCCCCTCCTCATTGTTACATACAACAACAATGCAACAACACAAGTGAAGTTCACAGTGTCTGGTAGAGTGCAGCTACACAATAGCTCAGAGAAGTTCACATACATTGCAGAAGAAGACTTTTTTCAGGGTTTCATCTTTGGAAAGAATTTCCATATTTTTCTTTTCTTTCTTCATTGTATTCCGATCTCAAAATTATTATCTCTAGACAAAGGTTGTTGGGTTTTCTCCCTATTGGGTTTCCCAACTGAAAAATACTTGTGTTATTGTTCTGTGCTTTGTCTATCTTCTAGTGATCCTATTGATAAATGCAATTAAGATATACTGCTATAATCTTTAAGAAAAATTAACATGGTATCAGAGCAATACTGGAAGAAGCCATTGCCAAAACTCTGTCGGTAACCTGTCAAAACTAGGGTTTCATCTTTCAAGGTCTTCACTCAACCTTTTGGAAGAAAAAGAGCCTTGGGAATTTCTCTCTAAGGAGGGCACATATTTTAGTGAAGACAAAATTCAATTATGAGATGTTTCAATTCTGACCTAATTCTACAGTTGAATCATAAATTAGGGTTTCCAATTTTGACCCGCTTTCTCCACTTTTTTGGCTCAACTCTACCTCTACTCAACTCACATATCTAGGTCGCATTTACCCGTGGAGTTAGTTTTCCAAAAATCCAACTTTCATTTTTGACCTAGCCTCTACTGGGATCTTAGATCTAGATCTGCAGTCAAGATGATCAACATGAAGGTTGAAGATCATTTGGAAGGGGATTCTAATTTCATCCCCTGGAAGTATAGGGTTCTTCTTCTACTAGAGGAAAATGACCTATTACAGTTTGTAAAGGAAAAGTTCCCAGAACCAGAAACCAAAGAAGAGGAACCTCACTGGAGAAAGGATGATGCCAAAGTAAGGAGGATTTTAGTGGACTCAGTTAGAGATCACTTGGTTCCTCAGATCTTAGAAAAGACGACAAGGAGGAGGATGTTCAAAACTATAAAGAAGCTATTTGAACACAGTAGCATCAATGTGACTTTCAAATTGAGGAATCAACTGTCGAACATGAAGATGACGAAGTCCAAGGATATTGCCTCATATTTCATGAGGATCACCAAGCTCTAGGACAAGCTAAAGTCCAGTGGACACAATCTTGAAGAAAATGATCTCGTTATGACCACCCTAAATGGTCTCCCACCATATTGGGAGTATTTTATCCAAATTATAATTGGTCGGACCAAGTTTCCCGAATTTGATAAGCTATGGGAAGAATGCACTCAGGAAGAAACCATAATTGTAGAACGCCAAATACTTCATGGTACTCAACCTGAGGAAAATCAAGCGTTCGTATCTCATTCCAAGAAAGGAAAGGGAAGGGGAAGGAAGCCATACATTCACAAGCATTAAGATAAGAGATCAAGTCCTCCTCGAGATCAGAAGAAACAAAAGAAGGATCTATCTTAGATCCAATGCTATAGGTGCAAGAAATACGACCATTATGCCAGTAGCTGTCGAAGTTCAATCAAAAGGAAGCATGAAGCTTCAACTCCTGATGTAGAAGAAGACCCTCCTCACAAAGAGCCAAGGAAGGATGATTGTTCGGAGTTATTCTTCTATGAAATGATATGAAGATACATATTGTGATGATCATCAAGCAGGAATATGAAGACTAGTGGACCTTGACAGTGGGAGCCCACCCACAAAACTACAAAAGATAAGTATTTGATTTTACATGCTCTATTAGATTAGATATGACAATTTTTGAATATATGTTAGACAAAAATACATTTTTGACATTTAGGTAGTTAAATAGTCTGTCATGATGCACAAACCATCTAGGATGAGGACTCCTTTATAACATATTGGAGTAGTACACACTTTTGATGATATGCTATAATGGAGACCATAAGCATCAAGATAATGGCCTTACATGTGTTGTGTCGGAGCATTGACTAAAAGGTTGCCTACATTATTTTGTTAATACATTGATTATGAAACATTGCTAACCATATGATGGAATTTGCCTTGTAGGGAATGCCATGATCTACAAGGACAAGTGATCCCATTGATATACAGATGGAAAGGAAACATGAAGCCTCTAAAAGCATGTATTATGAATCTCAGACCTAGAATAATCTCATGTAGAGATTTGGTGATCCGAAGCAGAAATATTCTATGAATGTCGGTCTATATGCTGCTTCAACAAGATTTACTCAACCAACTTCTAAGAGATAGAGGGAGTTATCCCTCAAAGACAAGGATTGTAGTCTATTACATATGATAGAAACCCAATGACACTGATGTCGTGACTCGAACAAGACAATTGAAGGATCCTTAATGAACCTGGTCATCACCAGGATGGACAATTACTTTCCAATCTACATTCATGTGCCCAAGTTAAAACCTTCAGGAAAGAAGGAAACATTTGTGGGATATCACAAGTCTTCAAAGGATTATAGCATATACATCCCACAATCAATTCAAATCGAAGTCAGGAAGGATGCAACCTTTGAAGAAGAAATGGCTATTCGAAAAGGAAGAGGATCAGATGTGGAGATCAATGATGATGAAGAGATGAGATCATATCCCCTTCCAAATGTTAAAAGGGAGTCGGAAGAAATGAATAAACCGATCAGTTCGATTGATCCAGTTGAGCTAGATGATGCTCCCACAAGATATGGTAGCAAACCAGAAAATACATAGATGGGTACGACAGATTTTGCAAAATGCAGAGGAGCATGAAGCTCTGAATGGAGCAGACAGGAGCATTGAAAAACACAAGGCTAAGTTTGTAGCCAGAGGGTTCTCTCAGAAAGAGGGAGTCAATTATGATGATACATTTTCTCCCGTGGATCGATACACTTCCATCAGATCGATCATAACTATTGCTTCAACTATGGGAAGGAAGTTACATAAGATGGATGTCAAGACTGCCTTTCTCAATGGTATTATTGAGGAAGAAGTATATATTGAACAACTAGAAGGGTTTTTTGTCCATGGAAACGAGTCTCATGTATGCAAGCTGAAAAAGGAATTATATGGACTCAAGCAAGCACCTTGCGCTTGGTATGGATGGATAGACGGATTCCAGGGATTCACCAAGAGTGATGTAGACCCCAACCTTTACTACAAGGTTGTGAATGATGAGCCACTGATTTTGGTAGTATATATTGATGACTTGTTTCTTATTGAAAATGAGAAACTTATCTTATGGTGTAAGAAGAAACTCGCCTTTGAGTTCGAAATGAAGGGGCTTGGATTGATGCATTACTTCTTGGGATTAGAAGTATGGTAGAGGTAGAAAGAGATTTTCCTAGGACAAGGAAAATACACCATAGATATACTGAAGAGGTTCAAAATGTTGGATTGCAAGTCCATAGCTACTCCTATGGATGAAAATTTGAAGAAGCTTAGCGATTTTGCTTCATATTCAAATTTGATTGATCCCACCATGTATCGCCACTTGATTGGGTCCTTGATGTATCTGATGAACACCAGACCAGACATTTGTTTTGCTGTGAATGCTCTCAGTCAGTTCATGTTTGAACCGAGGCAGATTCACTGGATTGATGCAAAACATGTACTCAAATACTTACGTGGCAATGTGGGATATGGTCCACGATATGATTCAGAATGTGACTTGAAATTGCAAGGGATTACAGACTCAGATTGGGCCGGATGCACTGTAGATATAAAGAGCACTTCAGGATGTTGTTTCAATATGGGTTCTGCAGTTATCTCTCGGTGCAGTAGGAAGCAGAATTCAGTAGCTCTTAGTACTGCAGAAGGCCGAGTATATGGCTACTAGTTCAGCAACCCGAGAAGCAGTTTGGCTTCGTAAACTTCTTGCAGGGTTTTTTGGCCAGATTCCAGAGCCAACCGTGATTCACCATGATAACCAGAGTTGTCTGCAGATGTCAGTAAATCCTATATTTCAGGACAATTCAAAGCACATAGAGATTCGATATCACTTCATACGTGATATGGTGCAGAAAGGTGCGGTCGAGCTACAGTATATTCAGACAGATGACCAGAATGCAGATGTTCTCAACAAGCCTCTTCCCAAGGTGAAATTTGAATACTTTCGCGGAAGACTTGGAGTAGAAGAGAACATATCCCTCCTTGAGAGGGAGAGATGACTGAGATACACCCACTATAATATTTCCTAGGTACCTTTGCTCATCTAGGTTCTTAGCCATGTATGGGAGAAATCCCATCGACAGATGAGACAGACATGTAGTAGATGGTGAGGTTCACACAGGTTCCTCTGCTCATCTAGGTACTCAACTAGGTATGGGATTAATCCCACTCGCAGATGAGTCGGGAAGGTAGTAAATGGTCGTGTGATTGCACAGGTATCTCTATTCATTTAGGTTCTCAGCCAAGAATGGAGTACCCCATTGGCATATGAGATGAACATGTAGTTGAGGGTCGTGCATGTGTGTTCATCCAGGATCTCTATCCAGGCATGGAAGTATTCCATCGACAATAGAGACGGATAGGTAGAAAAATATTCTCTCTCAAACATCCGGATAGAACAAATTCATAAAGACAACCTTTAGTACGTTTAGAGATGATGGAGACAGTATAGATGTACAGATGACCTAGATGATCATGATGCCGATGAAGATCGAAGAATACCTTCCTTGTTGAGAGGGAGTGCTGGAGTTTGTGCAACTTCAGAAGCTATTCTTATTGTCCTCCTTCGGGAGTTGAACTTGTTGTAATAATTCATCTAAACCCTAGAAAGAACAATGTAATCCTTGGGGTGAAAATCCAACAATAAAAGAATAAAATAAAATAATTATTGCTCCCCCAAGTGAAGTCGGCCCTAGTTAATTTCTGGTTGGGAAAGTAGTATAAATAGGAGGTGAACCTCCTCATTATTACATACAACAGCAGTGCATCCGCACAAGTGAAGTGCGCAGTTTCTGGTAGAGTGCAACTACACAACAGCTAAGAGAAGTTCACATACATTGCAGAAGAAGACTGCTTTCAGGGTTTCATCTTTGGAAAGCATTTCCACATTTTTCTTTTCTTTCTTCATTGTACTCTGATCCCAGAATTATTATCTCTAGACGAAGGTTGTTGGGTTTTCTCCCTATTGGGTTTCCCAGGTGAAAAATACTTGTGTTATTGTTCAGTGCTTTGTCTATCTTCTAGTGATCTTATTGATAAATGCAATTAAGATATACTGCTATAATCTTTAAGAAAAATTAACATAGATCAGTAATAAAACTCCATCACCCGTTGGATAAGGAATGATACAATTGTGGATTTTCAGATTGCAGTTTTCTTGTAGAAGTGGTGTGTTTCAGCTGGAAAATGTTTGGTTTGCATGATGTGGATGTTTCTAGAGAAGCCTTGGCTTTTAGAATAGGTTTAATGAACAAGTTGTAAATGTCAGAAATGGTTATATAAAAAAGCACTTGGTCCACATGTTCTTGGCACCTTTTAGGGATGGATCCATCCCCAACTGGAGCCAGATGTTGGTACCAGAATTCGCCCCATCAAAATTTTTAGTTTCCAACAGCTTGCATGCAATGAGGGATCTTGGTTCTTGCCGCCGGAATGGCCAAAGCCATGAGTTTTGGTGTCAACCTGGTTAGTTTTTTATCGCTTCAACTTCCATCTGGGTCACTTTCTAATGTGTGTCTTTAGCCTTGTTTTCTATCTTTTCCCAGAGAGAGATATGTTTTAGCAAACTTCATCTCACGAGTCATTCTTTTCTTAAACCTAAGGTGCAAATTTTGTCATTTAACCTATAAACTATGATATGTAAATCATTATTATTATTTTAAGGAAGGATATTTTAATCTTTTATTAAAATAATAATTTTTATTAAAAAATAATANATTCAAAAGCATTTAGAATTATGTGGTAGAATTATAGGTTTTGTCCCATTTTTAATCCTTTTGTCAACGTCATATCAATTCATGGTCATCGCCATAGTTTTCAAGATTGAGTACCCAAGTGTTAGACGAAACCAAAGACGAGCACCAAAGAAAGTGTAGTGCATGACAATTTCATTGGAAGGGATGAACAAGTGCAAATATAAAAGAATTAAAACTCTTTTCCCATTGCATGAAGAAGATTTTCCCATTGCTAAGTGTTCACTCCAAAGCAAAAGAAAGCGTTCAGATGCCATACACTAATTTTCATGGAAAGTTTCAAATATTTTTGAGCAGCAAAGCAAGCAACTAGGTTAATGTGGGGCTTTTTTAGGTGCGAGGTCAGTATTTGGATATTAAAAAGTAGTATGATTATCAAATACATCATCGAGCTCTCAAATGTCATCATTTAGTTTTAGTGTCAAAGTATGTTCATCATATGGAACACTAAGGGAAGACATTATGGGTACACACTTAGTGCGTAACACTTCAACATCAGAGATAAATATTTTTCTTTTACTTTGCATGCACTCATACTCATAGATCACATAATGCATACATAGATGCCAAATGAAAAAGGAACCTAGGTGTGACCAAATTGTCAAGAGAGAATGCACAGGTGTTAGGGTAAATATCCAAAGCTAAGTTTGTAGTTTATGAAAAGGTTCTTGTGTGTCCATCATTCCCAGCAAAAGGGGATTATGTTCAGTACTCAATATCAAGTCACAAATGAAAAACTTGAACCAAGAGCTAAAGAGAGATCATAGGGTAGGTTTGTTGTTTAGTGTTCAAATATACAAAAGATTGATTCAAATGCATATTGTTCAAAGCGAGGTCAAATGGATTTGTTCTTTCCTTGGAGGCAGTTTAGTAAGACCATTTCTTCTTCAACCTTGATATATCGATATGACCAAGAGACATGGAGCTCTTTTAGGGGCACTTCAAGATCATCTTTGCTTGCGTTTTGATAGATGACCTGGTCATGTTTCAACAGTTACAAGCTTTGTTGGGATTGCTTGAGTTTCTTCAATACTTTATGGATCAAAACTTGTTGAAGAACCATTTGTTTTCAAAAGGAGTCATCTCAATAACCTCTATTAAAACAATGATGATCATTTTTATTAATAATTAGCAGTTGTCTCAGTTGAACTGATTTTGAAATCTGCATTCAATACCAAGATTATTCTACATTAAAAATCATTCTTGGAACTATAATTTGTTTGAAAATGAGAATCAAGTGAAAAAATGAGTGAACAACATACAAATGTCAAGTCCCATTGAGATTTTCGCAGAGAAGAAGTGAGATGGAGATTATTTTTGACATCAAATATATGAATTGTTTTCAATCCCTTCAAAGCAGGAAGATAACTAATGAACATGTGGCAACAATCAACCTCAAATCTCAAATTTCAAGTAGATTTCAAGTGTGTCATGAGCATCTAGAAGCAACATTGGAGCATCCGGAAGACAAGTGGCATAACACCTTTCTATTTTAGAAATTGCAAGAGATCAAAGAACATCTTCAAATTCCTTATAAATTTCAAGACAAAAGATCAGTTATGGAATATCTGACAGTCAAAGATCACTTACAGATTTCAAGGAAACCTTACCCAGATTTCTTGCAATAATTCCAGATTTTGTTTATTATTAGATGTTCTTTCCACAAAATTTGTAAGGTTTGGTTAAAATGGGATTTTCTATTTAATTTGTCATTTGGAAATGTCAGGAGTTTTTTTCAACTGAGAAGCTGTGAGATGGTAAAAGGATGAGAGTAATTATTTTAAAAGCATGAAGATACATATTCTATAATTTTCATTGGAGTTCTGTTATTTGAATGTAAGAATTCATCTTCTATGACGCAGGTTATAGCTTTTCTTTTAATTCTGAATAATGTGTAGTTATGTATTCTTCAACAACAATGTTTTTGTTGTGATGATTGATACTTAGATTAAGTATCTTAGATTCCATGATTAGAATGTTTTTCTGAACATGGTCTTTTATGTTAATGTGTGAATGAGAAGTCTATTCCATATGTTAGCAATAGTTTTGAACCAACGTAGGGAATGTGTAGTGGGAATCTACCGGTAGCATCAAATGACAGTTCTGAAGTATATTTGATTGTTCTTGTTTTCAGTCCATTTACCCAATCCTATTTTTAGAATTTGATGTTATCAGCTGTCTTCTACATTCTCTATTTTGTAAATCATCTCTTGGACCATTGCACAACCAAACACCCATTCAAATCAATCAACCTTTACCTTGAACACTAAGATGTGTTAGGCTTGTCTCTTCAGCAGTTGAGAAATAAATTCTAGCACAAACACCCCCCTAGTAGGGGTTCAGGGGCAGCGCCCCTGTAGCAAAATTTTTGGAAAAAATTCCTTGTAAAATGTTGTAATTTCAGAGTCATGACTTGGTCAATAATGGGTGATTTACGGGACTATGGTTTTGGGAATCCCATGGCATTTTCCCATGGTATTCCCTTTATAAAGGGAAGGCATTGTAATATAGATGTGTATTGTATTGTAGCATTATAAAACAATCTCTGTGATTGTGTGAGAGTAAAGAGGAAGTACAACGTGTGTGCCATAGGTTGTATCCTTTCATTTTGTTGGATGGTATAATAATAAAGGGATGCTAATTGCTGTGGGTATGTAGCCCTTCTTGGGTGAACCACATTATATTGGTGTCTCTCTTGTAATGTGTTTTATTATTTGCATCTTGTTTATTGTTTATTGTTATTGCTTTGCAATCTCATTTTCTAATACTCTTGAGTCTATCGAACTCACATCACCTTGAACTTTCCTTCATCTTCTGTTTCTATTATATCTATTAACTATTCCTTTACTTTTGTGCCTACCCTTGATCCTAGTTCACCTTATTCTTCAAGTACTCCACCTGAATGTTCCGAAAACACTAGTGTGGTTCCTACCACTACTCTTCTTGTTTGGGATAAAAAAACTCTTGAATCCGCAGGTTTTGAGATTGGTATTCCTTCTGATACTCGTCAAACTAAATATGGATTTTTACTTATGACTAAAGTATTTGCCATAAATAATTCCTCTACCTATGCTCAAGCTAAAGATAAACTTGAATGGGAGAAAGCCATGACTACCGAGTATAACTTAGTGATGAAGAATAAGACTTGGAATCTTGTTCCCCTTACCCACTAAAATAATTTAGTTGCATGTAAGTGGATATATATACAATGTTTACTGTAGAAGGAAAAATTGAAAACATAAATCTTTATTACTAGAAAAAGTTCTTTCTCAATAAGAAGGGATTTACAAGACTAAAACTTTTGCTCTAGTTGCTAAAATGAACACAATAAGAATTGCTTGTTGCATCTTATCAATAGGAAATGCACCAAATGCATGTTAAGAGTGCATTTTTGAAAGGTGATCTTCGTGAATACATTTATATGCAACAACCACCTAGTTTTCTTAATGATAAAACTTCATGTTTGGTATACAAATTAAACAAGTCTTTATATGGTCTTACACATGCACCTAGAGCTTGGTATGAGAAAATTGAAACTTTTTTCTTGAAGAATGGTTTTAAGTGGTGTACATTTGATCAAAATATGTATGTTAAGAAATTTGATGATGATGTCCTCATTGTGGTACTTTATGTGGATGATATTATCCTTACTAGTAGCCAACTTACCTTTATACATGAAATTAAGAATAATATTAAGTATTAATTTGAAATGACTGATTTAGGACTATTGCATTATTTTTTTGGTCTACATATTTGGAATATGGTGGTTTGTATATTCCTATCTCAGCCTAAGCATGCTCCATCTTTACTTTCTCGGTTTCATATGAGTGATTGTAAGATTTCTCCTATGCCATTTTAGTGCAGTGTAAAGTTAACTATTGATTGTGATACTCCTCTTGTGGATGCCACATTGTATTTTAGATTGTGGGACGTTTGATATATTTGACACACTACATGTTTGATCTCCCTTTTGTAGTCAACATGGTTTTGAGGTTTATGAAAAAGTCTCATGTCAGTCATTGAACAATAGCAAAGAGAATTCTAAAATATTTACAAGGGGACATTGCATTATGGTGTTTGCTATTCTAGAAGGGTTATAGTTTCACTTATTGGTTATACAAATTATGATTAGGAAGGGGATGCTTCATATAGAAGATATACTGTAGGGTGCATCTTTCATCTAGGTTTAAGTACGATTTCATGTTCTAGTGAGAATTTAAGTACTCTTTCTCTTTCTTCTTGTGAATCCGAGTACGTGGAAGCAAAGGAAGCAACTAAAGAAGCATTGTGGATCCGACATGTTTGTACAGATATTGGATTGGTTCAGAAGTATCCTACTGATTTAAGATGTGACAATTAGAGTGCACCAATTAAACTTGTGTACAATTCAGTGTATCACTCCAAGACTAAACACATTGACATTGATACTCACTATGTTCAAGATCTTGTGGCAGCTTGTGCTATTTGTTTGGATTATTGTCCCATGGAACATTAAGTAGCTAATATCTTCACCAAATCCATGGTAGAAACAAAGTTTGAGTATCATCAAAGTTTTTTGAGAATGCGGGAAGTTGTCATTAAAGGGGAAAGCTAATGTAATGTCATCTTCCTCCATATATGTGTTGTTCTCTTAATCATCATTAAGGGGGAGTGTTGGAATGTGTAATATTAATATTGCATGTGTAATGATGTCTATTATGATGTTGCAAGATGTCTTATCTAGCAAATGAAGGCACAAATAACTCTAATCTCATGTAAAAGGAGTTATCCCTCATGGATCATTGATTAATATTCTGTTATTACCATTCATTATATAAGAAGGTAGAAAATCATTTATCCGACATGTATTATGGGATGTAATTCTTCCATACCTCTAGCTATATAATAGAGGTGAACCATAACCTTTGAGAATATGTTGAGAATTATATTCTTATGTTATTATAAAGCTGTGAAACATATGTGGGTGGAGCTCAAGTGTAAGATTGGATATTTGTTAAGAATAAGAAGACAATACCTTCCCATTGATGTTCCCCCATTTTGAATTTTACTTCATATATCTGGTATATCATTTCTTTTCTCTTGTCTTTGTTGCTTGTATGAATGGTAGGCTGGAGTAGTAGATTCTTGCTTTGCATGTTACCAGACATATGGTTGTATGTTTATGCATATTCTCAATATTTTAATAACATGATGGAAATGGGTGTATTCCAATGTAGTGAACATTAATATGTATATAATCATAATTAGCTATTTTGATCAACACTTTAGCAGTTACAAAAACACCATTAGTGTTTATTGATCATACTTATTACTTCCATAAATGCTATGCAAATGTGTAAAGACAAGGAAGCCAGGTTGTGAAAAAACTTGACAATATTTTCTTTCCCAAGACATGGTTACGATGTTTCTATGAAAGAATGGATTTCCTCTTGGAGAAACTAATTCCTTGTAACATTATGGAAATGAATGCATTCCAATGTAATGAATAATATTATGCATACAATCATGATTAGCTATTTTTCTCAACACTTTAGTAGTTGCAACAATAACCACTCAAGTAAAAAACATTATCAAAATTGGTAGTATAGTGTAATATATAGAAACAAAAACACCATTTGTTTCTTGATCATATTTATTTCTTCCATTAAAGTGATGCAAATTTAATGTAGCATCCCCATTCCTCGATCCAATCGATGGGAAAGAGTATTAACTAAATCGAGGCCTCTAAATTTTTCCCATAACCATAATTACTAATTCATAACAATAAAATGCATGTGAAGATATGTAAATAAAAACACACATAGGAAATAAAATCAATCCACATACAAATAGCATGTAATTACAAGGATAATTATCAAATGCATATAAATAAAATCATTGCACATCAGGTACAAATATAATACTTATATTTAACAAAGAAGATCCAAGCAATTGGCTATGTAAGAGTGATTTTCCACTCAATCGTAGGAACTCTATCCAGCATATACTCTTTTTGTTGAGAGGCCACCCCCAAGCTGGGCTATGAGGCCACTAGGAAGAAGTAAAAACTTACAGGATTCTGTCTCTCATCCCACAACCCATTCGTTTCTCTATGCTTAGACAAAATCTCATCTAAAGTTCTATAGGGATCTCACTAAGTCATCACACCCATGGCACTCCTTCCAACTGCCCCACACAACACAAGGAAGGAATTTCCATTCACTGATCCACAATTACCCCAGGAAATCCAACCCTTATAGTGTTGACTAGTGTGTGCAGTAAGAGTCCATCCTACGATATTATATTGGAGAGCCTCTTGTAACATTAGTTCATGGCTTCTCAATCATCTGGAAGTAGCAAAACAATATGGGTAAAGGTTCCTAGATTTCCCAACCTCTATGTTCACCTATAACCATCTGTTTTCCCTTCAAATCTGTATCTCTATCCCCAAATTTGAATTTCTAAGTTAAACACAGTCTGGTAATGGTCATGAACAACAATAGGAAACTCTACATACTATGTAAATTTTCATGAGATAATGATAGATTGAGTTTTGACTCCAAGGTAAATGAGATAAGGGTGAAGAGACAACTGGCATAACTTCTAATGCTAGAATAAAATGACTCATGACAACTGGCATAACTTCTAATGCTAGAATAAAATGACTCATGACAACTGGCAAAACTACCAACACCACCATGCTTTAATAACTGCATGAAGTGACTTTTCCCACCAACCTCACACATGTATTAATTGATTGGGTTTAATAGTCAAGATGAAGTAATTGTCTCATTTAAATCACATGGATGAATTTCGATGAGTTCGAAGGTTGACACTTGGAAACATAGGATTTAGTTTCCCATAGGCCTCCTTTATTCTTCCCCTTTGGTGTAATAATAGCCCCTCTAGTTCTCTTTACATAGCCATCTTGGACCATTTTATTATTTTCAAACATGATATTTACATATTTTTCAAATTGGCATGATAAACCAACGGTCCAAATATAAATATATACACCATACATGCCTAGCCATTCACTAATCAGGCCTTGACCTTGAGCTCTGCACTAGGAATCCATACTAGCATATTTACATCATTTTCATAATTTGATTAAATACATTCCAAGTCAAACACAAGGGTATTACATTTATGAAGACATTGAAAACTAGGATGTGAATTTAAAAAAAAAATGGTTTTCCTTCCCAACATGATCACAATGTCTTTATGAATGAATGAATTTACTCTCCTTAGAGGAACTAATTCCATGTAACATGAGGGAAATGAATGGATGTCATTGTTGTGACATTAATGTGCATATAATTAATGATTATCTATTTTTCTTTGTGAAATCATTAATGAAATTGTTTAGACATTATAGTTACAATGATAGCCCATATCCTACAAGAGATTATGCATTATCGACATCTTGTCCATGTGAACTATTTCTTTTTATGCGTCCCTAATATCATCAATATAATTAATTACATTTGAATTTGTCACTCTACAGAAGCTTATTTCAACCAAAAAAATACCTTCAATCTGCTTTGAATCTAACTATGTGTACATGTAAGTCCCTAATATCATCAATACCATTAATCTTGTTTGGATATAGATCACTTTGCAACACCACATTTTAATATCATCAATACCATTAGTCTTGTTTGGATATAGATCACTTTGCAACACCACATTTCAATCAATAATAATTTTGAATCTTGCATAAACATGTCACTTTAGAAGATTCCATTTCAACCAACAACGTGTAAGTCCTTCCTCTAGCAAAAGTGATGCAAACAACATGGGTGATCACCGATGGTTCACTAGGCTAATAGGTTTAAGTTATTACTTCTGATTTATAGAGAGATTAAACTACTTTAGTGCAAAGTCTTTCTACCATGCACAACAACTTGTACAAACGATAAGGATTAGCACTAGTCTGGCCCTCGTAAGATCATCCTTGTTTGGTGTATCTTTCATGCAGTGATATTTACTTTTCTTAAATACTCACCTTTTGTTCATTCAAAGTATCATAAAATTTTAATGCATATTGTTTCCCCTTCCTATATATTGTTTTCCATTTCTCCTTTATCACTTATGGATAATATAGTCAATGAGTAATTTGTAAGTTAATGGATATGAGTTATTCCATTAATGCATTAAGTATGCATCATCTATTTGTGGCTTCATCTTATTTCTACATGACGGGTTAAAGAAATCTTTTTATTGCATGAGCATGCAACATTATCCCATCACAAATAACATTTTATACTTTTATGTGTATAGTAAGTGTGAATCGCAAGTAAACTAAGTGCCTTGTTATTTTGGTAGAAATAATACATACATGGGTACACTACATTAAGGAAGTGTTCTAAAATATTTGTCATATCAAGAAAGACCTTGATCCCTGAAAATTCCTATGGCTACTAATGCTTTGAAAAACTTAAAATTGAAGTCATAGATGATAGAAAGATATCATCATGGTGGTTTCTCTAATGACCTTGTCACTGTAGAGAATTGGATAATTATATACTATTGGCTCATTGAAGAATCTTATCCTTGAATATTTTAAATGCACACATCCCTTTATTATAATGAACATGGTTTCAACTAATAGAGACATTGCTCGTGGACAAAACTTGTAACAAATTAATCTCACAAAGTATTTCATTATGACACATGGTGATAATTAAATAATCTACTCCATGTACTTTCCCTTATTGAAACAAATTAATGTTAATAAACACCTAATTTCTTGGTGATAATGAATTGTAAAAATGTAATGATGGTGGTTGTATCAATACACCTATGTTTCAAGAGAAGTAAAATTAGGAAAATACTAGGGGAAATTGTTGTTTTCTACATATCTAGTGTATTATTAAAGAAGCCTAATTATGAAGAGGATAAATACATATATTCATTTGTTATGCATTTTATTTTAATTACTTATGCATGCATCCACACCATAAATCAAAATACTAATTATAAAATTAAGTACTAAAAGTCACTTGGACTATTCTTTGTAGTATCTTTGTCTTAAATCTATAGATAGTTTTCATTGAACACTATCCCCATTACATACCAATACCTTTTATGGATGCTCTTTCTCTCTCTCTCTCTCGGAAATGTTTTGATACAAACTTGGAGGAAGTGTCTTCCTATAGATAATTTCAAAATCAATATTCATCACAAGCTCTACTGGAACTATAACATTGGGAAAATGATTAATGGAGCGTGGAAAGCTTATTTTGGTCTTGAAAACAATTGTAAATCAACAAACCTTGTGATGTGGGATAAAAATAAGTTTTTTTAAAAACTATCATCACTCTCGTTATCTTGTACGATTATGAAGTTTGAGGTTGCAACATTTCTAGAGAATCTTGGAGAAATATTGAATAATTCCAAAAGCATTTCATAACATATAACCTCAAAATTAAAAGCAATACACCCTACCCTATTCTCCTTCTAGAAATGGTTCTCCCTCCCCATTGAGAGCATTGCTATGACTAGGTAGCTGATGTACAAATACATGATAAATAACATGGGAGTCCATAGGCTTCCTAATATTTCTTTAAATTCCATTCAAGACCAACTACAACTCAAGAGAGGCTAGTATAAAGATGCTATGGCTTGGTTAAATAATTGAGAATTGAAAAAAAAATACCACTTTGTAAGATATCGGTAACATTATAAATATTAACACATTTAAAGAGAAAATGCGGGGTGAGAAAGAATTAGAGGTTAAAAGAAAATCAATATACTATAAGGGGGTCATTAACCGTATTCTAGAAGATAAAAAATATCTCTTTGTTTTAACAGATCCCATGAGAATTACTTCTCAAGTAGATCTAGGAGCTAGAACAATTTCACCATCAAAGTGCTTGACAAAATATGCAAGAGAAAAACAAAGAGACTGAAATAGATGGAATATCACATGTGAAAGGTGCTAATATATAACCATTATATTACAGCTCACCTTGTAGGTATGTATGATACATATTTATAGTACATTGGAGACACTTCGTGAGCCCTTGGTGGTCATGTGAATGCATCCAAGTGTCAGACTAGGATTTGACCCCTAAACCCCCCTAGGTTGACCAATAAGCTCCCAAACCTAACCAAACTATCATGAATCCATGTGTGAATAGGTAATAAGAATGCATGGTTCATAAATGAGGGAAGGAAAGCATGGGAGAGCACATGGGTGAATGGAGGAATCTCTAGGAGGCAAATAAATGCCAAGGAGACCACAAAAAACCACTTTCACACACACTAGCACTCCTAGTCAAATATGGAACTAGTTTACAATTAATGCATAGTTTGAAATGTCAGTATGTTCAAACTAGAGTGCTTCAACTGCAATTAACGAGCCATAATCACCGATTTGACCAGTATTGATCAGTATAACCTAAGTTAGACCATAGAACATATCACAAGGCCAATGTTTATGTCTCCTAGGTATATAATTAAGGTACTAAAGAATATTATTGCTCCAACACCCCCCCTTAATCCTAACTTAGTACACCACATTATTTATTAAGGCCTTGGAAACCAAGGCACAAGTCACCTTTTACATCAAAATTTATTGATCCATGTAATAGAGGTAAGGAGGAAAACCTCATGGTACAAAACTTCCCCTAAAAAATGGATATGACAAAGAAAGAAAAATTTGTATACACTCCAAACTAGATGAATATGTCTGAAGGAATCTTCTTCTTGGGAAGAAGTGGAATGTGCTCAACCAACTCAGGAACACCTGCATGATGAATCCTTAGACCATATAGAACAACTGAAATGCACTGATAGTAGAGAGAATGGTGCTATTCAGACTTGAACCTCAAGAAAAACAAGATTCCATGCCCAAAATATACTTGAAGTGCTTGAGAATAGGTGACCCCAAGCGATTCATAAGGATCTTGAAGCATAAAATTTGAAAGAAGGTTGTAATCAACTCCAAGAAGGTGTGTCATTGTGATGGAAAAAGGCTTCTTCATCTTCATATGAACTTGAAGGAACTCTACAAGTCATGGTGGAGGAATACACAAGAAAAAGAGTGTGAAGCAATGAGATATCTTCCCTTGACATCCAAACCTCTCCATATTTCGAACCAATAATCTCATGCGAAGAAAACCCATCTTCTAGAGAAGGATCACTATGAAAATCAACTAGCAATACATCTTCACCATTCATAACAGAAGACATAGAGGGGAAGAGAATAGAATGGATAGATAAATCTTCAGCAGTAGTGATGGCATCAACTCATATGCTATATTCATGAAACATAACTTCTTGACAAGGAGAGTAAGCAACAGAGGAAGAAACTTGAGTTGGATCATTTGCTGAATCTCTAGCTACTTCTTCTTCTTCATTTCGAACAACTTCTTGAGAAATGCACGAGGCCGAGATCATAGGAGAGAGAACACATAAGGAGGTTCCCACTTGCTTGCTCTCCATATAGCTCACATATTCTTGCTGCATGCCAAGATCTTCATCTATATTTCTCTAAATCTCGAATGGGTACTCAATAGAATCAATGAGATAACACATGGTATGAGGTATAGCGGGACACATAGTTCCATAGGGTCTATCATTGTCATTAAGCCAATCACACTTCTCTTGAAAGGACTCTGGCTCTCTCACAACACCAATGGACACATCATAGCGACATTTCCTCTTGATATATGCACACATAATCGAATTCCATTTAGAATATTTGAATGGGGAAAGGAGAGGAAGTGCTTACGAATCCATGAAGTTATTATAAGAACTTGCAATGAAAAACTAGAAATATTCCCTAAACAACAACTCAAACCTCACTAGATTTGTTTGTAGCTCCAACTAGCTCTGATACAATGTGAGAATTTCTTCTCAAGTAGATATAGGATCTAGAACAATTTCACCATCAAAGTGTTTGAAAAATTATGCAAGGGAAAAACAAAGATATTAAAATAGCTGGAATAACACATGTGAAAGGTGATAATATCTAACCATTATATTCAAACACACCTTGTAGGTATGTATGATACATAGTTATAGTATATTGGAGACAATTTGTGAGCCCCTGGTGGCCATGTGAATGCATCCAAGTGTTAGACTAGGATTTGACCCCTAAACCCCCCTAGGTTGAACAATAGGATCCCAAACCTAACCAAAATTTCATGAATCCATGTGTGAACATGTGTGAATAGGTAAGAAGCATGCATGGTTCATGTATGAGGGAAGGAAAGCATGGGAGAGTGCATGTGTGAGTGGAGGAATCTATAGGAGACAAATAAATTCCAAAGAGACAAAAAAACCACTTTCACACACAATAACGCTTCTAGTCAAAGCTGGAACTAGTTTACATTTAATGCACAGTTTGAAATGTCAAGATGTTCAAACTAGAGCGCCTCAACTGCAATTGATGACCCAGAGTCACCTATTTGACAAGTATTGATCAATATAACCTAAGCTAGACCATAGAACATAGCACAAGGACAATGCTTATGTATCCTAGGTAGATCATTAAGGTACTAAGGGATATAATTTCTCCAACATCTCCAAAGAAGAAAAATAATATAGCTAGATAAGAACGAAATCTCATGAGCTTCATAGTGAAACAAGACGGTGGACAATTCCTAAAACATCATGGGTGGAAAGGATTTGCCATCTTCATGAGATTGCTAGCATTGAGGATGAAAGTCTATTCTCTTAGAATTCCATGCACACACCCACATTAGATCACATTCTCATAATATTAGTTACAATACAAACCTACCTAACCTTCTAATATGTCAGAACTACGACGACCTTGGAATGCTTCTTTTTAAGATTTTTGAACATAGAGATAAAATTTTACAGCAATCCAAGTAATCCTCTTAAGGTCCTATAGACCAAATTTGGTCTTAGTGAATGTTAACTATTATCATTATCATCAATAATAACACCTCTGTTAGATGCATGAATAGTAATACACACACATATACCTTTGGATAATCCATTATGATTTTTATGAATATATTAAATTCTATATTGGTGAATAAATGTTATAGGTCAATGTATGTAGGAAAAAGTAATTAAAATCATATTCATCGTATTCGTTCATCATATTCACATCTAATTTTTTTTAATAATGCACCACTTATTTATAAAAACAACAATAATCCTCTTTATTACTTTTCTAGGTTCAATTCTTTGAAAAATAAGTTGAATGGGACGATCACAATAATCCCATATTCATAAACTAGAAATTTCCCCAAAAAGGTTCAATGATACTTTGATAGGTTGTATTGGAGTGTGAAATGGTTGAAAAGGGGAAACAAAGATCGAATTGATGTTTTTGGAAAAAAAACCCCAAAAGTGCAAGGACTAATGTTTGTGTTGGTCAGACTTGGCCTTGTAATAATTTTTTTTTCAAAACATAACGAAGCATCAAAATTTTGAGATTTGTTAAATTCCTTCCATTCATTAACTGCATACTCATAAAAAAGTATATAAAGCATTTTGTTTTAAAGAATATCAACTAAGAAAATGTCATGAACCATTTCATTATATGCCCAACTCCAAAGAAAAAAACTACATGTGATCAATGGACATGGAAGTTATTCACATTCCTGACAATGCTATCTGGTTTTGGTTAATGACAATTTAGTTTTGTTATAGTGAAGTAGATCATGGTTGTTTCTTATTAGCTTCAAATATGGCATTTCTTTCATCTTATTAATTTCTGATTGCTACAGAAAATGGGTGGTTGTGTCTTGTGTTTATCTACAATATACATAAGTTTAGGTGCTATTGTAACATACCCCTCATATCAATGTAAAAAGAGTCAAAACCCATCTTACAGGAGTTCACAAATATACCTTAATTTGTATCATTGGAAAGAAAAAAGAAAACAATATCATAACATATGATACAACCCAAATGCAATTATTACATATTAGTCAATACATCCGTAAATAAGCCTGGAATTAAGTGCAATTGTTAACATACATTCTCATATAATGCACAATATGAAATATTAACCCAATAATGACAAACAATGAAATATAATCATTTTGGTGAAGCATTCCATAAAAACTCTTGACAATTATTTCCAGCAAGAGGAGTCACAAGCAATATTTTACCACTAAAGTATTCATTTAATTTTGGTATTAGTTTGATGGCATTCCTTTAGCATTCCATAGGATACTACAAGTTTTTCAATTTGTGTTCATTGTAGCTACAAACCCATTTATAGTAAGAGATAGAGGGTTCCAAGGACATTCTAACATCCCATTCTCGAACTCTCAATTTGATTTATGGTGAAGGATAACTAAACTTGTGTCCAAGCAAGGCATTTTTCAATTACAATCCATAATTCTTCTTCAAACAATTGATTTGGAATGATCCAAATGATATGGAGACATATACGGAAAATTATTAATTTCACAATGCAATAATAAAACTAGTAGATTACATGTAAACTTTGCTCAACATGAGTACACCAAAAACTTTCCTCCATCTGTGCATACAAATTTCACAATTTCATCAACATGGATTTACCTGAATTATATGGTTAGGTAATCAAACAAAAATACCCAAATGTGTAGAAGAGAAGAAATCTTAGGCTACAATGAACATGGAGTTTTACTGTTAATTTAGTGAAGCAATTATACAACTTAGTTTTCCATAAAGAAATTTTGGGAGAATAGAGGAATTTTGGATCAATTTACTTAAAGATTGACATCCTTAAGCCAAACTGAAAAATCTGCATCCTTAAGCCAATTTGAAAAATGTAAAGCGGGATTGAGTGGGATGACAACATAGTTTGGTAATAATAACTAAGTAAAACAAGACTCCCTAACTTTTATTTACTTCTTGTGGGTTTTTATGTTGGTTAGCTCAAGGTATGGTTAACAAAAATAGGAGACCAATATTTCAACCCAAGATTTGTTCTCACATACATAGACCAAGCTTTGATTTTACACTTGAGACAAAAAAAAAATCAATATCAAAGTGCAAACCACCCAGAGTTTATGACATTTGCAAAAATAATTTCACTTTGGAGGCAATAATACAAATAGTTTGTCTTATCTAGCATATTATAATGTCTCCCTTTATTTGTGTGTTTCACTTAGGAATTTTAACTCCAACCAACACTAAAGATTCCCCACAACCATCTCCAATCATGGTACATAATTATAAGGTGATTCATTAATATCTGAAACCTAAAAGGTACTCAAAATCATGAGGATGTCCAAGTCAAACCAAGTATCATGTCTCACATTGATCAAACATACCAGCATTGGATCAATGGAACACCATAGGATCACCATGAGAATATTAATTCCAAAGGATTGGGATACTTACATTTTTCTGTTTAATCAAGTAAAGAAGCAAACTCTATAGGGTTTTAATCACTTTTATTGAAGTCAATGGTTATCATTAAAATATCAGTTTGCTACATTGGTGTGTAAGTTTTCAACGAAAACAAAATAGAAAGGATAGAAACAATATACCTCTCAAGTAATTTCCTTCCTATATACCTTAGAGAATATAGAAACAATCTTAATAAGGGGACTCAAATGTATCTTCTTCATGCATTGGATAGTTTACAACATCACACATTCCAAAGCATTCATTTCAAGGAGTCCATACACATAGGTTTGTGGAGGGAAAATTTGATATGACATGCACTTCCAGATGTGACAAGTTAAGCTTTAAGGAACATGATTTAAAAAAAACATAGAGTGTGGCCATCTATATGAAAGAAGATACTTGGACCATGCTCATGTCTGGTTGTTTCAACCATTTATATTTAAGTGACACTTATATGTATTGTAGATGTTGTTGGGTCTGGACCTTCTAAGGGAACTGTAAATTTAGACAAATATACGTTGCTTAATATTTTTTTCAATATATGATTTATGTGTTTACTAATTTTTTGAGATTTTCTTTGGTGTATTTACATGAATATTATATTTGAAATATCATGCGTAGTTTTTTATTTTCTTTTTTAGTGCTTTCTAGATATGGACACACTCTATATTGAAACATCTACACATGGTTGAAACATATACAATATAAACCAGTGACCTGGTCTGCCACTTCCTATCTATGGTCACACTTTATATTGAAACATCTACGCATGGTTGAAACATATACAATATAAACTAGTGACCTAGTCTTTCACTTCCAACATGATAGCATGACCTAGAGTTATTATCATCAACCTTAGAGTCAATCCCTTCCACAAGAATAGGAATCCTTTTGCGAAAGTATTCTTAGTGCATAAAACATGCCCTTATATTTGACCTTCTCAACGCATGAAACATGCACTTATATTTGAACTCACCTATTTCACAACATTGAAAGGAAATTGAGGATTTTTTATTAATTGATTCCTTTCCTCATAACATCTGGTGCTGCACCATGACAAAGGGAAATTATACCTTCTTCACGAACAATGCTAGTTGTACAATGGATGGGACCTTTATACTTGACCAAATCCTTCCTAAAAAAGTGTTCTCGACGCATAAACATGCCCTTATATTTGATATCACATATTTCAAAACATTGAAAGGACATTGAGAATTGTTGATTGATTGATTCCATTCCTCATAACATCCAGTGTTGCATCAGGCCAAAGGGAAAGGATACATTCTTCATAGAAAATGTTGATTGTATAATGGATGGGGCCTTTATACTTGAGTAGCATAGGGGCTAATGATATTTGTCGCTTGATCCTAATATTGGCCACCTATTTTTTTGGAGTGGACATCACAATGAAAATACAACATCATAGGGGTGTATCCTAATATTACAACCAAAACTTCAAACTACATTTACATGAAGTCTCAAATTCCACCACAATCTATGTGTAGGAAACAAAGAGCATTATGGAGTTAGGGAGGATAAGTAATTTTGTCACCAATAATATGTTTAGAATGATGTCTATGTTATAGTATTGAGAAACATGTAATCTTAATATCTATATAATAACAACCATTGTCCATTCAATTGCATATCAAAATTTCCTTAATCTTAAGATATATACAACAACAACTGTTATCTATTTAGTTACATATCAAAATTGTCTTTTCCTTGGGTGATATACATGTTGATGAATCGACTTGAATATGATCAACATAACTAAATGATGGACATAGTATATGATAAAAATGGAAATGGTGAAATTATTTTAACGTTAAACTGAAAATTCAAGCGTACACAATCATGTTAAAATTTGGGAGATCTCTTAATAAACTCGTGTATTTTATAGCATAAAAAGTATTTCCTTTCATATTCACATCTCGTTAAGTGTTGGTGTTTCTCCCTTCGAACCAAGTTTAGACCCTTGTTTTTCTGTCAACAAATCCCAGGATATCGACCTGACTAAGCAGGGCTAATTTGGTAGCACCTGCGATGCAGATGCAGTCTCACCCGAGATATCTCTATGGGTTACTTCCAGAACCAGGTTTCTATAGCTGGGTGGGAATATCTTCTCTCACAACACCTTACCAACTTGCTCGAGCTGGGGGGGGGGGGTATTTCCTATTCTTATTATGTTGATTTAAGATATTACTTCTAATTTTCCATCGACATAGATTACAGCAATAATATAAATATATAACCCATAGTCTATCTGTCAATAGTGTGGCACATGTATCTAAGAACTCATTTATACAAATTATAGTAAATCTATTCATACCTACTTATTCACAACATACATACATTCATCATATACATATTCATCAAATACACATAGAGATAGCATTTAATGTGGAAACCCATATGGGAAAGACCACAAAAGTGCTCTTCATCTGCCATGAGAAATATATGGAACCTTTCATCTGCACACTAAGATTGCAGAATCTTTTCTAGGTCTTCTCTACAATTTATACAGACTTCCCTCCTTTGATGCTATCTAGTCTTTGATATTTGAAGTTTCCTCTCTTTCACTCTATTGTCGATCCACACACAGCCTGGGTTGACTCTCTTCTCTACAAATCTACAACTCTTCAACTCTTATGAGACAAAAGGTGACATAGACCTAGAGACCAATCTGCACATAGCTTGGGTTCTCTCTTTTATAGGCTCTTCATGTCATAATAAACCGACTCTAATATGTTATCCAATTTTTTGTCATTCCTATTTTCGTACATTCAATTATACTGACAGTACACACTATCAACCCAAAAATACAAAGATGCTTTATTCCCAAAGCATGAAATATTCTAACTGAATTCTTACCCATGATAATTAAGATGCCCTCTTCAACCGTTGTACTCTTATTCTGTCATGGTTCCTTCCATTGTGACCGTTCTCTTCTGTCGTAGACTCTTCTCCCACAACTCTTCTTCCTCCATTGCAACTTCCTCAGTCATGCGACCAGAATCTTCATGTTCTCGAGCAGAATTCTAGCCAAATTTTAGATATATTTTCCTAGGGCCAACATGCCCGCAACACTCACCCGTGGATCATCCCGAGCCACACTAGTCTGAAATTTCTATTGTGACGACCTTACTTTGAAAATCTAGGAATATTTTCACTATCTACGTGTTCTCCTTCTGTACTTGTACTTCCTTTCTCCTTAAATTGTCCACAAGGTCAGAATTGATGTGTTTCGACGTTGTAAGTCCTCCCGACTATACTTCTTGTCGCACTTTCTAGTGTATAGGTTGAATAATACCTATAAATATTTCTTCCTCTTCTTGTAATTTCGTGACCCTATCAGTGCAATTCTGCTGCTGAATTCATAGCATTGCGACTTGTTGCTGTACTTTATTCATCTCGATAACCTTAGCCCTTTTATCTTCTAAGGGAAGCTTCTTCATTTCGTTCTTCAGTTGGGTCACCTCTGTCTCTATAGTGTGTAACTTCTCTATAAATTTCTCTAACTCTTCATCATCGATCAATGCTTCCCACATCTGAGAAACTTGCTCGAATGCCTTGGCACAAAGTGCCTCCACCTATTTGATCTTCTTCGTAGCCTATGTTGCTTCTTTCCTTCTTTCTTTTAGTACCTATGGGGGTGTACTAGGTGTCACCTATGATTCCAAATATGTGACCTTTTTTTGGAGGTCCTCGGCTATTTTTCCAAGTCAGAAGACCTTGGATTTTGCAAAAAATTAATGTGTTATGCCTTCGTCTGCAAAATTGCTGCAAGCTAGTGTTACAACCGTGTCGAGCCGATGCCTATCCTCCTCCCAGGTTTTGTATTTTTGATCTATTTCCTTGACTATTTTCTTCATCTTATTAATATTCTTGTTCGATGCTCTAACTTTCTTAACCAATGCACGTTCCATGACCTTGATTTTTGCGATTTGTATTGAACCTTTGACATATTTCTTTGATTGTGATAGACGATTTGTCTTCGTCACTTTATTTTTTATCAGTTGACCAAGTCATAACTACTATGGTATGGATTTAGGAAAATTCCATTCACCAATCATTTGATAGGTTTTCTATCTAACTTCTATAGTTTCACTGCACCTTTGTTAATGATATGAATTACAATATACAGTCCTAGACAATGTGTTTTTAGCTTGACAAGATGCTTACAATTTTTCTATCGTACAAAAGAACAAGTCCTCCGACTTGAAATCAGTTGTTATTAATGTGGTGATCATGCCATACTTTGTGTCATTCCTTCTCGATGTTTTGATGATAACTTGTAACAAAATGCTATTCTTCCAATTGTATCAGCTGTGACATTGTTTCCTCGACATCACCAACATATATCATTTCTATAATCAGAACAATCCTTAGGATGGGTACAATATATTCTATTGGAATCACAAACTCTTGTCCATACACCAACCGGAATAGAGTTTGGCCTATCAACTTCTTGCAAGTTGTGTGATATGCCCACAAAGCTGCAGGAATTTTCTAGTCCCAGTTGTCTCTTTGAACATTGCAAATCTTTGTCAATGCACTCTTGTTGAATTATTCGACAACACCATTCGCTTAAGGGTGATATGGCATTGTATTTATATGTTGGATATGGAATTATTTAGTTAATTCTTCACTCAACTGATTGAAAAAATGCATACCTTGGTCACTTATTAAAATATTTGGGCATCTGAATCTAGCCAGAACATTTTCAAACAAGAATTTGGCAGCAGTTGCAACAGTACAATTCTTTACTGGCGCTGCTTCAACTCATTTGTTCAAGTAATTGATCGTAGCAATAATGTATCTTGAAGCTGCTCGCTTTCTTGTTGGATTAATAGGTCCCACAAAGTCAATAGCCCTTTTTTCAAATTCCTGCAACTTTACTTACGGTACTAGTGGCATTTCATCTCTTCACAACGAATTTCCAATTCTCTGACAAACATCACAACTGTGACAGTATTCTCGAGCATCCGCATGCATCATGGGCCACCATAATCCTATTTGAAATATCTTTTGGCACTGTAGATTTTTCAGCATAATGGCCTCCCGTGACACCAACATGTGCTTCATTGAGTATAATTGGTCGCTCGTGTTCTAAGACACAACACCAAAGAATTTCATCATGGCCCATTTTATATAATTTTCCAGCAATTAACTAGAAATATATAGGTTGCACAACTAAATGTTTCCTCTGTGCAGTAGTAAATTTAGGTGGGGCATATCCCATACTAAAAATATATATGATGTTTTGATAATGATCATCAAACATTTTTATTGCAAATAACTACGTGTCAGGGAGACTATCATCGAGATTACCAGGTTATTCACCACTCTCAATCCTCGACATATGGTTTGGCCCTGAATTCAATCGACCCTGTTTAATAATGACTTGAAAGTGAAATTCCTGAAAAGGAGAATCCGCTGACAAATCTCCCCCCAACATTGGCTTATTGACTAGGTATTTCAACGCTGAATGATCTGTGTACATTTTGAAATGTCCACCCAACAAGTAGTGTCGAAAATTTTGTAGAGCGTATACCATAGCTAGTCCCTGTATTTTTGTCCTGGTATACTTCTTTTCTATTGTTGATAATTTCCTGTTAGAGAAGGAAATAGGATGATCAATCGACCTATTTCGAGGATGTTCTTGTACCACACCAAGTGCGACAGACAACGCATCGACATGTACACAAAATTATTTTTTCCAGTATGGAAATACAAGTATGGGCTCTATAGCCATCTTATTCTTTAAAGTGTCCAAAATTTCTTGACAATATTCCATCCATTGGAACTTAACATCTTTCATCAATAAATTCTCCATTAGAGTAGTCGCCTCCACATATCCTTTGATGAATTTTCGATAGTATCCTGTATGTACCAATTTTTTTCTCAGTTGCTTCACTATGGTAGGTGGTGGGAGGTCAATGATGATCAAAATTTTAGCAGGGTCGACCAAGATTCCATCACAACAAACTACATGGCCCAACAATATTCCAAAAGGGGCACAAAAAATACATTTCTTTAAGTTCAATGAGATATTATACTGGTGATAGCATTCCAACATCATTATGAGGTTCTCAATATGATCGTTATTGAGCCCAAATATTGTCTAATCATCGAAGTAGACCTTAAGAAATTTATGAATAAAATATTTGAAGGAAACCATTACTATCCTAGAAAAGATATCAGGAGCATTCTTGATTCCAAAGGGAATTACCGTGTATTGGAAACAACCCCACTCTGTCGCAAAGGTTGTCTTATGTTGATCTTCCTCTTTGATTCTGATATGATGGTGTCCATAGAACCCATTAGTGAATGAATAAATTTCTTGACCCCCAACACTTTCTAATACCTCATATGTAAATGGAGTTGGAAATGGGTCATGTAAACAAGCATCATTTAATTTCCTTAGGTCAACGCAAATCCTTACTTCACCTCTTTTCTTGTTGTCTTGCAATACTATCAGACTGATCTAATCAGATTATTTAACAGGTTCTATGATACTTGCATCCATCATTTGGTCCAATTCTGTCTTGAATTTTTCTTTATACCGAGAATTCAGTCGGTATGGTCACTTCTTTACAGGTTTTGCGTCGACCTTTAATGGTATTTTCGTTTCTCCAAGGTCTCCAACAATCCCTTTCATTTCTGAGAATTTCATAGGGAACAGATCTTGAAACTCATGCAATAGGTCTGTAATCCTCTCGACAATCTAATCATCCAAGTAATCTCCAATATTGAAAAATTTTGGATTCCCTGGTGAGCCAATGTTGATTTTATTCATTTTTAGGGGATTCAAATATTGATCACTGGAAATACCAAATCCTTCCACTGCGTGCATACCTTTAGACTCTAGTATGTTATGTCGAGTGGGCCATCATCATTAGGATCTCCCGTCACATTATAACACTCCATCCAATGTTGTATTATTGCACTGATTTTATTGAAGTTTTTCATTGCGACATGGATACCTTCAAATATATTTGACTTGATTACTTGCAATGCAACATCAATCAAAGGATGATCATCGACAAACTCAAATGTGTGTGTGAAACTAGTATCTAATTCATCCCATTCAACGATCCCTCATCTTATTTAAAATGATGTATACTAGTTCCTTGGTATCATGTCTAATCTGTGTATGAAATGATGAACCCATTCTTGTCGCAGACATGCCTCCCATGTCGCATGAAAATACTCAATGTGGTCGACAAGATTATCAATCATGTATACTTTTGACCATTATAGATGATCTCTTCTCTGAATCATATCTCCATCAACCTTCGACATTGTGTCCATTCTGAGATAGATTCTTTATGTATAACCCACCATATGGCAGATGTAACTTTCAGTTTAAATTCTAGGGAAGACAAGCGTTGAGGTTCTGAAGAAAAAATTAAGTCAGAAAATATGCAAGGTTAGGTAAACCTTCATATGTGGATATATCACTTAACTATATTCCTACCCGTCCCAAAGATCATGTAATTCTTGTGCAAATTCTCATGGATACTTCATGCATCTGATTCTTCTAGTTTTCTAATGCTTCACCAGAATCCGATGTACAGGATTTAATACTTATCCAATTAAACTTTTCGTCAACTATTGGATTGACATAATCATCCCTTACAGATGTGATGTTATAAATATGGTACATAAATTTCCTTGTCCTTCACTATTTACTGGCTCGACATACCTCTGAAATTCTAGTGGATCAATTGGTGTGACCACCCTTAGAACTGAATCTTCAAATGTTAATATTCTTTTCTTAAAATTGATGATGGTTTGATTATCAATCGCTTAATTGATCCCCAAAGGTGCAGGATACGGTTTTGTGTCATCGACAATGTTGATTACTTCAAAGTTAGCATACGTTCTCCGGCCTTCTACCTCTACATACAATTGAGTCAATCAATCGATAGGTAGGACTTTTGACTGATTTTCTAATTAGATATGCATAGGATACCACTCTAGTCATGGTTTCCCCATGCTTTCCCATGTTTGTCTTGTCAGAATGTTGACATCAGATCCCAATTCTATGATAATATAGTCCGTATCATAGTCTTCTATCTGGAAATTCATCCTTAACTCATGACCGGTCTTTAATATTTTTCCCACATGGTTAACCCTTCTGTCTAGTCAGACCTCTTCTTTAGGTTCTTCTATTAGAGATGTCAATTTTGCGACAACATCTTTATCTAGTATTAGCGATAAGAAAATTTTCAAAAACTCTTTAAGTTTACTAACCTTTCTTGTTGGTTTCTTTCGGAACAACTAGTCAAACCTCTTAGGAATTCCTACTATCGGTCTTCCAGGTAGTGTAGTAGTAGAAGTCAACACTTGATTCTTATCAATGAATTATGGTTGCATGTCCAAGAATACTTACTTTTCTTTTTGAATGTCGAATGAAACTTTCTTTTGTGCTACCGACCGCACCTACGATTTTCGTTCCTATGTTTCTTGGTATGCTCCAGTCGCAACTCCTCCTCTTGTTACGACAACTATATGTGGTTCCCTTGGCTCAACAAAAATATTCTGGATATTCTAATTGGGGTTCGGGTTGAGATTCTGTAGAGGGTGTGGATTTCCCACATTTCTAGCCTGCCTCTTTGCAATCAATTGTGGAAATTGTTCAGCGGTATGATCAAAATATTTGCAATATGAACATGTGTTCCTAGGAATCACACAGTCCCTAGAAAATTGTCTTGGTTGTCCACAATTATAACATATATTTTTTCCTCTTCCATGACCAAATCCTCCTCCTTGTCCTCAACCTCTAAAATTTGCACCCCGCTTTGTTGAGGGTATTGTTGTTGCAGGTACTGATTTTGTGGATACCTGGCTTGAGGATATTGGGTCTGAGGATACTGATCTTGAGTCTGCTCATCTTGCATATGCACTTCATTCTTCATTAATTAGGTCTCCACTTTTTCACTTGCAGCACCTGAAATGCTCTGCAGTCCTTCTCATTATGGACTACTGATTTATGGTCGATGGACTCTAGTCTGGCATATTCTACACCAAGGAATCCCTTATGTATTTATCGGGTTCGGTGCTCCTGATGCAACATAATTCATGGGTGCCAAGCAGTAATCCTTATGATGTATCTCTGTTCTGCATCTGGTACACCACATTTCCTCTTGGATTTATTTTCCTCTTTTAATATCCTGAAGTTTTAGCATAAGGTTGGCTATTTCAACTGAATTTGCATCATCCCTACACTAGTCTCTCCTACAAGTGAGGATTCTAGATGCATGGCCAACTCCAAATATTCAGGCTATGACACAATATTTTTTTACATCAAGGGAATCCAGATGTGCAGTAACATCGATGCAATGAACCATTATTTGTGTTGTACGCCTGACTTATGGAATCTTTTCTTAGCCATAAAGTCTTAAATATTTGTTCTAAGTCCCACACAGACTTCGTATATAATTTATTAATCTCTTTAATCTTTGTAATACACTACGACTTAGATTTGGGATTTCTAAATTCCCGCTCGAATTTGGTTGATTTTTTTCTATGCGAATCCTATAGAAACCATAGAGAACTTCATATACCAGTCCAACGCATGACCCCTAAGGGTTTTTATCATTTGATCCCTATTTATGGCCTCATCTTGGACCTGTGGCACGCCCCACATGGATTCACATAGAAACCAATGTTGCTCTGGGTCTTCTAACCCATTTCTGTTGAATATCAACAACTTAATATCATTCCTAGCCATAATATTGGTTCTTGGTACTGTTGGATAAATTTTTTGGCTAGAAGGACCCCCTTGTATGTTATTCCCACAGTTATTATTACTTGTATTGATAAACCCACTAGGATATGAGTTTATGGACCTTACTTCCAAATATGTATGTGGGGTTGTGGGGGTGTTGTATTCATACTCTGGATCTGGGATTATTTTTTTTCTTCTTCCCTATGATATATAGGATGGTATTCCTCTTCCTCGTCGTAAGAACCTTAGTCAAAGTGTGACATCAAATTGTAGTCTTCTTCACTGGTCGTACTGCAACTTCCTCTTCTAGTCACAATTCTTCTTCTCTTTCCCAACTGAAATCTTCTTCCACTTTTTAGACGTCCACCTTCCATTTTAGTTCCATTATCACTAGGGAACATATCAACCTACTTTGCTACATTTTTCTCACACTTCACTTGCGAAATAACCTAGGTATTTATATACAGTTCTTACTCATCAGAATCCATTCTCAGGATCCCTTTTTCACATACAAGCATCTTTATCCAAACTCTTAAAGTTGTAAAGTATCTTCCTCTAGATCCTTGGAAAATTTTTCTTTCCACCTCACTATATGATGTTATTGTGTCGACAACAAACTCAGTGATGTATCCTTCCAAAATACTGTCTACCCAGAAATAGACATCCCTATATATAGGGTTTCTAATACTCTTCAGTCGCTAAATCAGTCGATGACTTCAATTTTCCAGTTCTCTTTCTTGAATTTTTTTTGTTGGATTTCTAGCTTCTACAACCACTCGTATATAAAAAAAGAAACTCACAAAAGAATATCTTGTGAATATCGGTATAAATATACCACTCCAATCACTTTGCTGGATTCAACCGTGATCCTTCACTTTCTTCCTGTGCAAACTCTAATGCCTTAGAATCCACCCACTCTTGAATTTATGGCTTCGTCAGGTGCCAAAACATATCCCTCACCAAAATGATTCACGGTCCCTGTTAACACTAAAAAATGTTCACCTAGCTCTCCATGGTCTAAACCATATACATACATCATATTCTGACCATATTCCCTTACTTTTGACCTTCACAATTGCATTTCCATAAAAAATGGTCCAAAACATCATTATTCCTTCCCACAAATGAAGGGATGATGAGAATTTATTATGGTTTACCCTCACTCTCTCCCAAAAAGGGTTAAAAAACCCTAAAAAGGGGTCAAAATCCCTAAAAAAGAGAAAGAAAAAAACCACAGATAAATTCCATGGGAAATAAAATACCATGGGTCAAAAAACCCTAGGACCATACTATAAATACATTGTGAAGGGCTCTCCCAAAACAACATTTTCATTCACTTGTGGTTACGTTGTGCCATTTTGCTTTCAGGTATACCACATACCTTCCTGCCATTATTCCCCTTGCGACACCATTTCCCACGGTGTACGTTGATATTTCTCCATACCTAGTTTGGATCCATCCCCCGTTTGACAAGTTTCCATGGAGATGACTGGAGAACCAACCCATGGAGCTGCAAAACCACTTCCGAGGATGACTACGGTGGTCCATCTTGAAGGAGAAATGTGTGTTTATTTTTTGTTTCTTACTCTAGTTAGTTGATATATATGTTAAAACCCTAAAAATATTTGCTTTCATTTTTTTATCGTTGTTTCTATAGTTGTTTATTTTTTTGTTATTACATTGAACTCTTTCTTATACTTTGGATGAGCTAATGTTGGTGCATCTTCATGTAATAGGGGAGAAATCCCCATTACAGTTTTGGCGACTACAGTCGGTCGATCCATACGGATATTTGTTTTTGCAGGTTTCCATTGGTTTGTTCCTCTGTTTTGCCCTCAGCTGTCACAGATCGGAACCCCTCGCGACCGATCCAAACCATTACTGTATCAGTGAATGCCCCCCATCCCTAGCCGAATCTGCTTTTCCATTTTTTTCTGTTCGGGCTGAGCCGCTCATATTCGGTCAGAAGCAGCGACCCAGTCGCTTCTTTCTTCCCAATAAGCGTGACCTATGTCACGCCTTTAGCCCCAATAAGAGAGACGTGGATTAAAAATCCAGATCGCTCTTGTCCCAACTTTCAGAGCGACCCCAATCGCTACTATGACTCGGTTTCGAGTGACCCAGTCACACTTAACCCTCTACTTTGCGTGACTTGAGTCCGTCGACTGTTTTTCTGCTAAGATCGAGACTGTTCCTTTATTCTGTGCGACTCGGATCGTGGCTATTCTACTGAAAGGTGCGACCTATAGTTTTTAGTTTGTTTTTGTGCTTCAGATTCCTATTTCAGACTCCTTGTCTGTTCCAACCTAGTTTCGACATGTTTTCTGTCCAGATATGATATTTTCACAGCCCCTTCGTATGTTTTGAGATCCCACCTTCTTGGTTTATGATCTGTTCTAGTTGAGCTTCGTGGTTGAGACCCCATGCATGTTTCCTACGTTTGATTAAAGTTCCTTTTACTTCTCATTTGTTTCAAGTACATTTTATTTCTGGAAGAATTTTTTTTTGCAGCATATTTATTGTTCTTTACTACATTATATTTGCATCCCGACAGTGAGATTGGAACATCTTGGCCGTGGATTGCTAGGTTTGACATACACAACAGTTGCACACATTGCACACCATATAAGTGAAAATCTCAGTTCATGACCCCGAGAAATCCTTAAAATTAACTTAATACAAATAACATTGTAACCTCGCTTGCGGACAAAGCATTATTATAGCTAAGTTAGAAATTTGGGGATATGCATCCAAAAAACACCCCTCCATCATGCACATATTGAGACATAGTTGTTGTCCATTAGGGTACCAAAAACCTCTTGTATTTGTTGACACAGTCACCGCTAGTTTGTCAGGAGGCCCCCTGCTCAGCAGGAGTAAGCCGCAAATGAAGGGGTTCTAGAAGTCAGGGTGGAATATCACACTCCATCTTGCACTTAAGGATAAACCTTCATAGTCCTCCTCATATCACCCAACCAGGGGTCAGGGGTCAAATGGCTTGATTGTCAGTAAACCGAATGGACATGTCATGAATGAGGTATCCTAGTGGCCATTCTTCTAGGGCTCTTTTACCCATAGGTCCTTCTCGGTTGTGGGATTCTCTTAGCCTATATTGTTCTTCCATTTCATATTTTCTGACTATTATTTCATCACCCTATTGAGGATATGATTTGTGAGGGGATTCTAGCTTGTAGTTAGGAGCTTGCTTGCACTCATACCCCTTAGGTTAGTGAGTCATTTTTCTTTCATAGGTAGTGGTGGTTGTTGTCTTTTTGGCCACTTTGTTGTAGAATCTCCTTGCTGTGACCCACTGCCACAATTTGGTTTTAGAGATTATTGTTGTCCTGTGAGTCTCCATTTCATACGTTCTCCTTCTAGACACTCGGTTGTAGTTGGGTTTTTGAGCCTACGATTGATCCTCTTAAGTTTTAATTCATTACACAACACTCCATAGTCATCAAATCTCCACCATGCTACTCACATAGGATTAGGGGGCACACCCCCCAGATTGGTTCTTTGAATCGACACCGTCAGAGGCATCTTCGATGTCATTCACCACCTTTGGAGCCACACACATCCTCTGAATCCGATTCAGATTCCTATCAGTCCAAACCCACCTCATTCACTGCTCCATCTAGCCCCATGTATGGTACATATCTTGACCCCTTTCAAGGGGGTATTGTTAATAGTGGGCTCACGTCCATTCCACCTATCATCACAGGTATCCCTTCCATTGGGCCTATAGGCCCTGGTCCTAGTGGGCCCATTGTTATTGCACACACTACTGCTGGTTCACTACCCACTAGTGGTGGTTCCATTCGAGCCACCGTTATCACTACCATTCCACCTTTTATACCTAGGGGAAGTGGCCCTTCCATGTCGGTTCCAACTATTCCTGCCATTCTAGTGACTTTTCCTACTATCGGAAGTCAACGTCATCCACCCCCAGTTATGCATGGGAACTACGTTCCTACAGCTACTGACACCCTTTCTAGTCCTTCCCGATCCAACCTTGGCTCTACCTTACCTTTTATGGCTAGTCTCAACCTGCCATATTTGGCACAGTTAAATAATGACCCCGTTTGTCACCACCCACAATGGGCTTCTATGCCTACCAAGATTCCCTTAAACATCCCTAAGTTTGAGGGAAAGGTGGGAGAGGACCCTCAAAATCACATCATGTGATTCCACCTATGGTGTTCATCTAACAGTGCTGTGGATGACTCCATTCGATTGAGGTTGTTCCAGCACAAACTCACTAGTGTTGTGGACAAGTGGGATATCAAATTTCCCCATTCTACTTACCCCAAATTCTCCTCGCTCGCTTTGATGTTCCTTCAGTACTTCCAGTTACTCGTCCGTTATGATGTGGGAGTGGAGATCTTATTATCCTGTTGACATAATACAACTACCCACATCACGGATCATATCCATGAGTGGCGTCATCACCGTATCTTGTGTAAGATCCAGTTAGATGATAGGGTCTTCCTAGATTGGTTCCTCAAAACATTACTACCTCCTATAGATAAGGACGTTGCATATGAACTCCTGCAAACTGAAGAAGAATCCATCCTTAAGGCTCAACAGTCGATCTAATATATGCCCAATCAGGCTATTTGTATACTATCATACCCAATGCTCCCGGGGTTGGCACCTCACTCTGAGATACACCGAGGGCATCTCACGCTGCTGATGGAGTTATCGGCTCTAGTACCCAGCACCCTCAGATTTATTTGACCTCTCCCATGATTCCACCCATCTTGGAAACACCCATAGTGTTAGCCAACCAAGTTACGCCCCCTATTACTCACGTGTGATGGCTCAATCCAAAGCTACTTCCTCCTATGTGCCTCACAGTTATGCCCCTAATTATTCACGCATAATGACTCAGTCTGGAGCCACCCTATCCTATGTGACTTCCACACCAACTCCTCACATTCATGGACTGACTTGTTCAGCACACTCGTGTTCTGGCTAAATGACCATATTTGCAGCCCCTCCAGCTCCTCCGGTATATTATGCACCACCCATGAAACCCACTTTAGATCCAACCCCGACTCCTCCTATTTCTATGGGACAAGTCTACGCACAGAAGAACCTCCCTAACCAACTTGCCCCCAATAACCAACAAGGACAGGTAAAGAACAAGAGAGGTAGGAATTGAGGCAATAACCAACCCTAAGGAGGCAGTCAATAGGCCAAACCTCCAAACAACAATGACGTCGAACCTCCTGCATAGAATCCTTAGCATCCTGATCGACCTGGGAAGAAACCATAGTTATCGACTAACTATATGTGTGATATCTATAACACCTACAACCAATACACTCATCAGTGTCCTCACATGGCCCACATCCAGTAACTACTCCAAAACAATAGTCAACATGATCCCAACACCACTAGGGCCTCCGCTTATGGTTCTCCAAAAACCCCTACCACAACAAGGAATGATTGCGACCTAGCCCTTAGCCCCACAAGCTCCCGCAACCACTGCTACAGCCCAACTCACTAAGGCTACTGTCCATCACCTTATGACGTTATTGTGTGAAGTAAACCTCCAGACTCGACGAAACTAGTATGTCTCCACCGCAGAAACCACTAACCCATCACCGACGTCTACCTCTACCACTCCTAATAGGTCTCTACACTTACCGAGACCCCCCACATATGGGGCAGCCAGATTCCCATGGTTCCCTATGCATCGTGTCGCAAACAACGCTACTGCCAGAGTTTCCATCAACTACAGTATAGTTGACAACTTTCCCAGTCTCCTACAACCATGTCCTCTCTGGAAGTGCTTAAAATTGTCCATCACAGCGTAAAGCGTTGTTTTCTATGCTAGTTGTTGTCAATCCATCTCATTCTAGGTTGATCACCTTCGACTTGGATCAAGGAGAACCCAGGATGCCAACAATTGTCGCATTCCAAGTTTCAGTCACAATTTAGAATTTGGTCATACATCGATGCATTATTGATGAGGGGGCATCCACCTGCACTATGTCAACCTTCGTTTGGTAGAAATTGGATCTCCTACCCTTCAACTTTCCACCATCGCTCTTCATGCATATGATGTCCTCTCTACTAAGCCCCAAGGAATTCTCATGAACGTTCTTGTTGAGCCTATTAGAGGAAATTTGGGGTCTAAAATGGGCCTTATAAAAAACTGTGCCATGGATGAGCTGGATTGAGTTGAATTTTTAAACCAATAGAATTTCAATATCTTTGGTCAACCATTATGGTTGAGTTGGACACATAATGCTTATGTGTCATATTTTTATTTGACAATAGCTAACTCCATATCAACCTCACCTTGGTTAAGTTCTTGAAAATATCACCTCGAATTAAGATAAATAAACTTTAACTAATAAATATAGAATATTTTATTTGATCACTACTTCCAACTCCTCTAAAACATAACCTTCTCATTAATTAAAATTGTAGTGGAAGCATTTTGAAATACTACAAACATTTATTAATCAATTCTTTAAAAAGAAAACTAAATAATATTTAATTTTAAATAGACTTATCTTGAAATACTAAATAAAAGATATTTAGTATTTTTAATATTATTAAATAATATTTAAAAAATAAATATATTTAATTATTACATACAAAAATAAATAAAACATTTAAATACTAACAAAATAAAAAATAAAAAACTATTTTTACTGTTACTAAAATTATAATAAAATTTGATTTTACTTTTTTTCTCTCTTACCTACCTACCCATTAAACCACAAATTTATTTTATATTAATATAAAAAAATATGAATATACATAGTTTATTGTTTTTAATTTTATGTGATGTAATATTTTTGATATGAATTAATATACAATTTATTTAAAAAAATAATAGTGATTTTTAAACTTTTTTTAATACTATTATAATTATATTTTTCATTATAAATGAAAATATTTGAGTTTTACACTTATTAAATATATAAAAAGTAGTGGTCTATTCATTTAAAAAAAAAAAATATAAGATTCAAAAATTTCCTATCATTTATTACGTGTGTACAAGAATCTAAATATTTCATTAATATTTTTAACCAATATCTCTTAACTCTACACTAACTCAATATAAATGTCAACTACCATTAATGAGACGATTTAGGTTGACTTTGATTAGATTTTCATTAGATTTAATCTGACATGGCATATTTGTAGTGTGATGTAGCTTTTTATTATTATTTTCGTTAGGAGGCCCATTTTAGACCCCAAATTTCCTCTAATACGGTTAGCCGACAAAATAGTTTTGATTGACATTGAGGTTGTCAATTCCCAACTTGATTACAACCTCCTTCTAGGACATAAATACATGTATGCCATGCGAGACATGGCCTCTACCGTCTTTAGACTCCTGATGTTCCCTCATGATGTGGAAATCATCAACATTCACCAATTGATGTACTATGATTTGAAGGGGCCAAACACACCATAACACGTACTTCCCATTGTCGACACTGCCATTGACAACGTGTCTATTCCATACTTATCTGCTGTTGGCCCAGGCTTGTTTTCCAACACTCTTATGAAAGACACCTATTTGTCCTTACCACCTCCACCTTCGCCAAATGACGTATTGGATTTGCGCACTATCACATCTGGTACCATCCCAACCACATCGCAACCTCAGTCACAACCATAGCCAAAATAATCAGGGAATTATTGGGCTTCATTCCCAATCCACATGATTTCATTCCTTTTCACACCATCTGGCATTGTGAGCAAGCATGTCATGGATACTCTCTACTTACCAAATTTTACGCTTGGAACTCCTGTGTGGTACCTCTATCCACCCACCCCACCCCTGAATCCCCAAGTTGTGTTGACTCCCATCCAACCCATTGAGACGTTGTCGCACCCACCTCCTGGTCCACCGAAGAATACTCCTATCTCCATGTCTGCCCCTCCTCCTCCAAAGAAGGCTGGGGGAAAGGCCTCCAAAGCAACGACCAAACCACGTACGACTCCTACTTGTGCGTTGTGCGACTCTTACCCACTGGATCCACCAGTGGGTAAGAACAAGTCATTGCGAACCAACCATCCTTGTGCAGTTTTTCGGCTTGTATGGTCATTACTCTCACCATTACCCGTACTTTCCTGAGTATTGGTAAACTCTTCGTGACCTTCAGAAACACTCCTGTGAATTTGAAATTACCATCCTTGAGGAAATCCACCCTCTGGTTTCTTCCTCGGACATGACCAACACCATATACACAATCTCCAGTTCTACTAGTCCTTCTGTCTCCTCAGTCATAGAGGATCCCTCCGATCTATCTATGCATTGTTTTAACAATGATGAGGAGATCCTTGAAGCTCTTTCGACTATTGAGTACCCTTGGGATGATATGCACCATCACTCATTCTTTATCCCCGATGAACCTCTTTCATCGTTGGACTAGTACTTAGTCGAAGCGAAATACTTCATCCATGCAAAAGTAGACTCGTTCAAGAACCCCATTCCGACACCTGATGCCTTTGAAGAGGGAAACATGGCTAACATTTCTCCAACCATCAAGTTCAATATATCAACTAAATGTGAGGTAGTTGAAGATATCACACTAGGAGGATCTTGCTCCCCCGGAGAATTTGCTTCTTACAAACCACTTTTTGAGGAATTTCGTGATACTTTTGCTTTGTCGTATACCAAGACGTATGGGATTGATCCATATATTATCGAGCATTGTATCGATACATGGCATGATGTTGTGCATGTACAAAAAATAAAATACCCATTCACCCCTCCAAGGCTCCTAGTGTCAAAGCCGAGATCAAGAAACTGCGTAAAGGAGGTTTCATATACCCCATCGCGTATACCACTTGGGTTTCCAATCATGTTCTCGTTAGAAAAAAAACAAGGTACCATTCGCATCTATACTAACTTCCGTGACTTGAATTTGGCATGTCCCAAAGACAAATTCCCCACTCCGTTCAATGACCAAATCATTGATGCATGTGTCGGCCATGAAGTCTTTTCTTTCATGGATGGTTTTTCTGGTTATAACCAAATTCAATCTGGAAAGAGGACCAATACAAGACCGCTTTCACAACCCCTTGGGGTACGCTTGCGTATTGGGTTATGCCATTTGGAATTTAAAACACTAGAGCCACTTTTCAGTGGGCCATGACATTCTTCTTCCATGACCTTATCCACATTATCTTGGTTTACCTAGATGACCTCACAGATCGCTCTCGGAAGTGTTCCCAACATCTAGATGGCTTACGACAAGTCTTCCTTCCATGTGACAAATACAATGTCTTCTTGAACCCCCTCAAGTGTGTGTTTTGTGTCCCATCTTGTGGAAATTGAACCCAGGTGTTGGAACAATTACACTCACAACAATTGCTAATTACACATGCAAATTACTCACAAAAGGAGACTGAATATGGAGCAGAACACGAATCTGTATTGAATAAGTGTACAATAGCAAACCCTGTGAAGTCATAGGCTACCGCAATAAATAATTACATGAGATATTTGAATGCATTAAGATGCCATTCAAATTTAGTCAAAAGAAGGCTTACTAAATCTAAGCAAATCCTCCATAGGTGCATAAAGCACATTCCAAATCTGTCTAGGAGCTCACGAATTGGAAAAATCAATTAGGAAAGCTAATAGATGGTGGAAGGGCAACTCATACATGCTTTTCATAGGAGAAAAGAGTGGAGGATGTTGAGGACAAAAAGCAAGTTAACTTCACCTAGTCAAACTTTCCCAATTGCCTTAAAACTCAGAAAAAGCAGGCAATAAAGAAGAAAAAAGCAGACATGCGCTAGGGAGGCCAGGAATAAAGCAGATTTGATTCCAAGAGGTTTCCCAAGCACTCCATGACTCAAATTTAGCAAGTTTGACCACTATGGATGTGTGGAGGACAACTTGCATAAGGTGGAATATGGAAACTAGGCAAATAAGACAAAAATTGGATTAATTAATGTCTAAGGTAGCTAACTATGGGTTGATTATTCTAACACCCCCCCTTAAGCTTGACTTATGAGTAAAATATTAGAAAATTATATGGCCTAGCAACAAGGCTTAGTCACCCTTTACATACTGCATGTCCATTTAACCAAGGAAAGAGGCAAAAACCCAGTGGGAAAAATCCTCCCTTAAACATGGACTGTAAAACAAAATTTGGAAATCTTGTCATCACTCATGCTTCACAGCATGATCAGAAATACCCAAAAGTGATTTGAGATTGCTGAATGTCTTCTCACAAAAAACTTTGGTGAAGATATTTGCTACTTGTTCTGAAGATGAACATAAGAGTAGGTGAATGGTGCCATCATGCACAAGCTGTCTGATGTAGTGCATATGGATCTCAATGTGTTTGGTTCTCTACTTCTGAACTGGATCATTGCAGATTCTAATGGTACTCTGATTATCACAGTAGATAGTAGTTGAGTATTCTGATTCGAAGCCACACTCTCCAAGTAACCCCTGCAACCATAAACATTGAGTTGCTGCATTTACAACTCCTCTGTACTCGGCTTCTGTAGATGAGAGTGCAATGGACTCTGTTTCTTGCTTGACCAACTGATTGGCCCTTCTGCAAGCATGAATACATATCCTGATGTTGACTTTTGATCTGTGCTGTCACCTGCCCAATCACTGTCAGTAAACCCAATCAAATCAAGATCAGATTTAGCTTTATAGAAGATCCCATGTGTCCTTGTTCCCTGAACAAAGTTAAGGATCCTTTTGGCTGCTCTCCAATAGATCTCATGAGGCTGATCCATGTATCTTGAAGCTACACTTACCGCATAAGAAATATCAGGTCTAGTATGTGTAAGATACAACAAACATCCAATCAATTGCCTATACAGTGTATTGTTTACCATAGGTGAAGAATCAGCTTCTTCAAGCTTCACTCCTGAAAGGAAAGGAGTCTTGCTTGGCTTGCAATCCTTCATCTTGAATTTGTTCAGCAAATCCAAGGCATACTTGGACTGATGTACTTTGATTCCTTCTTTGGTTTGAGAAATCTTGAGCCCCAAGAATTGGCTCAATAAGCCCAAATCTGTCATTGAGAAGGCATGGTTCATTGCATCCTTCAAGGAGGCAATCTCATCCTTTGAGCTTCTTGTAATGAGAAGGTCACCAACATATAAAACAATGATCATTAATGAACCATGAATCAGCTTCAAATAGACATTTGGATCTGATTTGCATCGAACAAAATTCAGTGATAGAAGAAAGCTATCAATCTTGGCATACAAAGCTCTGGGGGCTTGCTTAAGCCCATACAATGACTTCTTTAGCCTACACACAAGATATGGGTTAGTAGAAAATCCTTGAGGCTGCTACATGTATATCTATTCAGTGAGATCTCCATTCAGGAAAGCATACTTCACATCCATGTGATGTACTTCCCATTGCTTTGAAGCTACAATGGCTAAGGCTAGCCTAATGGAGTCCATCTTTTCCACTGGTGTAAAGGTCTCATTGTAGTCTATGCCATGAACCTGTGAGTAGCCCTTGGCTACCAATCTAGCCTTGTACTTCATAGGTGAATCATCAGCAACAAATTTGGTTTTGTACACCCACTTACACTGAACTAGCTTCCTCCCTGGGGGAAGATCAACCAGCTCCCAAGTGTTGCTCTTCTGGAGTGAGATGAAGTCTTCCTTCATGGCTGATTTCCATATTGGATCATTTGATGCATCTTCATATGTCTGTGGATTTGATTCAATCATCAGATAGAATTTCTCTGCAAACATAGGATCTTTCATGCACAGAGCACTCTCAAACTGAGATCTAGTCCTCCTAGGATCATTAGGATTTCCAGCTAGTTCTCCAGTTGCATGAATGGTCTTGGCTGACCATTTTGGTATTGTAGGACTATTAGGATTTGCAATCAAATCATTATTATCAGACATATCAGAATCAGCATGTTCAACTATCTCTTCACTTACATTCAGAGGTTCTGGTGGTGAAGAGGATTCTCCAACTTCCACTGCTGTTAGGGGATCTTCTTGAAACTGAACACACCTTTCAATGAAGGATTTATTTATGCTCAAATTTATCATCTTGTACCCCTTTTTATCTTCAGAGTACCCAACAAATAGACACTCTTGGCTTTGGGGCTGCAAAGCCTTCCTCTTTTCTGTTGGAATTCTAGCCCAAGCCCTTGAGCCAAAAATCCTGAAATGGGTCACATCTGGCTTGTGCCCACTCCATGCTTCGAAAGGAGTCATACCTTCAAGATTTTTATGAGGCACCCTATTTTGTATATAGGCTGCACATTTTATAGCTTCGGCCCAGTACTTTGGTGGCAAAGTCTTAGCCTCCATCATGCAGGTTGCCATCTCTTTCAGTGATCTGTTTTTCCTCTCAGCAACACCATTCTGCTATGGTGTGTAAGGGATAGAATGCTGCATCTGAATACCTGCATCTGGACAATATTGAATAAAATCAGACTTGACATACTCACCACCATTGTCAGATCTAAGGACCTTGAGTTTACTCCCATACTAGTTTTCAACCAAATCCTTAAAGACTTTGAAGAGGCCAAAAACTTCAGACTTGTGTTTTAGGAAGCGAACCCAGCAATACCTAGAAAATTCATCTATGAATGTCAATGCATATTTGGTTTGACTCATTGACATATGAGGAAATGGGCCAGCAACATCACTGTGGATCAACTCAAGAGGTGCAGAGGTTCTCTCATGACTAGCTCTCTCAAATTTATGCTCTGGGTGTTTTCCTAGGATGCAACCTTGACATACTCCTTTGGAAAACTTAATCTTTGGTAACCCTATGACCATGTTTTTTCTCACTAAGATCAGAAATATACTTGTAATTTAGGTGTCCAAATATTTCATGCCAAAGCTTGCTTGCCTCATTAGCATGAATTAGAAGAGCAGAGGGGTTTGAGTAGGGTAGGAAGTGTGAGAACATGTATACCTTCAAAGTGTGATTTGCAACTCCTTTTGCAATGACTTTACCACTTGAGATATCTGTGATCTCAACTTCATCAGGGGAGAATATGAACTTCTTTGGAGACCCTGTGTGGGTCATCTGATACACTGATAAGAGGTTAGAGGCAAGACCTGGAACATACAATACATTGCTGAACTTACCATGGTCAAGATCAATCCTCCCTTTGCCCAAACTTTCAGTGAGAGTGTCATCTCCCAATACTATTGGTGGACCTTTCGACATGTCAAGTGAGGTGAATTCCTCCTTGGTTGAAACCATATGTCTTGAAGCTCCAGAATCAATGATGAAACTAGGTAAGCTTGATGTACCAACAACCAATGCATGAAATCTCTCTCTGTCTTCTGAATTTGATCCTCCTTCCCTCTTCTTTGAGCTGTCTAGAAGGGAGATGCCATTCTTCTCCAGGAGTTGGGTCAGCATGTCAATTTGATTCTTCATGCAGGAGCTTTCAGAATGATTGCCCTTACTGCAGTATGTGCACTTGCTCATTTCTCCTTTGTTCTTCTTCTTCTAGGGGTTATTCTTGGAACCTTGAGGCTCCTCTAGAGAATTGTTCTTATCTCTCTTTTGCTCAGGTGGATTTTTAGCTTTCTTCTTGCTTTTTGAATCCACCCTCGAATCTCCAGCAACCAGAGCTTGGTATTTGGATGGTTTGATGGTGCCCATCATCACCAATTTATCTTGTTTTTGTGTGAGAGATTCCATGAAATCTGCAAGGCTAGGCATTTTCCAGGCTTGAGCTGTCAACTTTGTCGCATAGAAGGTCGAAACAAACACTGAATTGTTAGGGCCAAGCTTCGAGAGTATGGCCAAGACCAGCTGATCATCCTTCTTTTCGATCCCACATTGTTTTAGTTGCAAAACAAGTGCTTTGAACTTGGAAAAATAGAGTTGCAGGGATTTAAAACTATTGGGACTCAGGGAGATCAATTCATTTTCAATTTGACGTCCCCTCATCTTATCTGTCTTTCCAAAAATATCAACAGTTTCTCCCATACTTCATTCGGTGATGTCAATTCATCAAGATGGAAAAGGAGGTCTCTGGATATACTCAGACACAGGAGACCATAGGCCTCATCCCTCCTGTTGTGCCATTTAATCTTCTCTGCAACTGCATTGGGCTCTGCTTCTATTTCCATAGTCACTCTATAGAGGCCTTTCTCTCTCAACAGTATCTCCATCTCTACTTTCCATTCAAATAAGTTAAATGGAGTCAAGATGATCTTCTGAGATTGATCCATAGCTCAGAAATTGTACCGTCAGTCAGCAGAATGCTCCCAGTCAATGATGTTGAACCTGCAAAAAAAATTGGAAGGAGAGAAATCGATCTGCAAAGGATCTGATACCATGTGGAAATTGAACCCAGGTGTTAGAACAATTACACTCACAACAATTGCCAATTACACATGCAAATTACTCACAAAAGGAGACTGAATATGGAGCAGAACACTAATCTGTATTGAATAAGTGTACAATAGCCAACCCTGTGAAGTCATAGGCTGCCACAATAAATAATTACATGAGATATTCGAATGCATAAAGATGCCATTCAAATTTAGTCAAAATTAGGCTTACTAAATCTAAGCAAATCCCCCATAGGTGCATAAAGCACATTCCAAATCTGTCTAGGAGCTCACGAATTGGCAAAATCAATTAGGAAAGCTAATAAATGGTGGAAGGACAACTCATACATGATTTTCATAGGAGAAAAGAGTGGAGGATTTTGAGGACAAAAAGCAAGTTAACTTCACCTAGTCAAACTTTCCCAATTGCCTTAAAACTCAATCAAAGCAGGCAATAAAGCAGAAAAAAGCAGACATGCGCTAGGGAGGCCAGGAATAAAGCAGATTTGATTCCAAGAGGTTTCCCAAGTGCTCCATGACTCAAATTTTGCAAGTTTGATCACTATGGATGTGTGGAGGACAACTTGCATAAGGTGGAATATGGAAACTAGGCAAATACGACAAAAATTGGATTAATTAATGTCTAAGGTAGCTAACTATGGGTTGATTATTCTAACACATCTAGGTGTTTACTCAGATTCATCGTATCTCACAAAGGGATTGTTGTTGACCCTTTGAAGTTTCAATCCATTCTGAATCTTCACCCCCACGTATTTTGCGCTAATTGCAGAGTCTCCAAGGCAAGGCCAACTTCCTTCGCCATTTCATTCTGGACTATGCGACAAAAGTCCATGGATTCTTATGACTACTGCGTACCAACATTCCTTTTGTTTGGGATAAGCATGTACAAGGCGCTTTTGACGCGTTGAAATAAGCTGTGACTTCTGCTCCATTGTTGTCTGCTCCTAACTTCACTAAGGAGTTCATCCTCTATGTGTCGGCATACGAAAATGCCATCGCTGTAGTCTTGGTCCAAGAAGATGATGCTCGTCAGGACCAGGTGATATATTATGTAAGTCATAAGCTTTCCATACCCCCTATATGTTACCCACATGAAGAGAAGATGGCCATCACCATCGTCTTTTCTGTTCAGAAGCTACGCCATTACATCCTGTTGAGTCGCACTCGAGTAGTGGCCGATTCCAAGCCCATGAGGCATCTCTTGAGCTACCTCCTTGTACAATGTTGTGCTACCAAGTGTATTTTTTCATTCCCTAGGAGTGTGATTTAGAATTTTTTTCCCCCAAGAGCACCAAATATTTAGCGTTAGCTGCCTTAATGATAGACCTCCCTCCACTGTCTACCACGTCACCAATCATAATCAAACTTCCCAACGAATTCTTATTTATCATTTCTATGGAAGACCCATGGTATGGGGGAATTTTCCTGTATCTGTGCACTCAGAAATTTCGGCCCCATTTAATTCGTGAAGATCATCGGTGGATTCGACACCAAGATGCTTGCTATCTCCTCATTGGGGATGTCCTGTATCGTCGTGGTTTTGATACCATCTTATGTTGTTTCCTCACCCATGATGAGGCTGAAAAAGTCCTTAATGAATGTCACAGTGGAGCCTGTGGTGGTCACCTCTCTGGTTTTGCCACTCCCCAGAATATCCTCTGTTCAATTAGAGGAAATTTGGGGTCTAAAATGGGCCTCCTAAGGAAAATAATAAAAAAAGCCACATCACACTACAAATATGCCATGTCAGATTAAATCTAATGAAAGTCAACCTAAACCGTCTCATTAATGGTAGTTGACAACTATATTGAGTTAATGTAGAGTTAAGAGATATTGATTAAAAATATTAATGAAATATTTAGATTCTTGTGCACACATAATAAATGATAGGAAACTTTTGAATTTTATATTATTATTTTTTTAAATGAATACTCCACTACTTTTTATATATTTAATAAATGTAAAACTCAAATATATTCATTTATAATGAAAAATATAATTATAATAGTATTAAAAAAATAAAAAAATCACTATTATTTTTTAATATAAATTTTATATTAATTCATATAAAAAAAATTACATCACATAAAATAAAAAACAATAAACTATGTATATTCATATTATTTTTTATATTAATATAAAAAAAAATTGGGGTTTAATGGGTAGGTAGGTAAGAGAGAAAAAAAGTAAAATCAAATTTTATTATAATTTTAGTAACATTAAAAATAGTTTTTATTTTTTATTTTGTTAGTATTTAAATGTTTTATTTATTTTTGGATGTAATAATTAAATATATTTATTTTTTAAATATTATTTAATAATATTAAAAATACTAAATATCTTTTATTTAGTATTTCAAGATAAGTCTATTTAAAATTAAATATTATTTAGTTTTCTTTTCAAAAAATTGATTAATAAATGTTTTTAGTATTTCAAAATGCTTCCACTACAATTTTAAGTAATGCAAAGGTTATGTTTTAGAGGAGTTGGAAGTAGTGATCATATAAAATATTCTATATTTATTAGTTAAAGTTTATTTATCTTATTTCGAGGTGATCTTTTCAAGAACTTAACCAAGGTGAGGTTGATATGGAATTAGCTATTGTCAAATTAAAATATGACACATAAGCATTATGTGTCCAACTCAACCATAGTGGTTGACCAAAGATATTGAAATTTTATTGGTTTAAAAATTCAACTCAACCCAGCTCATCCATGGCACAGTTTTTTATAAGGCCCATTTTAGACCCCAAATTTCCTCTAATCGGTGGCGACTGGTTATTTCTGGCCCACCAGATTTTCTGATTGCGTCCATGTAGTTAAACACTGCCACAATTTCTAGCTCTTTGCTCCAAAATAAAGGACACATCCCACGCCATAACATCCTGTAGTCACAGTTGGTCCCTTCTACAAGTGGGCGATTGAATTCATGACTTGTAATCCTACCTCGACCAACGGTCATAAGTACATCATTTTGGTCATTGATTATTTTCTTGAATGGGATGAGAACATTCCTACATTCAATTGTAAGGATGATAGAATGACACGGTTCTTTTTCAACCACGTTATCACACATTTCAGTGTCCCCGAACAGATAGTCTCATACCATGGTTCTCATTTTGACGTCATTTTGACAGAGCTTTCCGCTTTGTTGAAGTTTGAACACCAATGCTCCTCCGCATACTACCCTTAGGCTAATGGAAAAGTTGAGGCTGTCAACAAGATCCTCAAAACCATGCTCCAATGGATGCTGGACAAACATAAATCCAACTAGCATCATTTTCTCTTTTCCACCCTCTTGGCCTACCAGACATAAATGAAGACCACCACCAGTTTTACCCCATTTCATTTGGTCCATTGTGTCGTGTCGGTACTTTCCAATGAGTTCTAGATTCCATCACTCCACCTCGTCGTTGAGATCCTCCTTGATACCTCACCATTAGAAAAACTCCTAATTATGCTTGAACAAACCAATGAGGACCGTCATGCTGCTCACCAAATGATCGAATCAGCCAAGACTCGGTCGAAGTCCTAATTCGACTCCCATGTCCACCCTCACACCTTTAGCGAGAGAGATCTCATCCTCATGTATGACCAAGCCAATGATAATTTAGGGGAATGAAGTTCGATTCCATGTGGTACGGCCCATATGTCTTCCATCTTTGCCTCGACAAGGGTGCATATATCCCTGCGGACTCCAATGACCACCTCCCGAAGAATCCTTGTAATGGGCTCTACATCAATAAGTTGTATGCCTGAGGTCACCCACCATGAGTAAACTTGTGTTATAGTTTTTCTTTTTTGTCTTACACCATTCTTATCATGAGTATTACAGTTTGTTTCCTTGGTTGCTCCAGATGGATCCTACCTCACATCGCTACGTTGGGTTTGCTGACGGAGCAAGTAGATGGTCTCCTAATCTCTTTTCAGCTGCGTGGGTCATTTATTCTCTGTCACATGAGTTGATCCATATCGACAAAATGTGTGCTGGTATTGATACCAACAACAAGGCTGAGTACGACAGTGTCACTGGTCTCATGACCTCTACCCTCCACTTGGGTATTCGTCACCTTGATGTTTTCCTAGACTCCCAGCTGCTTGTCTCTCAGTTGAATAACTGCTGTTAAGTACGCAATCCTTTTCTCTTTAGAAAGTTCCTGTGCACTAGACATTTGGTTAGACATTTTGAATCCATTATATTCATGCATGTTCCCATAAGTCTCAATAATGTAGCACACCAAATGGCTAATGACATTCTAGAGTGTCACATCAATCATTGCATATAGGAAATAAAAATGCATCATGCATCATCATATATCCATGCATATATATGTCATATACATCATATAGCCATCATCATAAAATGACTCATAAAAAACACATAAAAAGTGCATCTACGTGCATATATTATCATGTCATAATGTTCAATACAAAATGAGAAGCTCCACAAGATTTCTTGGTTGCTGATACATATAGTACAATAAATCCTTGTGCACCATTGCACCGAGGAGAAAAATCACTAGTTGCTAGTTGCTAGTCAGAGTCATCCTCCTCGTACTCTGTCTCCTCTTCAGTGTCCTCCTCCTCCTCATCGAAGTCCTCCTCCTCCTTCATGGGAACATTACCCTATGCCACCGCTCTGACATACTCAACAAGGACTATGATCCTTCTCATAAGGGGGATCCAATATGGAGGATCCCTGTAACACGCGATGATCAAATCGTCGTTGAGATACTGCCACCCGTCATTGATGACCCCATCCAGCAAGCGCTCAACATCAAGTCTAAGTGATTCTAGTGTACACCGGATCCTCCTATACCCATGAGCAGGTGGATCTAACCCCTCCACTCAACCCCTCCACCTGTGATAGCCTGTTGGAGGGCGTGGCCCGATGTTTGCACATGCACATAGTATGTCATCAGTATCCATCACACACATAAACTAGCTACCACTAAGATAGTAAACTATATATGAATGAAACCACATAAAGCATCATGTATACATACCGTCAGATCCCCAGACCTAGCCGGGTGGTCAAGGCATCTCTGGGTCTCCCCGATAATCCAACAATGCATACGGGTAGTCCTATATAAGGACTGGTAGCTATTTCCACAACGCAAAAATATCTCAGGTGAAGAATAGTACCACTAAGCTGCCTCCCTCCTTGATCATAATCTCACTCCACATCCTCATGCGAGGCTCGTGAGGTCCTCCCTCACTCACCTCCATATGCAGTTGTAGCGTAGGCAGTCACTAAAAAAATATCGGGCACAAGAATCAGGGGAAACATAAATCCCATCCCACTGAACTAGCATGGTTCGGTGCATGTCGAGCCTGAGTCAGATACATATGGGCCCACCTAAAGTAGGTGCTCCTTAAAACATGATCCACGATCTGGAGCTAACCACCTGAGATCTTGTGCGGTCCCGATGATCCCAGTATATGCAACACCATTGATTCCATAGCCTGAGTCTCAAGACTCTCAATGTCACACGCCAGTATGTATGACGAGTGCAATAATATAGAGGCATAATAATTCCTCTCACTGTGGTCATCTAGTGACACCCCATGCAAGAGCTTCGGCATAGTACTGCTGATCACACCCAACATAGGGATCCTAGTTAAAAAATTGATATCAAGGAGCATGATATTGATCCGCTCCTCTGGGATGATAAAACACTCTTGCTCCCAGTCTCAAAATCTCACCAACTTGTCCAACAATAACTTTGTTGAATGCATGAGTGGCATCTGGAAGAAATTCCATAACCCACAATGAGTGACCAAATCCTACACTATTGGATGATCATGCACATCCCCTCAGAGGTTCCCAATATCTCTCTCTAGCCACACCACCCGAGGCATCCTACACATACACACAGTCCCTATCAGGTCCAGTCATGCACAAAAGCTCATTCTGGGTTGAGTCGCTCCTATTCATCCTTTTTGTGTGGCCCAAGTCCCTCAAAAACCCTGAACAAGAACATCCAGGATGCTTCTATTTGCTGAATAGGTGCGATCTGAGTCGCGCTTATCTCCCCAACAGGTACGACCGGGTCCCTCCTGTCTCCCCCATAGGTGTGACCGGGTTGTTCCTGTCATCCCAATATGAGCGACCTAGGTTTCTCCTTTTCCCTCGAAAAGTGTGTCCCTTCCCCGAGAACAATCTGAGCTCGACATAGGCCCTAGGATGAGCAATAACATAAATTAAACCAATGAAGAAGAGGGGTTCGATGAGAGCTCTTACCTGCAAGGCGCAGATCAAAAAACCGCCAGTCCAATCAAAATAAATCAATAGTTCGGTTCTGGGGTCCTCCACTCCAACTCAGCATTGACTAGTGAAAATGAAAGATGTCATGTCATCCCCCCTTATTTATAGGCCTCCATTTAGTCTAGTTTTTCTTTCGTGCACCACATAGTCATCCAGATTTCGTTTGAGGCACTATTCACACCACCGGGTTCAGATTTCTGCCCTCTGTATTTTAATGAGACTCTTCTCTCATGCTCTAACTTTGATTTTCTAGGAAATTTCCTAGAAGTCACCTCAATTTGCATGCCATCACACGAATCTCCCATTGTATGTATTGGCATGTTTACGATCCATCCACTACATCCATACTACACAGTTGGACATATTTTACTGCCATCAATAGTCCTGCAAGGGGGCCCCAACAGTGTTTTGCATTTATTCCTCTCAACTATGTTCACAAGATAACCTCTTTCCATATATTGAACACTCCCCCCTTGCTTGATTGAACATTATAGAGTTTCTGTTAAGAGATTTTATGATTGCCAAAACAATGAAAATATTGTTGAGCATGCTTGCTTCCTTTCACGCTCGTTAAAGTATTTGAAAGGGCGTCTATGTAGCCTTGTTTATATCCTTTTTCGGACTATATAGACCATGATAAGAAAAGGACCACCCTGGTACATTCGAGCCAGGAACGTTTCCCTTTGTATCATTTTATTCTTTCTCAGAAATTGGGACCGTACTTTACAAAAAAATATCATCATAGGTTGTATTTAAGATATTTTCCAGCCTTCTCACCAAGAAAAGGTTGCTGAGCAAACTTGGTTTCGTTCATGCTTGTTAAAAGTATATGAACGACCGTCTAGTCTGTATAGGTTTAACCTTTTCCGACTTGGTTGGACTACCAACGGTAAATAAGTATCCCTTCCCCCAAAGGTTGGGAAAGCCCTCCTTTGTATACTTTTATCCTTTTTTGGGCTTAGGAGACTATTAATGAAAAAGTGACAACACTAGAGTCTTCTACCTATTTTAGACTCTCTAAAAATGAAAACACTATCGAGCATTTAATTTCTTAGGATTTCTAAAAATACACAAGATAGTGACATATTGAGCTTATTTATATCCCTTCTTCGTGCTCCTTAAATTATGAAGAAGGCCCAAACAATGTATTTAGGTTCCACCACATATGATATCACAATATGGTAGCTTCCCCTATTGGGTCTCCTTTGTTCAGAGTATTCTGCAATGAGTCTTCCATGGATCCCCTAGATACCACTAGTTCAGTTACCTCCCTTAGTATTTCCCATTTGCAGTTATCTTCCCAGCATTACATCTATGATCCCTCTCGCACGAGTCAGTTTCATTTGCTGTCAGGTCAGCCCTGCCATAATACTATGAACAAAGGAATTTTGAGTCCCCCGTACTCCCCTGCCCCTGTGTTAGAATAATCAACCCATAGTTACCTACCTTAGACATTAATTTAATCATTTTTGTCTTATTACCTAGTTTCCTAGATTCCACTCTATGCTAGTTTCCTTCTACATGTCCTGGAAGTCAACACATGCTAAAAATGAGTCATGGAGTGCTTGGGAAACATCCTGGAAACCCATTTTAGCATGTCTGCTTTATTTCAGATTCTCCAAAGTGCATATCTTCTTTTTCTATAAAGCTGCCTTGTTTTATTTATGATTTAAGGCAAAGGGAAAGCTAGACTAGTGGTAACTGCCTTATTTTTTTCCCACATCATCCTCCCTCCTTTTCTCCAAATAAAAGCATGTATGAGTTGTCTTTCCATCCCTCTTTAGCTTTCCCACTTGACTTAGCCAATTCGTGAACATCTACCTAGATTTGGAAAATGCTTTATGCACCTATGGGGGATTTGACTAGTTTTGGTAAGCCTTCTTTTTGACTATTTCGAATGGAATATTTATGCATTTGAATATCTGATGTAATTATATACTACAACAGCCTATTACTTCATAAGTTTGGCTATTGTACACTTACTCAATACAGATTAGTGTTATGCTCCAATTTCAGTCCCCTTTGGTGTTAATTTTGCATGTTTGATTAGCAATTTTGTGAGTGCAATTGTTCTATCTCTTGGGTTCAATTTCCACATGGTATCAGAGCCTTTGTATATCGATTTATCTCCTTCCATATTGCTGTTGCAGGTTCAAAATCTTGACTGGGAGCATATTCTGCTGACTGAAGGGCACAGTTTCTGAGCTATGCATTAGAGGAAATTTCAATTTAAAATGGGCCTTCCAAAAATAATACAAATTCCATGTCATCATGTATTATCCAATCAAAATTCTTTAAAATTAAAAAAAGGAGCACCTCTTAAACAATTTTTTAATATAAATTTGGGGATAGGTATCATAAAAAAACTAGTTTTTTTGTTCATATTTTCGACATATCTCCATGTGTTTTTACTCAAATTTCAACTGGGAGAGCACATTGGATGCAGAATTAAATTCTTCATCCAACGCGTACCCACTCGAAATTCTTTTGACGGGCCCCGCTACCCCAAAAACAAGAAATACCTGAAAAAACATGATGATGATGTCATCATCACGTTTGTTTCAGGTATTTCTTGTTTTTGGGGTAGCGCGGCCCAACAAAAGTATGCCAGGTGGGTACTCATTGGATATGGAATTTGATTCCGCATCCAACGAGCTCTCCCGATCGAAATTTGAGTAAAAACACAGGGAGATATGTCGAAAATATGAACAAAAAAGTAGTTTTTTCTTTTCTTCCTCCAAAATTAATAAATATTATTTTATTATTTTAACTATTATTTTATTAATTTTCCTTAGGAGGCCCATTTTGAGTTGAAATTTCTTCTAATGGATCAATCTCAGAAGATCATCTTGACTCCATTCAATTTCTTTGAGTGGAAAGCTGAGATGGAGATATTGTTGAGAGCGAAAGGTCTTTATAGGGTGACTATGGCAACTGAGGTAGAGCCCAATGCAGCTGTAGAGAAAATCAAATGGCAGAATAGGAGGGATGAGGCCTATGGTATTTTGTGTTTGAGCATTTAAAGAGACCTCCTCTTCCATCTTGATGGATTGACATCACCTAATGAAGTGTGGGAGAAGCTTGTAGAGCTTTATGGTAAGATAGATGCGATGAGAGGACATCAAATCAAGAATGAGCTGATCTTCTTGAGTCCCAATAGCTTCGAATCCTTGAAAATCTATTTTTCCAAGTTTAAAGCCCTTGTTTTGCAACTAAAATAGTGTGGGATCGAAAAGAAGGAAGAGCAGCTAGTTTTGGCCATACTCTTTAAGCTTGGCATTGACTATTCAGTGTTTGTTTCAACCTTCCATGCCACCAAGTTGACAGCTCGAGCTTGGAAGATGCCTAAGCTTGAAAATTTCATGGAATCCCTCACACAGGAACAAGATAAGTTGGTGATGATGGGCACCATCAAACCTTCCAAATACCAAGCTTTGGTTGCTGAAGATTCAAGGGTGGATTCAAAAAGCAAGAAAAAATCTAAAAAGCCACCCGAGCAAAAGAGAGACAAGAACAAGTCTCAAGAGGAGCCCCAAGTTTCCAAGAACAACTCCCAGAAGAATAAGAACAAAGGATAAATGAGCAAGTGTGCATACTGCAGTAAGGGCTATCATCATGAGAGCTCTTGTATTAAGAAGCAAATTGACATGTTGACCCAACTCTTAGAGAAGAATAACATCTCCCTTCCCGATTGCTCAAAGAAGAGGGAATGAGGATCAAATTCAGAGGACAGAGAGAGAGTACATGCCTTGGTTGCTGGCACATCAAGCTCACCTAGCTTGATCATAGACTTTGGATCTTCTAGACATATGGTTTCGACAAAAGAGGCATTCTCCTCTCTTGACATGTTGAAAGGTCCACCAATAGTTTTGGGAGATGACTCTCTCACTGACAGTTTGGGTAAGGGAAGGATTGATCTTGACCATGGTAAGTTCAATAATGTGTTTTATGTTCCAGGTCTTGCCTCTAATATCTTGTCAGTGTATCAGATGACTCACACTGGGTCTCCAAATAAGGTCATCTTCTCCCTTGATGATGTTGAAATCACTGAGATTTCGAATGGTAAAGTCATAGCAAAAGGTGTTGTTGATCACACTTCGAAGGTATACATGTTTTCCCATTTTCTACCCTACTCAAACCTCTCCGCTCTTCTGATTCATGCTAATGAGGCAAGAAAGATTTGGCATGAAATATTTGGCCATCTTAACTACAAGTATCTTTATGATTTTAGTGAAAAATATATGGTCATAGGGTTATCAAAGATCAAGTTTTCTAAGGGAGTTTGTCAAGGTTGTATCCTAGGAAAACACCCAGAGCACAAATATGAGAGAGCTAGTCATGAGAGAACCTTTGCACCTCTTGAGTTGATCCACAATGACATTGCTGGTCCATTTCCTCATATGTCCATGAGTCAAGCCAAATATGCACTGACCTTCATAGATGACTTTTCCAGGTATTGTTGGGTTCACTTCATAAAGCATAAGTCTGAAGTTTTTGACCTCTTCAAAGTCTTTAAAGCCTTGGTTGAAAACAAGTATGGGAGGAAACTCAAGATCCTCAGATATGAAAATGGTGGTGAGTATATCAAGTCTGAGTTCATTCAGTATTGTAAAGATGCAGGTATTCAGATGCAACATTCAATCCCTAACACACCACAACAAAATGGTGTTGCTGAGAGAAAGAACGAGTCACTGAAGGAGATGGCAACCTGCATGATGGAGGCTAAGACTTTGCCACCAAAGTTTTGGACTGAGGCTATAAACTATGCATCCTACATCCATAATAGGGTTCCTCATAATAATCTTGATGGTATGACTCCTTTCGAAGCTTGGAGTGGGCACAAGCCAGATGTGACCCATTTCAGGATTTTTGGCTCAAAGACTTGGGCTAGAATTCCAACTGAAAAGAGAGGATTTGCAGCCCCAAAGACAAGAGTGCCTATTTGTTGGGTATTCTGAAGATTCAAAAGGGTACAAGCTGATCAACTTGAGCACTAACAAAGCTTTTATTGAAAGAGGTGTTCAGTTCCAAGAAGAGACTTTAGCAGCGGTTGAAGTTGGAGAGTCCTCTTCACCACCAGATCCATTGATTGTAAGTGAAGAGACTAATGAGTTTGTTGATTCCGATATGTCTGATAATGATGATTTGATTGCAGATCCTAATAGTCCTACAAAACCAAAATGGACAGAAAATACCATTCATGCAACTGGGGAACTTGCTGGAAATCCTAATGACACTAGGAGGACTAGATCTCAATTTGAGAGTGCCCTTTGTGTGAAAGATCCTCTATTTGTTGAGAAGTAATATATGATGGTTGAATAAGATCTATAGACATATGAATATGCAGCACATGATCCAATATGGAAAACAGCCATGAAAGAAGAATTCAGCTCGCTCTAGAAGAACTACACTTGGGAACTAGTTGATCTTTCCCCAGGGAGGAAGCTAGTTCAATGTAAGCGGGTTTTCAAGACTAAGTTTGCTGCTGATGGTTCACCTTTGAAATATAAGGGAATATTTCTATCAAAGGGCTACTCACAAGTACATGGTATTAACTACAATGAAACCTTTGCACCAGTGGAAAAGATGGACTCCATAAGGCTAGCTTTAGCCATTACAGCTTCGAAGCAGTGGGAGGTACATCACATGGATGTGAAGTGTGCTTTCCTAAATGGAGATCTCACTAAAGAGATTTACATGCAGCAACTTGAAGGGTTTGTTTCTAATCCATCTTTAGTGTGCAGGTTAAAGAAATCATTGTATGGGCTCAAGAAAACCCCCGGGGCTTGGTATGCCAAGATTGACGTCTTTCTGCTGTCATTGAGTTTTGTTCGATGCAAGTCTAATCCTAATGTATATTTGAAGATGATTCATGGTTATTTGATGATTATTTTCTTGTATGTGGATGAACTTCTGATTACAGGAAGTTCAAAGAAAGAGATTGCCTCCTTGAAGGATGCAATGAACCATGCATTTTCTATGACAGATTTGGGATTATTGAGCCAATCCTTGGGTCTCAAAATTGCCCAATTTCAACATGGAATAAAAGTACATCAGTGCAAGTATGCCTTATATTTGTTGAACAAGTTCAACACGAAATATTGCAATCCAAGCAAGACTCCCTTCCTTTCAGAAGTTAAGCTTGAAGAAGCAGGTTCTTCTCCTATGGTAAATAATACACTGTATAGGTAGTTGATTGAGTGTTTGATTTATCTCACACACACTTGAATTGAATTATCTTATGCAGTTAGTGTGGCTTAGATATACATGGATCAGCCTCATGAGATCCACTAGACGGCAGCCAAAAGGATCCTAAACTTTGTTCAAGGAACAAGAACTCGTGGGATCTTCTACAAAGCAAAATCTGATCTTGATTTGATTGGGTTTACTGACAGTGATTGGGTAGGTGACAACATAGATCAAAGGTCTACATTAGGATATGTGTTCTTGCTTGCATAAGGAGCAATCAACTGGTCAAGCAAGAAGCAGAGTGCCATAGCACTCTCATCTACAGAAGTAGAGTATAGAGGAGTTGTAAATGCAACAACTCAATGTTTGTGGTTGCAGGGATTACTTGGAGAATGTGGCTTCGAATTATAGTTTTCAACTACTATATACTATGATAATCAGAGAACCATTTGAATCTCCAATGATCCAGTTCAGAGACAGTGAACCAAGCACAATGAGATCCATATGCACTACATCAGACAGCTTGTGCATGATGGTACCATTCATCTACTCTTCTGTGCATCTTCAGAACAAGTAGCAGACATCTTCACCAAAGTTTTTTGTGAGAAGACATTCAGAAATCTCAAATCATTGCTGGTGATTGCTGATCATGCTGTGAAGCATGATTGATGACAATATTTCCAAATTTTGTTTTCCTTTCCATGTTAAAGGGAGGATTTTCCCACTGGGTTTTTTCCTCTTTCCTTGGTTGTATGGACAAGAAGTATGTAAAGGGTGACTAAGCCTTGTTGCTAGGCCCTATAGTTTTCTGATATTTACTCATAAATTCAGGCTTAAGGGGGGTGTTAGAATAATCAACCCATAGTTACCTACCTTAGACATTAATTTAATCATTTTTGTCTTATTACATAGTTTCCTAGATTCCATTCTATGCTAGTTTCCTTCTACATGTCCTAGAAGTCAACACATGCTACAACTGAGTCATGGAGCACTTGGGAAACATCCTGGAAACCAATTTTAGCATGTCTAATTTATTCCAGATTCTCCAAAGTTCATATTTGTTTTTTCTATAAAGCTGCCTTGTTTTATTTATGATTTAAGGCAAAGGGAAAGCTATACTAGTGGTAACTGCCTTGTTTTTTCCCCACATCATACTCCCTCCTTTTCTCCAAATAAAAGCATGTATGATTTGTCTTTCCATCCCTCTTTAGCTTTCCCACTTTACTTAGCCAATTCGTGAGCATCTACCTAGATTTGGAAACTGCTTTATGCACCTATGGGGGATTTGACTAGTTTTGGTAAGCCTACTTTTTGACTATTTCCAATGAAATATTTATGCATTTGAATATCTCATGTAATTATATGTCACATCAGCGTATTACTTCATAAGGTTGGCTATTGTACACTTAATCAATACATATTAGTGTTATGCTCCAATTTCAGTCTCCTTTGGTGTTAATTTTGCATGTTTGATTAGCAATTTTGTGAGTGTAATTGTTCTATCTCTTGGGTTCAATTTAAACACCCCATTCCCCCATTCAGTGTGTCAGTCCCCATATTATTCCACATATTTGGTTATCCCTCTCATGCTTCTAGTCAAGGAAACATCATTTCCTTGATTAGTTGCAGGTCTCCCTTTATCGACGTCAACACATCTATTCCAGGGGATAGTCCCAGAGGTCCCTGTATCCTAGTTTCATTCACCTCATTGATGAATTTCTTGGACCCACTTGAAATGAATAATTAATGCCTTTCAAGTTGGTTGTGTCTCACGTGCTCGACTTCAGCTACATCATCGCACCATTGAGATTCGTACAAGGTTTTGGTCCATTCATTATTTGGTTGAAGACCCAGATTGTCACCTCACTCTATCACATTAGTGAGTCTACCTATGGAACCCATATAGTCTCATGTCCCTTGTGATTTTCGGGCTGCATTGGCAACAATGTTCAAGATATCCCAGTGTTATGCTTCCATTTATCTCCAGTACTTGATGTTATATATTATACCACAGAGATTTTGACTGTCAGTCATTGAGTCCCTCTAGTTATGTACACTTCCTGGTCCTGCAGAGCATCAGTTGTGATGATATTGCATTCCATGAGAAGGCCATTGTTCCTATGTATTAGTTCTTCAAATCAGCATTGTATTCAACTTCCCATTGAGGACACCATTATGTATCATCATTTGTATATGTATTGATTGACTCCCATGTTTTGAGCCTTGATCCCATTATTTATTCTTTTTACACTGTTATGAGCATGGATATGCCCGCCTCTTCCATATAAATGTCACACATTATATGTATCTCATCCATTTTTGAGAACCAATAATAGAAATCCAAAATCCACCGTAGTTCGAACGAAGAATATCCACTTCTCCACGAGTCGTCACCATGGGTAAAAAAAACCATGGGAAAAAATATACCATGGGTCATCACCTTGGGTTAAAAAACCCTAGGACCATACTTTAAGTACATTGTGAAGGGCTCTCCCAAAAAAACCTTTTCATTCACTAGTGGTTACGCTGTGCCATTTTTCTCTGAGGTGTACCACATACTTTCCTGCCATTATTCCCCTTGCCACGCCATTTCCCATGGTGTACATTGATATTTCTCCATACCCACTTTGGATCCATCCCCTGTTTGACAACTATCCGTGGAGAGGATTGGAGAGCCAACCCATGGAGTTGCATAACCACTTCTGAAGATAGATATGGTTGCCTATCTGGCAGGAGAAAGGTGTGTTTATTTTTTGTTTCTTGCACTAGTTAGTTGACATATATGTTAAAACCCTAAAAATATTTTCTTTCATTTGTTATCATTGTTTCTATAGTTGTTTAGTTTTCTGTGATTCCATTGAACTCTTCCTTATGCTCTAGACTAGCTAAGGTTGGTGCATTTGCACATAATAGGGGATAAATCCCCATTATAGTCTCGACAAAAAAACCATTTGTTTGTGTTTATCCCTTCAACCCAAGTTCATACCCTTGTTTATATTTTAACAAATCCCAAGATATCAGCTCGATAGATTAGGGCTCAGTCAACAACACCTGCAACACATTTTCTATCTCACCTGAGATATCTCTATGGGTAGCTTCCAGAACTAGGTTTCGACAGGTTCGTGGTGATTTCTTGTCTCATAGCACCTTACTAGCTCGCTCGACCAAAGCTGGGGGGTGTATTTCCAATTCTTATGATGTTCATTCAAGTTATTACTTCTACTTTTCCATCGACAAAGATTACAATAGAATATAAAGCTGTAGCATAGATTCTATCTATCAACAATGTGACACATGTATCTAAGAACTCATTGATAAACAAATTCTAGTCAACCTATTCAGACCTACTTATTCAAAACATACATACATTCATCATAGATGAATTAATCAAATACACCTAGAGACATCATTTAATGTGGAAACCCATTTGGGAAAAACCAAAAATTCGCTCTATATATAACATGAGAAATATATGGCACCTTTCGTCTGAGCACTAAGATTGAAGACTCTTTTCTAGGTCTTCTCTAAAATCTATACAAACTTCTCTCCTCTCAAGCTATCTAGTATTTGATCTCTGAAGTTTCATCTCCTTCACTCTACTGTCGATCCACACACATCCTAGATCAACTCCCTTCTCTACAACTCTACAACTCTTCAAATATTTTGAGACAAAATCCGACAAAGACCTAGAGACCAACCCACACATAGCTTGGGTTCTCTATGTTATAGTATATTACATGTCATAATAAACCAAATATATTCTATTAGCTGATAGGCTGTCATTCATATTTTCATACATCCAAATATACTAACATTAGGAACTATCGGCCCAAAAATACAAAGATACTTTATTCCCAAAGCATGTGCTATTCTAACTGACTTATTACCCATGATCATTGAGGTGTCATTTTCAATCGTTGTACTCTTCTTCTATCATGGTTCCTTCCATCTTGGATGTTCTCTTTGGTCACGACAGTTCTCTTCCATTGCAGACTCTTCTCCCACGACTGCTTCTGTCGTAGCTCTTATTCCTTTGTCACAACTTCCTTTGTCGTGCAACTGAATTCTTCATGTTCCAAAGCAGAATTCTGGCTGAATGCTTCCTATATTTTCCTAGGGACAACATTAAGAATTAAGGTCCTTGTATAAACATAATAACGCAAGTAATACTGAAATTCAAATATGATTTATGAATTAAAAACTTGAGTTGGAATGAATACCATGCTTGAAATTTTTATTAAGAGAATGAATATTATAGCTGTAAAATTAAGTAGAATTTGAGAAAGAGAAAGAAAGCTAAATGGATTCCATATTTATGTGGAAAAGTTTCCAAAATGGAGTGATTTTTGATGATCCCATTTCCAATTTAGTATTATTCAAATAAAATATAGTGATAATTGTGACAAATTAAATTCAAATAGTGTTACTATAAATCACATCATTGAATTGATAATATAACTCTAAACATATTTTTAGATCCAACACAATGAAGCATAGGTGAATGGACCCTTAAAATGTTATATGATATATCATATCAAATTCGTAAAAATATCAATTCAAGTAATGGGTTTTATAGACAAGCACTGATTCCATTACTTGATTCCAACAAGTAATGGGTTTTATAGACAAGCATTGACATGATCACTCATCTACTCAGTGTGGACTAATCTCTTTCCAGAGTATTTGAAGTTTTGTAGAAAAATATATAATATATATTTGTTTATTAAATATAACACCTGGCCATGAGTATCATATTTTACTTATTTTGAGAAGAAACCAAATCATGCAGTCAAAACAATTTCACCATGAAAATAATACAGTAATCTCATCAGATCATCAAGTGATTCAATCTCATATGCTTATCACACATCAAGAAGACAATGAAATATAATTTATTCTATCATTATGGATAAAAGGCTACACCTTATTCTACTAAAGTGAAGGTGACCATATATGAAATACCAATATATATATATATATATATATATATATATCGTGGGAGGGCATGCTACTTACAATAACTTACAACTATCCTTTTGGTTAAGATGCCACACTATCAGGGGCATTTATATTCCCTCAAAATCACGTATAACTTGCACTTGGCATCACTCGAACCCACCCAAGTGTTTTGAACCCACATTCCAGAGTTAATACTAGTTTGATCACTTACTAGTTGCCACTAGACTACATGCCCATAGAAAAATTGATTACTAATTAGCGATCGACTTGCCAAGTTTACTAGTTTTCAAAATTATCTAGTTGGTATTCCTTTTTATATTCATCAAAGGATTTTATGGGAGACCAAATGGAATCAAAATGAATACTAAGTGCAGATTTGACTCCTATAAGAACCAAGATGTACAGTAGAACTTGCAAAGCGAACATTAAAATTGACATTTTTTTCTAAACCTAATAGTTCTTACTAGAAAACATGAAAGAAAATTGAGAAACTTAAGATTCTACCAATATAGAGGATAAACAAAACTTGATAGGTTCGATAGTGAAGTTACAAAAATAATAGTGTTCTATTTGGTATTACAAATAGGGCTTTGCCCAATGTACCAAAAGCACTTAAAAAAACCTCTATTGTCATCTTAAGGACGTATTTAAGTTAACATTATCTCAGTGAATATAGTGACAAGCATTGGCATGATATGATACCGTCAACAGGAAAAAAATATTGTCCCCTAGCTCAAATAAAATGTTGAAGAGATGTGGCGCCACCAAGTTGGAAAATGTTTAAATCTCCAATGTGGGCACATGATCTCAGATAATACAACTAAAATTTAATCCCATTGGAATGACAATGTCAAAATGAAATAAGGAGTGGAATTTTTCGGCATGCCACAAGACCAAAGGATACAAGGAAGTATATATGATTTTCTAGATGGATTGCTCAAGTTTAGTGTTATAGCTAATTTTACCACACTTAGTAAATCATGTGTTTATGGCCTTCCCTATCTCTATGCAAACTCCTTGGACACCCTTTGCTCAATATAAACTTTGATGCTCCAAAAATCCCTTTAAAAAGTCATGTTTATTGGTATACTTGGGTCACCAACCTACAGACTGCATGTACATGGAACTTGCTCCACTATGACCCGCGTACATCGAGAAATGTGCCAAAAAATAAAATATTTGGAGTTTTCCTCATTTAGTCATGAATAAATTGACTATTGGGCTTCCATTTTCCTAGAAACACTTCGAATAGACCCTTCACTTCCTGATGAAGGGCTATATATTGAGCTACTTGGATGCATTAGAGGAGGAGAATTTGTGAGAGCAAAGAAACAATAGTGGATTTGTTCCCCATTCTTACATACTTGAGTCTGCATCCCTTTGTACTTTGAGCAACCATTGATGCTCTTCCCAAGATTTCCATTGTATTGTGAGCTTCCCATTGATATGGAGGATTGAAGTGGTGGAGGCCCAGGTGGAGGACTTGGTTTCTCCATTTCGACGAGGTGCCGACAGAGTTTGCCACTTATATCTATGTTTACAATTAATAGAAATATCCATTTCTCGTCCATTGTATTTGTGTAACTATGAATATTTTTTTCCATGGATGTAGTTTCTTTGATTATATATATTGGATTGATATATGGTAGAGTAGGTTCTAATGCTTAATATATATCATGCATGTATATTTCGTTGTTGTTGAGAATGGAATGTAGGTGCAAGTGTGGTTGAAATCTCAACAGGGATCTACTATGAACTTGGCATTGTTTTTTAGGTGTGCATATTTATTTCACTATTGAGTCATATTATCACTAGGTGCACGTTCATTACCCTTGATTAATCACATCCCTTAAAATTAATGCTTAACTTAAAATTGATTACACATTTTTATTTGATAGAGGTGCATCAACAAGCTTAGGTTGTAGAGTCTTGAAATGGGGTGTCGTGTGTAAGTTTTTCCAAGAATATTAAACAAAACAATTAGGTGTCTTTCCAGGTGAGAAGAGAAATCCTTGATATAATTAGTGTTCTCAGAAGGCTCCTCTTACACGAGCATTAACCACAATGTAGTGTACATGTTTGTGGTGGGGATAGACCCTTGCCACTCTCTGTGCAATGCCAGCTATATTTCTAGGATCTTATTCGTATATGGGGGGTTTTGAGGTACCTTTGGTGCTTTCGAGCTTTCTTTGGTGGCATACCCCTTTCTTCATATTTAAAGACAAATTGCACTTGGGATTGGTTTTTAGGTGTGCAAATTTATTTCACTACTGAGTCATAATATCATTAGTTACATGTTCATTACCCTTGAGTAGTCACAACCCTTAAAATTAACGCTTAACTTAAAATTGATTAAACTTTTTATTTAATAGAGGTGCATCAACAAGCTTAGGTTTTAGAGTCATGGAATAGGGTGTCGTGAGTAAAATTTTCCAATACTATGAAACCAAACAATTAGGTGTCTGTCTAGGTGAGAAGAGAAATCCTTGATATAATTAGTGTTCTTAAGAGGATCCTCTTACATGGGAGTTAAGCATGAGGAAACATACATGTTTGTGATGGGGATATCCCCTTACCACTCTTTATGCAGTGCTAGTTATATTTCTAGGATATTATTCGTATCTAGGGGATTTGAGGTACCTTTGGTGATTTCGAGATTTGGGCTTTGTTACCCTACCCATACGACAGATCCCACCTCCGACTTTCCACCTCATAATTGGTTATATTGGGTTGACCTTGGTTTCCTTACCTAGGTATCGTAGGGGGCATTATAGAGGTTATTCTAAGAGTGTCCTGGCCAGGTAGGGATCAGACAACACAATTGCTATACTCGTTGGAGCTGAGGGCCTATATAATTGGTTACACACCTCCACTTGTAGTTTATGGAAGTTTCAGGCCTCTCATAGATGAGACATACCTGCTGCATTTAGGAGCTCACTTATCCTCCCTCTTGTCTTCTTTGCATCTAAATTAGATTTACTTAGGGGTGTGCTCTTTGTGCACTAGTTGGATTTAAGGATCGTAATTACTTGAGTATTCTTATGTTCTATTGAGTTTGAATCCTTTTATGTTCGACATTCCTGACATCACTACTAGTATCTCGTCACCTGCTCCAGGTCCTAGTGTGGACCTTGATGTTGGATTGGGGGGCACCATAACCCCTTACCTTGCTCATAGACTTGGGAGTGGTAAAATTCCATCCTCTACTCCATTTGTGGGAGGATTTTCACTTCCTTCACCCTATATTAACATTGGTTTTTGGTCTCACGAGGGTGGTAGTGGATACATGAATCTTGGGTCTACACCTTAGATTCCTTCTTATGTCCCATCATCCACCGCACTATTTTATTCGAATGCATTTATCATGACCAATCCTCCATATATCCTATAGTTGGGAATCTTTATCGACTATTTTCAATTGTTTTGGACTATCATTGTTGTGTAGGGTCCATTTTTTGTGCACTCTCACTAATACTTTTGCTCGTTCGTTCCTGTGACAAGTATAATATTGAATTGGCATATCAGATAAGGTCACTTTTCTGCATGCATCATGCATTATCCTATGACCATGTATCCTTAACTATAGGTATGAACCCACTTCATAATGTTACAAAAACTTCACACTACTACTAGAAGTGGAATTACGTAAGTGGTAGAGACTTCCTACTCATGGGTGCCCTAGATAGATCCAACTTTTCCATTTGGTACGCATACTGAGTGTCCTCCCTTAGGTCTAGGAGTCCCTTGTAGTTACGACATGTCTTTGAGAAAGAGCCTCATATTCTTTCATAAAATTTATGCTGGCCATCTCCCATAGGGACTCCCATTTATATCAAGTTGTAATTGCATTTCATGCGTACACTTGTTTTATTGAGCCTTATGCATACTCCCTGCTTCAATTTTGTAAACCTTATAGCATGAGCTTGTCTCAATCCTAGCCAGGAAGAGCCTTACATATATATTTTGTAGCTTGATCATCCCATACCCATAGGAGACATCCACCTGAGTGTCCTTATCCTGCACATGCTTCCTTTCATTGAGCATGGGTATGTTTCACCGCTTGGCACTAGTTTTCTTTGCCATGACACTCGTTTCCTCCTAGCTCTCTATTATAAGAAATATATTATTTTTCAAGATTTCAATATAAAAAAGACAAAAAAAACATAAAAAGTTGGAAGGTAAATGATATTACTTTGGAAGCTATCATTTTGTGTCGCCTTCAAATAGAGAACTATATTCCATCCATTGTTTGGGTTATTAGTATGACTTTAGGAGCTGTACTTGTTACTCTGAGTTTCTCCAATTATTGGTTATGCTTCCAGTCCCTATGGAGCCTCTGTAGATGCCTCCTATGTTGGAGAGTTGTCCCATTTTTCATGTTCAGTCTATGTTTCCTATGAGTCACCATCTTCCTTATGCTATTTTTGAAGGAATTTTTAGCTTGAGTCATCCACTCCTTAGTTATCTTGTCTTTGCATGTCGGCCATTCCTGATAAACTCACTGGTTCATTGTTCATGCTACTTCTTCCAAATTATCCAGTGTTGCTATGTACCTCATGTTGGTTGATGGGGTATTCCTTAATTCCCTCCTTCGAACGGATTCCATTCCATCGACTTCAGATCATTTATTATGGAATAGGGATCTAGAGTTCATTGAGTGCCTTGAGACTTGCAGTCATTAGTGGTAGTTTCTCTCACCATCAATATTTTTAGGAATACATCAATGTCCCCTAATTGATGGACTCTCTCAAGTGTTTGACCTCAACACATCTATTAACACTTGTTTGATTGCATCTGTACCTTGATTTCCATTATCATTATCAGTGGGATATCTTGCATCTGTTAATGGTATACATCAATGAATGATAATCAGACGATGGTCCATCATGTTCGACCTCAACACCTTTATTCGCGTGATAGGACATGTACCGATAGCGGTTTGTGTAGAATACCTCCGAGCTTGGTGGAATTCCATACGTACTACCTCCTTAATCACACCAATATCTATGAGATAACATTTCTCATGTCCAGATTCCAGTGTATTATCAGATGTCTTCATTTAGTATGAATATCTTGTTTCACTGTATATTGTACCAATTGATGACCACATGTGACATATGTTTATTATTCCTATTCATGGCCATTGTACTATATGTATATGGGTACTTCTACACTTCATATCTGCAGTCACATGCTGTGATTTATCATTGTATTGTACTAATGAGTGGATGATTTTTCCACATGTGTCTTAATTATTCCACTTCTAGGATTGGTATAATGTATTTCAACCATCATGTTACCCTTCTGACCTCACACATGAGGGGGCATCTGTTATAGTTGATTTTACCATACTTGGTAGATAATGTTTTTATGGCCTTCCCCATCCCTATGCAGACTCCTTGGACCCCATTTGCTTAATATAAACTTTGATGCTCCAAAAAATCCCTTAAAAAAGTCTTGCTTATTGGTATACACAGGTCACCAGCCTACAGACCGCGTGTACATGCAAATTTCTCCACTTTGACCTGTGTACGTCGGGAAATGTTCCCAAACATAAAATATTTGGATTTTTCCTCATTTAGTCAGGAATAAATTTACTATTGGCCTTCCATATTCCTGGAAACACTTTGACTCGACCCTTCACTTCCTGTTGAAGGGATATATATTGAGATACTTGAATGCATTAGAGGAGGAGAATTTGTGAGAGCAAAGAAACTATAGTGGATTTGTGCCCCATTCTTACATACTTGAGTCTTCATCCCTTTTTCCTTTGAGCAGCCATTGATACTCTTTCCATGCTTTCCTTTTTCTTGTGAGCTTGCCATTTATAAGGAGGATTGAAGTGGTGGAGGCCTAGGTGGAGGACTCAGTTTCTCCATTTCGATGATGTGCCGACATAGTTTTTCACTTATATATTTGTTTATAATTAATAGAAATATCCATTTCTTGTCCATTGTATTTGTGTAACTATGAATATTCTTGTCGATGGATGTAGTTCCTTTGGTTATATATATTGGATTGATATATGTTAGAGTAGTTTCTAACACTTAATATCTATCATGCTTGTATATTTCGTTGTTGTTGAGAATGGAATGTAGGTGCAAGTGTGGTTGAAAGCTCAACGAGTATCTAGTACAGACATCTGGAACAAGGTACACTTTACATCCCTTACGGTTAGACTTGTTTATCTCTTTAGCATATTTGAAGTGGATTGATTTTTGGTGTCATAATGTTTGTTGTGGTCCACCCCAATCCATAGGAAGTTTTATCTGTACCATTTAGTAATTAACATTAATTTATTTCTTTGAATGCAAGCTCTGAGGTGGTTTTCATAATTGTGAAAAATTATGAAAATAGTGAAGCATGTCCTCAATAAGAAGTAAATAATTATGTAATGTTCCTTACATAATAAGGCGATATAGAGCATGAATGGGGTTGATACATATTTTAAGAAGTGGATCATCTGGAGATAAAAGGGAGCGCGTATCATAGGATGCAAGGACCACCATACTCACATCCCTCACCAAAAGAATTTGTAATGAAATTGTCAACAAAATCCTTGCTCCTTCAATGTGTTTATTTTCCAGTGCCTTAATAGATGGAAAAACTGTGTGCTCCATGGTTGATTGGTCAGGAAAAATAACTGTAAAATCGTACAGTTTATCAATCATATGATATAAAGAAATATTAGTTGCCCATGCAATGAAGAATCCAACTCTAAATTTATAGCACTATAACCTGTACGGTTCACTCTACCATTGAAAAAACCAATGAAAATGTAGACTATAACAACAAGGATGCATCAAATATTGATTTATAAGACAAAAAATAATATAGTGATGCTGTGATATTGCGGAGGAGGAAATTAAAATCAACATGGATTCTTAATCTCAACATTATAAAGAATTAGATATCATGATCTTACTAGAACACCTATATATAACTGTTATTATAAAACATTATTTTCAATTGCATTATAATGCATATCACCTAATGGAACAACATTATGCATAAAAATAAGATGGCACAGTTGAAATGTGTAGCATCATTGAACTAAGGCAGGAAGCTATTTTAGCTTCCTATTAATACACATGTTATTTTAAGATCAATACAGGTTGACATGTCACCAACAAATTTTCCATTTATAGTACCAATTCTTAAGAATCAATATCAAAATATTTTCTTGTTAGCTAATTACTGATTTATCCTTGGACAACAATTTGGTTGACCTTTATACCCTCATCAAGAATTTGAATCAGAGTATATTAAAAGGTGAAAAAATGCAGTGTTTCATACAGTAACTCCATAATCCTTAGAACCTCCAAAGTTCAAATACTAATTTGGCCTTCCCTAATCTCATATTTAGAGATGAGGGATAGTAATCCATACGACCATTTGGTGTGGAAAATATCGGTATCCGGTTGGTCTTCTTTTGGTGGTTTAGGTTGTTGCAAGTTCAACCCAAAGTGTTGAGCAAGAATTAGATCGACATCCCCAATGTTATCAACCAAATGTAATTCTCTGTTTCTGCCATGAAATCCATCTACCTATTTTTTCACTCGAATATTGGGGGCATTTAGACACTTTCCCATGCACTTGTATCCCACCATATCCACCTGACAACCTCTTTTTCACAATTCCTCAATTTACTGATTCTCTCTTCAATCATATCCAACATATTAGATCCCAACTTATAGGACAAAATTTTGGGAAAACTTGAAATACAAGGCATAAAACCCTAATATCCACATAAATATAAAATCCTAGACATTAAGGTCCCTTTAAAACCTCAAAAAACTAAAATGATGAAATACATACAAGGAATTATGCATCATGATACTCACTTGAAGGGAGGTCCCTCATACAAAAATGGATTAATTGCATCTAATTCTGTTGGATGCTACTGCTTGATATCCATGTACTTGGTTGAAACCTTGTCAGCATACCCATTGCAAATAAAATCAAGGAAGGGGCCTCCTCCTTTAGAAATAGAGATCGTTAAATTGACTTGGATTCCACCTGAATTAGTATCATTGGCACTTATTTCTTCATCATACATAACCAACCTCCCCGGATAGAACTTCAACATTTATCTTCTTATTGCCACATTTCCTCTAATGCCTAACAAATATTCAATTTTGAAGGGTATGGTTCTTGCAGGTTTGACATCCTACGAATACAATCAACACAAGGAAATTATTATTAGGTGAAACTTTTCATAACACGATCATAGGTTTGTATGGATTTTTCTTTTACTTACCTATGCAGGAGAGTATGACTCAATGACACAATGTATATCCTCATTGAGCACATCGAGGAGGTTTTCTTTTTATTTCAACCTTGCTACTATTTATGTAGCCTCTCATCTTGGAGCCAATTGTTGGAACTGTAATACCCCAATTTTGATCCCATGGTATTTAATTGTACATGATGTAAATATTATATTGATATCATGGCATGGAGCTCAAGGGAAAGGTCCCGCCATTGATGAATTTTTTTGGGATAGGTGATCAAGGCTGATACCTATGATGATAGTACTAAATCAAGAACAGTATATATATTTTGATATATCATGTAAATGTATGGATTAATATAATACCACAACTAGCTATGGAACTGCAACATGAAAGAGATGGGGGCATGATTCCACAAGGGAATAGGGTGGGGAGTTAGTCAACCCCCTTGAGCCAATAGGGTGTGACCAAATCATCAATGGAAAAACCCATGAACCCTCAACTACTTTTGTCCTCTGTCTTCAATCCTCAATTTCTTCCAGAAGTTGGTTGAGGAAGTTAATGCCTTGGGCATAGCAAGGCATGGCAGTCTGATGGCTTGACTGAGCAAGCCTGCAAGTCTACAGGTCTATATCCAGGGAGGTTGCGTTCTTATTTCTACAACAAGTAAACTTGAGGGGAAATGCATTCCCATTCCCTCATCCCGGAGTCGCGCTGAACGTTGGGTTCCTTCACGCCATTCGTGGAGCATGCAGGGGGAGAGATGTTTTTCTATTCATGTGTGTTGTGCATTCATCCTGTTGAAAGAACTATGGTTTTTTCTGGGTTGTTCACATGTTGTTTACCATCCTCAACCGCACTAAGGTTCAATGGTCTCCTTGTTTTGACGAGTGAATGAGCGGTGGATATCACTCGATTTTATGAGAAAGTGTGGTCATCTGTTGTTTTCCAGTGTCATTCAATGGTCTCCTCTGTCACAGAGTCAGTGTAAGTCTTTTTGCTATGTTTCCTTGTGGATTTCTTTGTAGTGCATCCCTATTTTGGTTTGAAGGCTTAAGAGTGGAGGAGGGCCAGAATTGGATGATAAGCCTAGTAAAAAGAGGAACCACACAAAAGGATCAAAGGGGTTGGTAAATCTGGCCTACACGCCTGTGTGAGCACTAGAGGGAAGGTATGGCATGAAGGACTGTATAAGCGGAGAAGTGAATACTTCCTTCTATAGGATGGGGTGGAGTCATGGATACCAAGCCATATCTAGTGTAGGTATCTTAGCTCTGGGGTTGAGCTCACTAGCACAAAAATTATACCTATCCATTTCCTTAGCATCCTGATAAGCCCAACTATTTGTTGGTTTGGTTATGTCCTTTTGTGTTTGGCTTGTTTCCTTAATAGCCTTTGGATCCCAATTTTTTATTGGCTTGGTTGTATAGTTTGTCAAATCCAACTGTTAGTTGGTTGACTGTATTCTGATGTGTGTAAGCTTGTTGTTCCCTAGTTCCTTGTGGACATCATGCCCAGATCAGGGGCGGCAGTGTGTTTAGATATTAATGAACACACTAGCCTATGGTTGGGTGGAATGTTGCAGCAACATAGATAGTTGCGGGACAGATTAACCATCAAGATAAGTATTTATGTTACTTTGTTTATGCAATGTATTTTCTGATGAATTCCCATGTAGGTTATGTAGAATACTTATGAATATGATGAATTGTTATGTTCATGATGAATGCTTGTTGATGATCAAGTAGAGGTTTACTTGTGTATGAATGTCCATAAAATTACTTGTTTATGCCCTGTATGCTTTATTTATTTTACTTCTGTACATGCCTGGTGTTATGTGGTGCATTTTCCTAAGTTCACGGAGGGTAGAATCCTATTACAGGCTTGAAAATGAAGTTAAGGTAAGAATCGTTGAGTTTTCACCCCTTGGAATCCACCTGCGGAAGGCAGGAACCAGAAAGGGAAAGTTGAACAAGGAAGATTATAGTGTTTTTGTGCCTCAAGGTCTGCAACAAAAGGAGAAATGTGAAAGGCAGCAAAAAGAAGTTTAATCAAAGTGGAATGATGGATTTCTGACTTCTAGGATCCTCCCGCGGAAGGCGGAATGTGGAAATCAAGAGAAAAGATAAAGCAAAAAGTGAGTTTTTCGACTGCCTAGATCTGCCTGTGGAAGGTGGAAAACCCAGAAAAATTTAAGGTAAAAGATTTGGTCTTCCGATTCTTGAGTTACGCACTGGAGTGAATAAAGGCAAAACGTGGAAGGCAGAATGAGGATAGAGGTTCTGTTATTTGATAGTTTTCTGACTTCTGAGTTTCTAAGTGTGGAAGGTGGAAGGGAGGAAGGTGGAATAGTGATTGAAAGACTCCATCAAGAGTTATGTTTCTGATTTCAGAGTTTCGAATGTAACGTCTCCATGCCCCATAATGCGGATAAATTAATTTTTTTTCCTCAAGAACCCTTGTTCTCTTTTCAAACATCGGGCATGGACACTAAATCACACTTCCACCATCATTTCTAGGTTCAAGAACCCCTTCATATCACCATAACAGTTGTTCCTCCCTGGACAGATCCCTTCTGCGATCGAAAGGACTTCTTTCGCCCTAAAATTGTCTTTTTGTAGTCTGCATTCTGCACTTTCGCCCTTCCGACCTCGAAAATCAGAAATCCGAAATATAAAGTTCGATGGACAATACTTAGTCTCTCTTCCACCTTCTACCTCCAGCACTTCCGCTCTCCTCCTTCTGCACTTCAGAACTCAGAAATAAAAAATTCCAAGTGTGACAGAACACTTCTATGACCTTTTCGCCTTCCTCATTCTGATCTTTCACTTTCCTCCTTCCGCACCTCAGAACTCAGAAATCAAAAACTCAAATGCGTGACAAAATATTCAACGGTATTTCTGCCTTCCACCTTCTGCACTTCCACTTTCCGCCTTCCACACTTCATAACTCAGAAATTCCAAGTGCAACAGAACACTTCAATGACCCTTCTTCCTTCCACATTCTTCCCTTCCACTTTCTGCCTTCTGCACCTTGGAACTTGGAAATCAGAAAATCAAATGTGCGGTGAAAAATTCAACAGCCTTTCCACCTTCCGCATTCCTCCCTTCCACTTTGTTCCTTCCGCACCTCAGAAATTGGAAATTGGAAACTCAAATGTGCGATGGAACATTCAACTACCTTTCCGCGTTTCTCCTTATGCACTTCTACTTTCCACATTTTTCACTTTAGAACTCATAAATCGAAAATTCCAAGTGCAATGGAACACTTCAATGGCCCGTCCGCCTTCCGTATTCCGCCCTTCTGCTTTCTTCCTTCCTCACCTCAGAAATCGAAAATCAAAAAATCAAATATGTAATGGAACATTCAACAACCTTTTTGACTTCCTCCTTTCGCACTGGCTCTTTCTTTCTTCCACACTTCAAAACTCAGAAATATGAAACTCCATGTGCAAAGCAACGTTCAACGAACTTTCCTCCTTCTGCACTTCTGCTTTCCAAGTTCCAAAGTGCGGAGAGAAGAAAGTGGAAGTGCGGAAGTTGGAAAGGCCATTGAATGTTCCTTTGCACATGGAGTTTCCTATTTTCGAGTTCCAAAGTGTGGAAGGTGGAAAATGGAAGTGTAAAAGGCAAAAGGTAGAAAGGTCGTTGAATGTTCAGTCGCACATTTGAGTTTCTGATTTCCAAGTTTCGAGGTGCAAAAGGAAGAAAGAGAAAAGGGTAGAACGCGGAAGGCGGAAAGGCCGTTGAAGTGTTCCATCACACTTGGAATTTCTGATTTTCGATTTCCAAAGTGAGGAATGTGAAAATAGAAGTGTGGAAGGCAGAAAGCTCGTTGAATGTTCCGTCGCACATTTGAGTTTCCGATTTATGAGTTTTGAGGTGAGGAAGCCAATTGAATGTTCTGTCATACATTTGAGTTTTTGATTTCCGAGTTTCGAGGTGCATAAGGCGGAAAGAGGAAGGGAGGAATGCAGAAGGTGGAAGGTCCGTTGAAGTGTTCTGTCGCACTTGAAATTTTTGATTTCCAAGTTCCGAAGTGTGGAAGGAGGAAAGTGAAAGTGTGGAAGGCAAAAGGCAGAAAGGTAGTTGAATGTTCCATTGCACATTGGATTTTTCGATTTTTGAGTTTCGAGGTGCAAAAGGTGCAAAGTGGAAGGGTTGTTGGGCACTTGGGCAGACCCGGGTTAACGCTTTATGCGTCGCACCAACAAAAGACCCACTGTGTTGGCCCTTTCGGCAACAACCTGCGCGCAGGTT
>LPNX011170138.1:0-19282 GCA_001517045.1 Pseudotsuga menziesii
TATACATATTAAATTGATGTTTCTTTTTCAATTCGAACAAGAATTCAAATATAATTACTTTCTTAAACTTAGGTAGTTCCAACATGTACCAAGGGACTTTGTCATGCGTCCGGAGTAGTATATTGTTTATTAAAAATATTAAAAAATTACAGACATTGAAAATGGTAGCTAACTCTCAAAACCCTTAAATAAATGAAAGGAATTTGTACCTAACACTTTGATACATTATAAACAAAACTATAATTTGACACTCCATTTTCTCTCAAATTTACTACATACAGCCTACACCATTCTAGATAAACAGCAGCCTAAAACACCTAAATATATGGCCCTCTATGTTCCATCCTGATAGTGTTAGTAATAATATGTATGTATCCCTTAAAACCTTTTTTCCTTCGCTTACAAACATCATAATGATTCTATGTCTGGACTCCACACTGAACAATCTTGCAGGTCTCCCCAAGAGGTAAAATCAAACAATCGTTAGGCTACGTGGGTCTACATAATCAAAAGCTCTTCCCATAGGGCCAATGAGAAAATTATGGGGGAGGATATTCCATGATATTAACTAAATTTTATTGTTTCATCTGGATTCTTCATGATCTCTGTGTTGTAACAAAGACCTTGCATTCTTCATGGCCATTTAATATTGTTGTCCCCACTTTCACTTCTATATAAGATTTAATCCAACTCAATGTCTCTGACTAAGATCATTATATACCACTGGAACTTGAAGTGGAGACCATGTGATGCATTATTGTAAATGTTATTATCACTAAGGAGCATAATTTTGTTAATAATTCTACAACATTCACAATATCAAAATACCATAAATTCAAACATAAGGAAATCCGTCGACTATTGGTGATGCTCCCACAAAAGACTCTCAAATCACCTCATAAGATATATGCGCAAGTTGTACAACTACCACCTATGGATTCAAATCCTCTTCAAGACCCCTACTCATGTGATCATATTTCTCATTTTAACCAAATGGAAAGGAAATCTTGTTTGTCTATGTAATCAAGCTTGGTTTGATAGGGTCTACAAAAGATTGATTACCCCCTACTTACATATCCTTACAAATATAAACCTTTTTTTGAAATAGAATCTTGTAGTATTGAGTTACATGTTTGTAATAATAACTTATAGTACACTTGAAAGGCACTCCCAAATATTCCAATTGTTACATAAAAGGATGGACCACTTTTGTAAATTCATTTCACTAGCTAGTCCATCCCTTAGGACAATCCATTCCAAAATCCTAGAAAGTGATACTATGCACGTACTTAATACTCTCTTATTAACATCTAATAAAGAACTAAGAACAATCTTAATCTCCTTGCAAAAATTTGGTGACAAAAAATCTAAAAACAACTTTTAACATTTCACCCAAACTAAAGTGATATTAGATCACTCTACACAAGAGTAAAAAATGAAGTCCATGACATGAACAAGGGGAATTGAATTCCATTTCCAAATACTGGACAATATCTTTTTCAAATCCATGGGATTCTTGAACCAAAAACCCAGCCAAGCTTGTAAAAAAATAAAATAAAATTGGACCATGCTCCATTCATGGATCCTATTCCATCTATAATCACTCCCTCAAAGATTTCTTTCCTACCTTCCAAGAATGGATTTTTTTCGCCAAATCTTGTGTAACCATCTTATCCACAACATGGATTTCGATATCTTTGGCAAGGAATAACATCATAGGAGAATTATTCTACCTCACACACTTCTTACATTTATTTCTACCAAAGTCCTTTATAGTACATCCACTTCCCACCTTTAATCTTGATTGATAATCATTTGTATTAAAATCACCACCATTCACTAGATCCTCCACCTAAGCCTCTTTAAACTCACCATTAATTAAATCCACCTCCCTTTTATTTTCACCTCCCTCACTAAGGAATCATGGATCTAGTTATGCATCCTCTAGGGTTCCTTTGTTGCATAGGGTTATTTGGAATCTATGATAAATTAACTGCAAACTATATTAGAAATCACAATCATAATCGAATAAGAATAATAAAAAGATATATATATATATATATACCAGATTCAATAATTCCAATTTAGAAAATCAGTTCTTACCCAAAAATTGGCATATTTTGGAAACCACGTCTTTGTGGAGTGTCCAAACCACCTGATGAAATCCATACTATTGGTCCTAAGCCATAATTATGGGGGTACGTGGTTTTGATTCTAGGTTCTACGTGGGTTTAAAGGAACCAAAAAACCCTATGAAGTAGAAACCAACATAATTTTATGGGGCTTCCAAATGACTTGATGATGTTGAAAAAAAGGAAACAAGAACCTCCCAAGCATGTGCTTCTATTGTTGTGTTGTTGAAGCACCCACCACACTACTGCATACCTCCTATCCTTGATTTGTTTCTACTATAGAAGTTGCTCTCACAATAGAGGGAGACCCATTTACTCTAGTTTGGGATGCAAAACCATCCTCGACGACTGAATTATGTGTCATGATGTTGAGTTTAAGAGGTCTTCTGTTAGATGTGTATCTTTCAGCCCTAGGACACTCAGCATACAAAGGAACCTGCTTCACCACAACATTCCATAAAATATAAAAAATCCACATAAACAATTTATTCATAAGAACTTCCTCATTATCCACCAATACGCTATTTATTCATAAGAACTTGCAACATGCATAGTGGTCACTTCTTCATAAGATGCACTAGATAAAATCTTAAACAATTTATAAGGAGATGGAGAGGATAGAGTATAAGGTGAGGAAACCTCCTCTTTTTGGTTATTGGTTGGATCGAGAACTTCTTTCTCTCCACTTTTTGAGGGCTATTTCATTGGAGATTCCACCATGCCCCTCTTTTTCTCAATTTGTTCCTAGATCTAGATTCTTCTTCTGCCTTTCTGTTTTCAACATATTTTAGTGGACTAAATATGTCACTCAAGGAATCATTGTATTCAACAATTCCTATTCAATCAATTATTTGTTCTTGTTATAGTGGTGCTTCTTCCTTTTCATGAACCATGTACCTTAAAATATCTTGTGTTTCCTATATTTGTTGTCCACTTGTTTACTTCTTTATACCGGTTGTAAGAACTAAGGTCCAATATTCTAAACCAAGGGGGAAATTATCTTGTAGATGAGACTTGAGATGGAGGAGGAACTCCTTGAATTATTGGACCAAAATATTGAGAGATAAGGGATAGGGGGGTGAAGGTTAAGAGAATGTCGATCTTTCTAAGTAGGGGTGTTTCATATTTGGGAATACTTGATCCATAGCCTTTAAGGGATCATATTTTACCTTTATAATGGATCCACCTCCTCATATATGTCTTTATTATCCATCCTTCAAATTGTAGGTGTGGATTCATTACCCTGGGGTATTGGTTTGTTTCTATCCTTATCAACCCCCAACAAGAAGTGTGGGTCATATAATGCTCAGAATGTGCATTTAAAGTGCTCATTAAAAAAGTCAAGTATGTCAAGAAATAGTCTTATCCTTAGTTAGCGGTTGTAACACCTCAAAAATGTACTTGTGAACAAGTAAGGCATATGTGAAATTCCATGAGAATGAGGTTTACCAACAACAACAACTATGTGGGCATGCTAGCCATAGAAGTATTATAACATGAACGAGAAAAATTCACAAGTTATGGTTATGGTACCATCAGTTGTATACAAATACATGTGATGCAGTCATGTATTTTAGACTGTTAATCTGAAATATGTTTATCTTGTTTGACATGTTTTGACATGATTTTAATGTGAGAATTTCTCATCATGCACAGGTGCACAATGTTAAATTTGGTAAATTTAAATTTGACATGTTTTTTAATCCGTGGAAAATTCTTATCATGCAGAACTCCACAGCTTCAAGGTGAATAAAACTTGGCTACAATGCAGCGACACACCCATAGCTCATCGTCACGTAAATTCAATTGTTATTCAATTCATGCTTAAATCTATATAAACATAAATCTTATTTTACAAATGTTTCTAAGATCTTGTTATGCATAAGTGGTGGCTCTCATCATGTCAGACGTCTATATGAGGGGTCTATAAGGGCCAGTGGACAAACACATGGGACATGCTTAGTGTCTTATTCTTCAGATATGCCATTGTTGGGTAGATATTGTTTACATGCAGTTTGACTATAATTCTTGTTTGAAATGTTCTTTAATATGTGGAAAATTCTTATCATGCACAGCTTCAAGGTGAAGAAAAATTGGTCATTACTCCATTGACCATCAAAAACTTGATGTCATGAAGGATACCAGGGAGTGGCCGACACAGAAAGTTAAGGAAACTATAGAAAGGATGACACAGGTTTAGTCCTTGAACAATGAGCATGACACAATAGTGACTTAGGTAACTTTTTGACATTGACATATTCTCCATATAATTGGAAAAGTAACCAATGAGAGGATTGATGACTCTTATAACAAGATTAATTCGATGGCCAAAAACTAGAACCAAACTGTTGATAGACTCAAACTGGTGCTTTGTTCAAGGAGATAAGACTTGCTGCCATGATACAAAAGAAGTGATAGAAGAATGCTTGATAAAGCATTGATTAGTAGATTTTACGATCCAGAATTAGTGGATGCTCGATGTAGCTTTCACAATTTGAGAGTCTAAAAATGCCAAAGAAGACTTTGGGAGGGAATTTTTTCATAAGGTTAGTCTCCAAAGTCTAAAAAAGTATAAAACAATCCATACGAGAACTCTCTTAGCTCATAAAAAATAGGTTAGTCATTTTTTCATAGTTAGTCAGAAAGGTCCAAAAAAAGGGTTAAACTATCACCACATCAATGCTCCTTCAAAATCAATTAAAATGCTTTAGTTTTAACAAGTGTGAAGGAAAGCAAGATCACTCAATGATTTTATCCTAAATTTTTATCAAGCATGACAATGGAATAAAGAACGCTCAAAATATTTATCATAGTTTAAACTAGAGCACAAAAAAGAAAGAGTAAGCTCAAACAAGTTCCTTTTTTTTTAAGTTTAGTCTCCCAGGACCGGAAAAGTGATAAACCTATAACTAGGAATACTCTTCTAGCCACAGTCGAGTAGAGTAGTCCTTTTTAGTAAGTAATCCACATGGTTCAGAAAAGCGGTAAACTTTTACATATGTGGATGTTCCTTCATTTCCTTTAGAGAGTGTGAAAGAACATGTAACTCGAGAATCTAGTATATTTTAAGGAGTCAGACCGGGGCTTGAAGATAACTCCATACCTTTCCCATAAATTTTTAACCAGACCAGAAAATTCAACTCGTGGTGTCCTTATTGTTTTTAACGAGCTCGAAGGAAAATTGGAAGAATTCTCTAAATGCAAGGAAACAAGTGTGAGAGGCATGCAAAACTAGTTCCAAGAGAGAGGAACAGACCTAAGCATAGTGTAAGGAAGAAGAGAAAGATAAGGATACTCAAGGAGTGTATCCTCTAGGTAAAGGGTTCCATGTTGCAGTGGAAAAAGGGTACAAATATGAGCGATGATGAGAGAAAAGATGAGGGTTTATACAACAATCTAAATGTATGAAGTCCATCATGAGGCTCATAAGCACGGGGAGGGTGTAGGAAAATGAAGTTACATATTGAACAAAAAGATGAGGCCAGTAAACAGTTGTAAATACAACTAAGAATTTTCTATCTCCAAGAAACAAAAGTATCAAGATCATGTTCAGAAGAATAGATTTGATACAGGTCACTTTGGTAGAAACCTTTACAAATTTAATATCATCCACAAAAGGTATAGCTAAGGAATAGTTAACCAAGGAAGTCTCTATAGTGCCAAGGCCATAGAATTTATAATTAGTAAGATCAACCTAAAGAGGAAATATAAAGTTAACATAGCTAGTGGGGTCCAAAAGAATAGATTCAACAACACAAGAGTTTAAAATTCTATAAGAGAAATCAAACTCATAAGGATCACCAACTTGTTGGTCTATGCGAAAGTCCAAAAACTCAACAGTGTCAAAGCTTGAGGATCCTTCATTAGAAGGATCGAAATCAATAAGAAATTCAGGGTTTGATTTAAATGCAATTGAGTCACCTTCTAAAAGAGGATCATATTGTATCATAAAATCTAGGAATACTTGATCTGAGGGAAGAAGACCATCCCAGATAGCATACACTTATAAACATTTAGTCGGATCAATGGGGTAGAGAGTAGGCTCCAAAGTCCCTATTGCGTAGATCATTTGTTCAACCGTTGGGATTGAGTCCCAATAATATAAGCATGAATGAAGATTCTTCTCCTCAATGGATATTGGACACAAGGGATATGAGGCCACATAATTCACCCATGGCATGGTAGTGTCTACCAAAACATTGCAAATTAATAAATGATGGACTTGATCTACAATTGTGTAAGGAGGAGGATCAACAAATGCCAGCTGATTGATAGTGACAATGCTTTCATTATGAGGAAAGTACATCACATGAAAGAGTGTAGACACCTCAACTTTCATATAATAAACATAATCACGTCTGATGAGCATATTAAAATCCAATGGGTCCTCTATCAACAAGAAATCAACTAAGATGGCTTCCCACCCAAAGTAATAATAGTTCAAGTAAGAATTTCAAAAGTTTGACTAGTAATTCTATCAAAATCCAACAACTAATTATCATTCAACATGAGACGTGGAGATCCCATGCATCTCTAAGAATGTGCAGATAAAATACTAACACAAGGTCCTTCATCTACAATATAACAAGAAATCATGTACTATTCAACATGGATCTTTATTTGAAAAGGTGCAGCTAAAAGAATGAGTGGCTAAGCTAGGCTATCCCAATCAAAGGAAGCAATATGAGGGCTTAGTGGGGGTTCAATATATGCGAATTCCATGCCCACTTGTCAATAAATGTCTGAACTTTAAGTGAAGAATACCCGAGTAGTAGACAACTCACTCTCCATAAGAAGAGTGGGATTGATCTATGATTGCATCAATTCAAGCACTTGATCCATATCACTCTCCGAAGGAAGATTGGGTGCAATATCCCGAATTTTGGACATAACACTTATAGGCATGTGCCTATTGATTATGATGATTATCTTGAATTTTTTATTTATATATTGGGTCGAATACCACATTGCATATGAGCATGATGATTTGTTTTATATATTGGCTGTAAGCCAATTATTGTTGATATATATATATGCTTGTTTGTGTTGGGCGTGGACCCTAAAGCACATGATTGATGAGATATTTTGTGTTGAGCAGGAAGCTCTCGAGCACTTGAGTGATTAATGATTTATGTTGAGTGAAAAGATCTGGAGCACTTGAGTGATTGATGATTTGTGTTGAGTGAGAAGATCTGGAGCACTTGAGTGATTGATGATTTGTACCCCAAGCCATAGGAATTTCTCTCCGTAACAGAAATTGGCGACTCCGCTGGGGATATTCCTTGTTTTTATTTGGGGGTTTGCGGGCACAATGGGATTGATATTATTGACTTGCTCTTTGTTTCTCCTAGTTTCTGGGTTGCATTTTATAGTATGTTCATCCATTGACACTCCCCTTTATTTGTTTGACCCTTGGCCTGCTTTTTACCACTGCCTTCTCTGTATACGCAGGTTTTTGGCCAAAAGTCGCATACATATGCCTGTATACGCAGGTTTTTGGCCAAAAGTCGCGTACATATGCCTATATACGCATGTTTTTGGCCAAAAGTCACATACATATGCCTATCCACGCAAGTTTTTGGCCAAAACTCGCGTATATACGTAGCTGTTCTTTAAACAGTCGCGTACATCCTCCCTTTTGGTGAGTTGATGTTGTGGGAAGTTGTTGGGTGGGTTGTGAGTGTGGTTGGGTCTTCCTTGGGTCTGATGTTGTCTGTTGGATGATTCTTTTGTGACTAGAGACCGCTTTTTCATTGATTTTTCTTTGAAAGTAGTTTTAGTCATTTATCTTTTTTGTTTTGCCATTAGTGCATTACTCTTTTTGTCTTAGTGTCTTGTTGGGCTTGTCTTTTATACTTGCTGTAGAGACTGAGAGTTTTAGATGACTTTCATTGCATTTTTCATTCTTTTATATTGAAAAATACAAAGTAGTTGCACTCTTAGTTGCATCTTAGATATGGATTTGAGGAGTTACTTGCATTGGATTGCTTGGATGAGAGTTGTGTTTAGGATTTCATATAGGAAGGACTACATTGGCATTCAGAAAGGAATATATATTTATGTATCTCATGTAGTGGCATACCCTATTTTTCATTTGACAAGGATTGCACTTAGCATTGTTTGTTATGATGTGCACTTTTATTTCACTGCTGAGTCTTCATATCACTAGTTGCACGGCCATTTCCCTTTGAGTAATTAAAACCAACTAAAATCAACGCTAAATTAAAATGAACTACACTCTTTTATTTTATAGGGTGCACAAACAAGCTTAGGTTTTAGGATCTTGGAATAGTTCATTGTAAGTAAATTCTCCAAGATCACTAAACAACAACATCTAGGTGTCTTTCGAGGTGAGTTTGTGAAATCCTTGGTATAACCATTGTTCTCAGGATCCTCCTCTCAAACGAGAGTTAAGCACAAGGCAGTGTGAGCGGTTATTGATTGGGATGACTCCTAGTCATAACTGAGTAGCACCGGAGATATTTCCAAGATTGTATTCGTATCTGGGGGCTCTTTCGAGAGTTTCGGGCTTTGCTACCATGTCCATATGGTCAATCATGCCTGCAAATTTCTGCCCGAGCATTGATTATATTGAGGTGACCTTAGTGGCCTTACCTAGGACATCAAGGGGGTACTTGTAGAGGTTATTCTGCAGGTGTCTCGGCCAGGTTGGAGTCAGACAGCACAGTTGCTTTATGTGTTGAACCTGAGGGCCACTATAATTGGTTACATACCTCTGCTTGTAGTGTATGGGAGTTTCGAGACTCTCCCAGGAGAGACATACCTGCTGCATTCGGGAGCTCACATATCCTCCCCATGGTTTTCTTGTATTTTGGCTATAGATTTTCTTAGGAGTGTGTTCTTTGTGCGCTAGTTGGCCTTTGGGATCGTGGTTACTTGAGTATATTTATGCTCTCTTGAGTTTGGGTCCTTTTATTTTCGACATGCCTGTTATCCTATCACCCATCCTTGGTCCTAGTACGGACCTTGGTGTCAGACTTGGGGGCATCATAGCCCCTTACCGTGCTCATAGATTTGGGAATGGTCATATTACATCCTCTACTCCATTTGTGGAGGATTTTTATTCCCTTTGCTTGGTCTTTACACCAGTGGTCACCCTCATGGGGGTGGTAGCGAATGTGTGAATGTTGGGTCTATACCTTACTTTCCTTTTTATGTCCCATCGTTCACCGCATTGTTTCCTTTGGGTGCAGTTGTCATGATCATTCCTCCCTATTCCCCTTAGTTTGGATTCTTTATTGGCTATTTTAGGTTGTTTTGGACTAATATCGTTGTCATGTAGGGTCTAGTTTTTGTACACTCTCTCTGAGGTTTCGACCCGTTCGTTCCTATCATAGGTATTATGTCTGAACTGGCATATAGGTTAGGATATCACATCCGCTTGCACTTATGCATTGCCTTATGACCGTTCCATCTTAACCTTGGGTACGAACCCATTCCATGGTATCACGGAACCTTCATGTTGCTATTAGAAGTGGTACTATGTGAATGCTAGAGCTTACCTTTACATGGGTGCCCTAGTTAGCTCCCCTTTGCATTTGGTGCCCATGCCGTGAGTCCTCTCTTAGGTCCAGGAGTCCGTTGTATAGTACTGCCATGACATTTAGTAAGAGCCTCATACTCCTCTTGATCTTATGCTAGCCTATTTCCCTCAGGACTCCCTTATGTCAAATTGTGAATTCATTATCATGAGCCTTGCCTGCCTTATTGAGCTTTGTGCCGGCTCCCCTGACATTGCGTTTTAGCCATATAGCCCGAGCTTGTCTCATGCCTAGCCATGCAGGGCCATTTTTTATATCGTTCGCAGCTTGATTTCCCTTTTACCGAGAGGGGATCTTCCCCTGAGTGTCAATATCCTACACATGTATCCTTGCATTGAGCATAGGTATGTTCCACTGCTTGGAACTAGTTTTTTTGCCTTTATGACACTTGTCTCCTCCTAGTTTGTAACTATAAAGATAGTTTATTCTTTTTTCAAGCTTTTCAAATAACTAAAAAAGTCCAAAAAAATCAAAAAACCAAAAATCTATACAAGGAAAGATGTTATCTTTGACAGCTGTCGAGTCGTGTCACTTTAAAATAGAGCACTGTATATAACATCCATTGGTTGGGTTATAGTTTGAATTTAGGAGCTGTACTCATTTATCTGAGTTTATCTCCACTGCCTATTTAAGCTTCTAGTCCCTATGGAGCCTCTGTTGATGCCTCCTATGTCACAGAGATGTCCTAGTTTGTATATCGAGTCTATGCTATCTTCATTCAGTCACCATATGTTGTTATGCTCTTGTTCGAAGGAAGTTGAAACCTGAGTCGGCCATTCCTCAGTTATCTTGACTTTGCATGTCGGCCATTCCCGGTACAGTTACTGGTTCATACACCTTATGATCGAGTCCTTCCACATTATACAGCTTTGCTGAGTACCTCGTGTTGGATGATGGGGGATGCCTTAGTTCCCTCCTTTGAGCGGATTTCATCCCATCAAATTCAGATCATTTATTCTGGGATTGGAATCTAGAGTCATTTTGAGTGCCTTGAGACTTGCAGTCATCAGTGGTAGGTTCTCTCGCCATCAACAGTTCTTGGGAATACATCAATGTCCCCTGATCGATGGATCCTCTCAAGTGTTCGACCTCAACACATTTATTCACACTTGTTAGTTTGCACTCTAGTACCTTGATTCCCATTTTCATCATTGGTGGGTGATCTCGCATCTGTTAACGGTATACATTAATGACCTGTAATCAGACGATGGACTACTATGTTTGACCTCGACACCTCTATTCGCATAGTAGGACATGTACTCGTAGTGGTTTATGTAGAAGAATTTCAATATTGGTGGCATCTCTTATATGCTACATCCTTAATCGTGCCAGTGTTCATGAGATTTCAGCTCTCGTGACTTGATACCAGTATATGTCAGACATTTCCAACCACTATGGAGATCTTGATCTATTATATATCTTCATCCATCTTGGAGATCATGGTCCTTTGTATATCTTCATCATGGAGATTCTAATCTATGTATATTGTACGTGGCAATGACCACATATGTGATATCATGTATTATGCCTATTCATGGCCATTATACTCTTATGTATCCGGGACTGCTATATGTACTTGCAGTTATATGCAGAGTTGTATTATTGTACTATGCTGATTGGGTAGTTGGTCTTCCATTTGGGATCCTTCATCACTCCACTTCTGGGATGGACTTATACTGTATTTCGACCATCGTATGACCCCACTGACCTCACACATTAGGGGGCATATTTTATAGTGGATTTCACCACTCTAGGTGAATCACACATTGTATGGCCTTCCCCTATCCCAGTGCAGACTCATTAGCCCCTATGGACCACTTTTTGTCTTTTGATGTTTCCTTGATCATCCCTACAAACATATGAAAAATGATATACGTGGATTTTAACCCGATAACCGTGTACATACGCGGGTTTGACCCATATAACCGCGTACATCGGGATGTGTGCATAATCCAAATCCTTTTGGAGTTTTCCTTGACATGGATCCGACTCATTCGACTCCTAGCCTTCCATATGCCTTAAGATCGATTCGACCTTTCAGTATCCCTTTGAAAGCTATATAAGGAACCCCTTGGTACATTGATGGTAGGAAGATAGAATTGAGAGCAAAGAAACTATAGTCCATTGTTGTCGGAACTTATACATGAGTCTGCATCCCTTTGTCCCTTGGAGCACTTTGGTGTTCTTCCCAAGCTTTCCTTTTACTTGTGAGCTTGCTATCGAGAGATGGAGGATTGAAGTGGTGGAGGCCCAAGTGGGAGATTCAGTTTCTCCGGTTCGCAGACGTGCCGTTAGAGGTTGTATCTATTTTGTAATCTCTAATTTATATTAATAGAAATATATTTTCCTATCCAATAATGTGTATTTGAATGAATATTGTATCCATTGGAATATGTCAAATGCTTTTACATTATTGATTATATATGCTAGAATAGATCTAACACCATGATATATAGTATGCTTGTATTGTTTACTTGTTGTTGAGGAAGTATTACATCAATTCAAGCTGAAGATTGGAAAGCTCAATGGGGATCTACTTCAACTGTCTGGAATAAGGTACGAGGTCTGATCCTTTAGTGTTAGACATTTTATTTCTATTGCATATTGGGAAAGATTGATTTCTGGAGTCAAGCTGTTTGTTTTGGTACCCCAAGCCATAGGAATTTCTCTCTATAACAACATCCTAGAATTAGTGTTGAGTGAGGAGCTTTGGAATTGCACTGAATTTTAACTCCCTGTTAGAGCGTTGAGTATGGGCTCTGGTAAGAGCTAGGGGTTAATGAAATTAATTTAATAACTTTTGAGTGAAAATGACTCGAGAAAAATATTGATCTCATCATACTTATTTATAAGTGATTAAATGAAACTTTGAATTTATGTATTCTCATCAAAGTACGGGAGAACTACTACATTATACAAGGGAAATCCAACATGCAAGGATTATTAGAGTTTCCTATCCTAGTAGAACTAAACCATCTACCTACATGACCTTAATGAAGAAGTGTCTTTAGGTCTAGGGATCATGGTATATGATGCCCAAAGACAAATGTTAACAAGTGTTACATTATTATGTACTTTATACAAGGTATGTATAAAGAGTTGAATAATATTATAATATTAATAATGAAAGAGAAAAAAAAGCTCCATCCAATTATTATTTATTATGTAAAGATAATAAATAGTCCAAAACCTGAAAAGTCTAATTAGGAACTAGTAGAAAGTTCCGAAGTTAAAATATTAATAAATTACCGAAAGTAATTGAAAAGGGTTAAATCAAGAAACCAAGGTTTATTGATTTGGCTGTCCCTTTGACTGAAATGTATGTCTATAAATACTCAAGCCAAGGAAAGGCTTGGGGTTCTGATCTATCATTAGAGGAGTCATTTTCTACATGTTTTTCTCTCAAGGAATTATTGGAGAATGTTTTTCTAGAAGGAAGAAGGAGAACTGTTCCAAACGTGATACACTAGATAGGAAACCCTACCTTATTAGCTCTAAGCTACTTGCATGTTGGAGTCCAACTCTAGGGGATATGAATTTAATCTAGGAACAGTTCTGGGTCATGGTTGGTTGGAATGTGGTAGTTTTCAAGTGATTTGGTCATCAAAAATAGAGGTCAGATCTGTCTTGAATTGTTAATGCTAGTTATTTGAGTGTGCAGGTTCAGCCATTAACAGAGCTTCAATTTACAAGTATGAAGCCCTAGAATTTCCATTCTACTTTCCTATAATAAAGGCTAGCTATGTGATGTGAATTATTACTTTGCATTTACTAACCCAATGTATATTCTTCTTTGTTTAAAATTGCTAGGGTTTGCATCCTAAAGTATTAACCCTAGGCTGTAAGTGATTTCCTATATGAGGTTAGCCAAGGTTTATTTATTAGTCTATCTCTGCAAGTTCAATTTATTTACTAATGTTCATCAAGGTTTCTACACCCTAGTTAACTCGTGTAATATTATTATTGGTAAAACTGGGTGATGTACCAACTAGGTTATTTCAAACTTGCTATAAATGTTCACTTAGTATTTCTATACTCTATTGACATACTCCGTTTGACAGTAGAGACATGTTATAGATTTAAATAGATTAATCTTAGAAGTAGGTTCAAAATACATTTTTGTATAAATTAAAATCTATGTAACCTAAGGTGCTATCTACAAATTGAAGTACTATGTATATATAAAAACATATATGGACATCAAACAAAAACAAATCAAAATACTATCTATAAGTATTCTACATTAAGATCTAAGATAAATAAATTATTAAAATACCTTTCAAGGTCTGCACATTGAATACATGCTAAATAGTAAACATTTCATTTAAAAATAAATCATCATAAATAAACAAACATAGTAAGCATTGTGACTATCCATTTGGTCCAAGATCAAATCTTTGTTCATATATATATATATAATCCATAGTCCTAACTAAATCATATCATAATCACCTGCATAAATATTTTAAAGGACCCTTGTAACTATTGCCTATAATTACATTTAAGAACAAATTATAAGGAACTCTATAATTATAAACAAAGGACATGACTTCAAACCCAATGAGTATTCAAACCGAAGTCGTAGACCTCAATCAACAACCATATCATATATGCTTAACATTAACCAAATACATAACTCAATAGACTTTCCATCGAATGAATTAAGCTTTATATCATACACACGAATTGATTAATGTATTAAAAAAATCGAAGTCGTATTACAAACCATAGTAATTACAATGGGACAAGCAATCGAATCCGGTGGGCATCCAAGCCCAACTCTCATCTATAAATTATAAATACAACTCATACATGACCCACGAACAAGATTCAAACCATGTGGGTATTGTCTACCAAGGGCAGGCTATACATACAATGTATGCAGGCTTCATTAATAAACTCACTAATTATTACAATAAAAACCCAATACATTAGATACAACAAGTTGCGAGGCTTATGCTTCTGCCCTTGCTCTGAAAGAATGGCTTCAGCCTTAACATCTAAATTACACAGTATGGATATAAACAAAAAACTAACTCTTTTAACAATTTCACCTCACACTGTAATCAACGAAGTATAAATAGTAATGAAATCCATTTGGAGTTATCCCAACCACTAAGGGAAAGGTTCATGCCACCTATGGAAGGGACTTTACCCATGCTGTCAAGTATCATTAGAGGAAATTTGGGGTCTAAAATGAACCTTATAAGAAAACGTACCAACAATAAATTTTGTGTGTTGGAATTCAAGAACCAATAGAATTTCAATAAAATGAGTCAACCATAATGGTTGAATTGACATATTTGTCATAAAAGAAAACTACATTTTTTGTTCGTATTTTCGACATATCTCCATGTGTTTTTACTCAAATTTCGAGTGGGAGAGCTCATTGGATGCGGAATTTAATTCTACATCCAACGATTACCCACATTGCATACTTTTGATAGACCACGCTACCCGAAAAACAAGAAATACATAATCATCATGTTTTTCAGGTATTTCTTGTTTTTGGGGTAGTGTGGTCTATCAAAAGTATGCAGTGGGAGTACTTGTTGGATGTAGAATTAAATTATGCATCCAACAAACTCTCCCTCTTGGAATTTGAGTAAAAACATAGGGAGAAATGTCGAAAATATGAATAAAAAAGTAGTTTTTTTAATTCTTCCTCCAAAATTAATAACTATTATTTTATTATTTTAACTATTATTTTATTATTTTATTTAGGAGGCCCATTTTATACCTCAAATTTCCTCTAATGTTATAGTAAATATCCAAATAGCATCATTCTACATAGACCTACAACTAATGCAAAATGCCACTTACAAACCCACCGCAACAAATAAATAGTGTAGTTCAAATTCATCAACAACCACAACAATTTCAATAACCATTACAAGTATATAAAACAATATATATATATACATGCCCATTATTTCCAAAGAGTCTTATTTACATAGTCTACATTAAAGACAAAAAAAACGAAGCTGATATTGTCGCGTCATGGGCTTGGCACCATTGCAAGCAATGGTGTTGCCTAGGATATAAACCCCCAAAACAAAGTTTCAAATTTAGATAAACTTATGCACAGAGCCCGTAAGGTCATAATATTTAACCATAGCTTAAAAGCCTAAAAATATTTACAAAACCCAAGTCTGTTCATCACAAGCTCGAAGGAGAAACCAAAACCCGACAGAGAAGCCCCAAACCAAAACAACGAAACAAAACGCAGAACGACCGAGAGACAATAAGTACGGGCTTGTTTGGCAATGCTTACCTTGCATTTGGCACTGCATTCAAACCAACGACAGAGATTTATCCACGTTGCTCTTCCCCATACCACAGAATCTGCAAATACCAAGAGAAAACAAGAGTGAGAAGTATGGCAACGATGAGATAAATGCAACAAACAAATTATAGACATAAAAACCCAGAATGAAGCTTACCTTGAAGTCTGGAGGTCGTCTCCAATTTCCCTATGCAAAGACAAGACCAAACACCAAATGACAAAAGGAAAACACAAGTCCATCGTGAGCCAAGACTAATTTTGTGCTGCTATGAAAAATAAGGTGCATTAATGGCACCGGCTCATTTCCAACATCAGAACCAAAAAAACCCACTTTTCCATAGTTTGATATCATTTCCAAACGATAGTCTCCACTACCATAAAAATAATTAAAACCCAACGTATATTGTTCGACCGTATGTTATATTCACCACCCCAAATTCTTAAAACCGGGTCTTAAGTTACTACAAGTGGGTGTCAGAGCCCAGTTTCAAAACTAAGAGACCTGTGGGTGCACCAAGAATTTACTTCGAGGAAAATAAAGTATGATATTAAATTGGTTACTAACAAGAAAAAAAAATTCTTACTTAAAATTTTTTAAATTTTTGGAAACTTTTACTTAACAGTACAGTTTATGAACACCGACGAAGATAATAGCTGGCAAGGAAGAATGAACACCCCCACCCCAAAAGGAGAACTGGTGGTGGAACTGAATTCTAATATTTTGAAGACTATACACAGTCTTCAAGCAGAATTGTGAAGTCTCGGAGAAGACAATATGAATGAAATAAAATAATAGCAAGCTATAAATGAAGCATTACTAAGAAATATGACAGGAGGAATCACGCAGGGTAAACCTACCCAGTCCACATACAATTCCAAAAGAGAACCTTACCATAAATGAGCCAGCAGCCGAAGAGAAGGAGAAAAAGAGGAACGTACCCTTGAAGCACTGAAAGGAGATCATCATAGTCCTTCCAGTGATGACTTTCTTTCTCCTCGAAGAAAGAAACAAAGAAGCAATGACAGCCTTCAGGGGGAGTTTAGAAAAAAAAGAGCCGCAACCTATGAAGGTGAAGTAAACACTAGGGAGAAGGATGAAGAGTGGATACTGGGAATGAGAAAATAATTTCAGGTTCATAAGTAATCAAGTGAGAAGAAGGCTTTTTTTTCCATCTATAAATTGAATGGGAAGGCATCAAGATGGTGGAGAGATTTAAAACACACCAAGAAATATTAGCTAAGAAAAATACGTTGGGATACTTTACGAAATTTTTTCCAAGATAAATATATGTCATAAAGGTTCTTTGACAGAAAAGTGAAAGAGTTTCACGAGCTTTGGATGGGATCCATGACTATGGATGAATTTATTAATAGATTTCTAGATCTATTGCGTTATCTACCATACATTAAAGAAGGAAACATAAATATCTATCAATTCCTAGGATATATTCCTCCAAGTTTTTGCGATAGGATTGAATTCAACATTCCTAAGACCTTGGATACCACATTACATAAAGCTATTCTCTGTTATGAGCATGGAGAGCTAAGACAGGAGAACATGAACTGAAACCGAGACAAGTCTAAGAACTTCTCTGATAAATACAAACCTAGGTCGAACCCAAAACCATATAGAATTCATAATAACAACTTTCAAGTGAACTGGAACTTTAATAAATTTGGTACAAAGCCTTATGTACTAGCTGCTAATGTTAACAAACCAGTAGCAAGTGGAACCAATGCTACCTCACTACAGATCAAGTGCTGGAAATGCAATGAGCCTCATTAGGCCTGATATTGTAATAATAAGACCGGATGGGTCTTGTATAAATTACATGAAGAACCAACCATTGAGGACATAGATGGAACACCATGAATCTATGCAACATTTGATGGCCGACAGGTAGACCATCAATCAACAAAGGTTGAAATAGAAGGTAAGATCTTGAAAACCTCTATTTCAATACTTATTGATCCCGATGCTTGCCGAAGCTATGTTTCGCCTAAAATTGTTGATGTATGCAAGCTAGGTAAAGTAAAACATGACAAATCTTGGCTGGTTCAGTTAGCCACAGGTACGAAACATAAAGTTTTGGAGATTCTTAAAGAATGTGAGGTAAACCTGAATGGTTTTCCTGTGAAAGTAAACTTCAACATACTACCTTTAGGATCATACGATGTACTTATTAGTAAGGACTAGCTAGAACAACACCATGCCATGCTCGATTTCTTCACAAGTCTATCTTGTGTATCGATAGACAAGGAAACCAAGTGAAGGTTCAAGGCATTCCAAAGAAATTTTCTGTCAGACAAATTTCTTCCTTACAAACAAAGAAATGTGTTAGGAAAGGCTGCAATTTATTTGCAGTAAACATCCGAGACACAGAGTTTGTTAGAGATAAATACATAGAATACTTCCCCATTCTTCAATTATTCAAGGATGTGTTTCTTGAGTAAATCCCAATATTATGTCTGAAATGAGGCCTAGACTTTTCCATTGCATTGACCCCTGGATCAGTTCTAGTTTCTAAATCTCCTTAGAACATGAATGAACCTGAGTTGGTGGAACTTAAAATGCAGTTGCATGAGTTGATAGAGAAAGGGTATATCTGACGCAGTGTGCATTTTTTAGGAGCATCAATATTTTTCATAAATGTTAGGTATAACTCCTGATTCTTTATTATTCCAATGCCAATGCATATATTTATACATTTTAGGTGGTGGTTGAGATTCCGACCGGCCTATCCATATTCCTACGTAACTGTTCAGCTTCCTATTCTTTATTTATTTATTTACAAAATATAACCCTAATGGATTATATTCTAACAATCCCCCTCTTAATCCGAAGGGGTGTTCGTAAGTCCGAGCATGTTTCTGAATCTTTCAAACTTTTCTCGTCCAAGCGCTTTGGTGAAGATGTCTGCAATTTGATCATTTATGGAACAATGTCGAAGATGGAATGTCTTGGCCTCTACATGATGTCGAATCAAATGATACTTTGTGTTGATGTGTTTGGTTCGATCATGGAATCTAGGATTCTTAGCCATCTTGATTGCAGAAGTATTGTCGACCAATAATGGAGTGGAATTTTCTTGTTTTTCTTGCAAATCTTCAAGTATCTTCCTGAGCCATACGATTTCTTTCATCGCTTCAGCTGCAGCCACATAATTTGCTTCTGTTGTTGAATCTGTCGGAACTAACTGTTTGCGTGATCTCCATGAGACAGCTGCTAATCCAAGACTCATAGTGTATCCAAAAGTTGATACTCCTGTCTCCTTATCGCCATCAAAATCTGAGTCTGAGTA
>LPNX011170138.1:19326-91602 GCA_001517045.1 Pseudotsuga menziesii
CTTTATAAATAGTGTTGCATCATCAAGATCAAAATGTTCAAAATTTAACTTCAGAAGATGCTCGGTTAACTTTTCATACCATGCGCGAGGTGCTTGTTTTAGGCCATACAAGGATTTTACAAGCTTGAATACCTTTTGTTCTTTTCCTTTCACAACAAAGCCTTCTGGCTAAGACATGAAGACATTCTCTTTCAAGTCTCCATTCAAGAAAGCAGTCTTCACATCCATTTGATGAAATTTCCACCCTTTCTGAGTAGCTAAAGAGACTAAGGTCTGGATGGCAGCCCATTTTACTATAGGAGAAAATGTTTCTTCATAGTCAATTCCTTCTTTCTGTGCATAGCCTTTTGCTACAAGCCTCGCTTTGTGCTTGTCAAGTGAACCATCTGATCTGTATTTGTTCTTGTACACCCACTTGCATCCAATTGGTTTGGTTCCAACTGGAGGGTCAACCAGCTTCCAAGTTCCATTCTTTATGAGTGCATCATACTCATTCTGCATAGCTTCTTTCCACTCAACCCGAGTAGAAGCTTCTTCAAAGGAAGTTGGTTCAAAGTTAGCAGATAAATTAAATTCACAATCAAATGATACATCCATGTCATCACATGAATTATCTGCTCCTCCTCCATCTTCATGTCTTTTCGAACTTCTCGTTCCCGTATTTCCAAATTCATCTGGATGGACCCTTTCAAGTGTCTTTGTGGCCCATTTAGGAATCTTCCGTGATGGTCCTGGTTGATCAGCTGCTAGTGCTTCATCATTGATTGAGAGTCTTTCAATTCTCTCAATCACATCATCCAGTTGAACCTCTTGTTCAAGTGAACTAGCAGGAACTTCTTCATGTGGGGGAGTTGGTGCTTCATATGGAAATTCCAAAGGTTGATCCAGAATAGGAATCCCCCCTTCAAGGTTTGGAATTTCATATTCATTTTCAGAATATGTGTTTGGATGAGGATAATTTTACAAATGATCAAGCTGTCTCTCAATGGAGTAGTAATTTTTATTAGTCTCAAGAAAAATGACATCTCTGGAAATAACAAATTTCTTGTTTACCTCATCATATAGACGGTATGCCTTGGAGTATTCTTCGTACCCCAGGAAAATGCATTTTTTGCTACGAGCACCAAGCTTGTTTCTTTGCTCCTTTGGAATCAAGGCATAACAGGTGGAACCAAAAACTCTGAGATGCCTAACTGAAGGGAGATGGCCAAACCACATTTCATGTGGAGTCTTGTCATCAAGAGAATTTGAGGAACTTCTATTTCTCAAATATGCTGCACATTTTGTTGCATCACCCCAAAACATTAGTTTTACATTCTTGAAAAACATCATTGAGCTAACCATATTCATTATGGTTCTATTCATTCTTTCTGCTACACCATTTTGTTGAGGATTGTAGGGAACGGTAGTTTGATGTGCAATTCCATGTTAACGAAGATAATATTCAAAAGAATTTGAAGTGTATTCTTTTCCATTATCAGTACGAAGTGTACCAATTTTTTATTGTGCTTGTTTTTCTATCAATGCATGAAAGTCTTTGAATGTTTGAAATGCTTCTGATTTTGTCTTTAAACAGTAAATCCAGCACATTCTTGAGTAGTCATCAACAAATGTCATAAAATACTTATTCCCATTTGCCGAAGGAGTTGGCATTGGGCCACACAAATCAGAATGCACTAACTCTAATTTCCTACTTGCTCTGAAATTAGATTCATGGAATGGCAGCTTACTATGTTTCCCTAATATACATGCATCACATTTGTTCTTCTCTTTGGGAATGGTGCACAAACCAAATACACCATTCTTTCTCAACAAACGAAGACTGTTATAATTTAGATGACCAAATCTTGCATGCCACAATGAACTAGATGAAAAATTACCTTATCCATGCTGAGAGAGGTAGGCATAGTTCTGAACTCCTGCAGATGAACCCTTTAGCTTCAACAACTTCCCATCTTCGTATCTAGTCATGATTACTTGGTTGTCAGAGGACTTTCTTATTTCAACAATTCCATCAAACATGTGGATGGAATGGCCTCGCTGTCGAATCTCCACCAAGGACAGTAGGCTTCTCTGCAACTCTGGAAGATAGAGAACATTCTTCAACAAGAAATCAGGGAATCCAGGCATCTTCAGTTGAATGGTGCCCATTCCCTTTGGTTTAAGACTTGACTTATCTGCAAAGTACACTATGCCATCTATTGTTTCATTAAGTTCTTCAAAACAGTCTTTTCTAAATGTCATGTGTGATGTTGCACCAGTATCAGGCAGCCAACAATCTTTGTAAGATGAAAGAGAAGTCATTTCATTAATTCCAAGATTACAATGTGCAACAATACAACAATCAGAAGAATTACTAGCATCTTGGTCATATTTCTTCTGGTTCTGTTTGTCTTTGATGGAGTCCCATGAAGCCCAACACTGATCTGATGTGTGCCTAGTCTTTCCACAATGCTTGCACTGCAAATCTGATCTTTTGTTTCTGCCCCCTCTTCCTCTGAAATTTCTTCTTCCTCTGCCTCTCTTGCTGCAATCTCCCTTGGAAGGGTATTTGGACTGATTCTTTGTTTTCTGAACAAAGTCAAGGGATTCTTCGATAGGTTCGCTTGATTTCTTGATCTTTCTAGACCATTTTGGGTATGTTTCCTTGCTAGTGAGGACATCACCAACAATAGATGCTATAGATTGCATTTTGACAACTGTTAATGTAATGAACTTAATATGACAAAGATAATGAGATAATAGAGAAAAACAAAAACCTTGCAGGTCTACAGTCTCTGCCAAGGTGAATACAATGCAAGTTTATAGCATACACGGCTAGTATTAAAGTGGATGTTTGCAGCAATATTTAGATTCAGCCTGCATGCACTTCACAAGCAGTCTTGAGGGAGAGCACCAGCTCGATTACAATATTCAGGTGGATATGAGCATCTTCAAGAAAATGGAAGTAATTTACAACAAACACCAACAGTATTCTGCTGTATCTATCACTCAATCTCAAAGCACGGCTTCAAATTGAAAGGAGAAAACCCAGCACTCACATACATTCTAACTCAAAGATTTAATACGGCAGTCATGGGCATCTTCAATACACATCAACCATATGAAAATACCAGTCACAACTCTTACAAACTCCAACCACGAGAGGCCACTCACATGAGAAATTTTGCAGACTATTTCACTCTTCAATGCAAAATATTAGGGCAAAAATTAGGGTTTTTGTGTTTTAATGAACAAAAACATTTTACCTCCACGCTCATAGGTCAAATATTAGCATAGTGAATGTCTTCAATTCCCACAGTATATCAGCGCTATATGTCAGTCAGTATATCAACATATATCAGTCACAAAGAATACAATATTCTTCAGCATAAACGCAGCATACAAGAGTTTTTATACCACCCAGCATGTTCATTCTCCTTTATTTTTCAGGTGACTGATAGGTATAACACACAATTGAGGTAGTCTCCATGCTATTAACGCAGTCTTCAGCAAGGATTCATGCTGGTCCTCACTCAGGAGATGGTCTCATATATCACAACGCAGTCATCAACGCATATGTATATGATCAGTCTTCACTGAGTCTTCAATCTTAAAATAATCTTCACAGTCGCAGAGCTCCAATGCAGCACGCAACAGTCTCCAACACGCAGCAGTCTCCAATGCAACAATATATGCCTCCTTCACGCAGTCTCCATCTCGCAGCAGTCTTCAACATACATTGCACTGTGATGTGTAGGAGTCACGCAGCAGTATTATTTCTTCAATATTGGAGTCTTCAACTCAATATCAGTCAGAGAAATGGTCTTCATGGAGCAATTTTAGCATCCACACTCTCCTATGGGCTCTTAACAAACTGCTTACATCGCAGGATAGAATCATTCTCATTCATGCTCAGCGAACTCCGATGTCCTATATGACAATGGGAAAGTGGTCACAACTGCAGCAGAAATAATAGACCGCAACATCCAAGTCTGTACATGCAGTGCGCACTCATAGAAAATATGATGGCAGGTAAGTGATAAGCTACATAAGGTTTGAAATGAGCTATATAAGGTTTGAAAGATGACAGTAAAGTCACACAAGAGTGCCTTCATGCACTGGAATTAGGGTTTATGAACCATCAATACAAACCCTACAGACAAAAATATTTATTTGGAATACTCATCCATGCCGTAGAATGGATTCAACACAGGACCAAATACACGCAGATTCTGCAAATCGAAACCAACTGTGATGAGTTTCGCCAGAACAGCCACAATAATCATAATTTTCAGCGACAAATACTCAAACCCTATGATGAACAGGAAAGAGAAACTTGGCAGCCAAAACAGCGAAGCTGGACCATTTGGAAGACTCTCAATCAAAAAAGGAGGAGTCTCTAAAAACTCAACGTGAAGGAATTGTAACGCATACAATGAATGTATGCAGGATGGCAAGAGAAATGCATGCGACTGGCAACAGGCAGGCGAGAGTTACAGCCAAGGTCTGATAGCGCAGGCAGAATGGCAGGCATGCAATGCAGCTAGGAGTTATGGCAGGCAAATAGCCAAGCTCTGATACCACTTGTTAGGTATAACTCCCGATTCTTTATTATTCTAATGCCAATGCATATATTTATACATTTCAGGCGGTGGTTGAGATTTCGACTGGCCTATCCATATTCCTACGTAACTATTCAGCTTCCTATTCTTTATTTATTTATTTACAATATATAACCCTAACAGATTATATTCTAACAGTAAAGAAGAAGGACGGTACGATGAGGATGTGCATTGATTACCGTCAGTTGAAAAAAATGACTATCAAGAACTGTTATCCACTCCCTAAGATCGATCACTTTTTCAACTAGGTGGGAGGAGCCAAAATCTTTTCAAAGATTGACATGCAATCTGGGTACCATCAGGTATGAATTCACAATGAGGATATTCACTAAACCACCTTTTGCACAAGGTACGATCAATACGAGTCTGTAGTGATGTCGTTTGGGTTAACCAATGCACCCGTAAACTTTGTGTTTGATGAACAAAATATTCAGTAGGTATCTGGATAAGTTCATCTTGGTATTTATAGATGACATACTGGTTTATTCAAAGAATAGATAAGAACAGAAAGAACACCTTCGCATAGTACTACAAGTGTTGAGAGAACACTATATTTATGCTAAGTTTAGTAAATGTCATTTTCACAAACCATATATAGAGTATCTAGGTCACATTATCTCCAAGACAGGGATAGCTGTGGACCTAGAAAATATTAAATCCATAAAGGATTTTCCTATCCCTACTAATGTCACTAACATTAGGTATTTTTTGGGATTAGTTGGATATTTATCGAAAGCTCATTAAGAAATTCTTGAGAATCACTTGCCCCATGACCGCTTTGCAGAATAAAGAAAGTAATTTATTATGGACCGCTAATTGTGAAAAAAGTTTTCAAAAGCTTAAGCAGCTTTTGATGACTGCACCCATGTTACAGATTCTGGATCTCGATGGGGATTCCATTGTTTGCATGGATTTAAGCAAGGAATGACTTGGAGGACTCCTCTTGTAGAACGATCATGCGATATGTTATGAATCATGGAAGTTAAAAGAGCATGAGAAAAATTACCCTACGCACGATCTTGAGTTAGCTTCCATCATCCATGCTTTGGGGATGTGGAGGCACTACCTTATGGGAAGGAATTTCCTTCTGAAGACATATAATATGAGTCTAAAGTATTTATTTGATCAACCAGATCTAAATGAAAGGCAAGCCAAGTGGTTGGATTTCCTTATTGAGTATGATTTTGAGCTAAATCACATTAAGGGAAAAGAGAATAAGGTTGTCCATTCTTTGATCCAACGCAATCATATGATATATGAGGTGACTTTGAGTCAAACTAATGGATATTTTCATGCGAGGATTAGAGAGGGAAACGAAATTGACCGCTTCTATGTGGAATTCCTCAAGAAAGTCCAGGAGGACAGGTTGGTTCAACAACAAAAATAATACAAGGTAGATGAATCCATACTACTATGGTCTAGGGATCATTTGTATGTTCTAGAAGGATGAGACCTTCGTTCTAGATTCCTCACAAAATTTCATCGGGCACCCTACTCCGGCCACCTAGGATATAAAAAGATGATATATGCCGTTAAGAGACACTTTTTCTAGCTTAAGTTAAAGGCCTACATTGAAATGTTTATTGCGAAATGTTAGGAATGTCAGCTAGTCAAAGCTGAGCATCAACATCCTCTGGGATTTTTGCATCCATTACCAATTCTGAAATGGAAGTGGGAGGTTATTAGTTTGGATTTCATCATCAGTTTACCAAAATGTAATAAGCAAAATGATTCTATTTTTGTGGTCATCGACAAGTTGTCGAAAGAAGCACACTTCATTCCTGTGAAGTTGACCTACAAATCCATGAACATTGATGATATATTCTTGAAAGAGATCTTTAGATTTCATGGGATAGCCAAAAAAATTATGTCGAATCGAGATGTTAACTTTAAAGGAAAATTTTGGACGTCTTTATTCTTTGGATTGGAGACGTAGTTGAATTTTAGCACTGCATATCACTCACAGACAGATAGGAAGACATAAAGAGTAAACCAAATTGTTGAGGACATGCTTCAAATGTATGTCATGAACAACCCCACAAAGTGCGAGGATTAACTGCACCTCGTAGAGTTTCATATAACAATGTTCATCAGACTTTCGCCAAGATGATGCCCTTTGAGGTACTCTATACCAGGAAGTGTAGAACACCGGTTACTTGGGATAGCCCGGGGGGTCAGCTCATGTTAGGGCCTAATTTGTTGATGGACTTGGAGTAGTTGGTAATTAACGAGTAAATTTCATGAAGTCTCATCATGGAATGTGATCATCCCACCAAACATTTAAATTTCGTCATGGACGAAGACGTTCTATTTTGGGCTATAACAGATGCCCCCTAATGTATGATTTTAGAGGGTAAGATGATAGTCAGAACACATTATAAAAATATGAACAGTTGAGCCATGGAGTTGGAGAAACTGGAGAACCCAATATTGTAGGCTCCAACGAAGGTACCTAAAAGAGAGATAAATGTCACACAAAAATGATATCCGGGACATACATTTCCATGTACAAATGATCACTAGAAAGATAGAAGGTCAATCCAACATATGTATAATTGATGTAACTATCATGGTCTCAGAATATGCAAAAAGGCTCCATGTTAAATCTAGAGGATTCATGAACACAAATGAAAAATATGGATCCATGCTCAATAATAGACCATAGCCACAAACATACAAGGTGTATATATGTCTCAAACAAATGCCATATAAAGTGTGGCAAGGTATTGTGAAACTCAATAAATCGAAGAAGATGATGATGCTACTTTTGATCGAAGGTCTTGTTGGTTGGATTTTCTTTGTATGGCCAAGTACAGAGAACTAACCCACACAAGACTCTTAACACAACCCCCGATGTGTTTGGTGTAGCTCGTAGGTTATGGTCCTGCTACCATCTAAATTTTTCTTTCAAATGAAAAAGTAATTAAGAAATAGAGAACTAATGAAAACCACCTAACCTATTTAACAACTACTAAATTAAAACTTGTTATTTAGATCTAATCTACGTCTTTTTGTCTTAAGGAGAGTCTCTATTATAGGTTTCAACAAGTTTAATAAAAAATTGCTTAATAGATGAAAAGTTAACTAACTGTAATATAAACAACCTATTTAACAAGTACTAATTTATAAATTAAAAAATTGAACTATAAATTGAAAATTAATCTAATATAATGGGTCCTATCTTGGCCAAGAGAAAAATAGTGATTATAATGTTATTTTAAATCTTGATAATATTTTGAGAACATGAATTTAGCTTATTAAACTCATCAAAACTAAAAACATGATATATTAAGAATATGCTCATATTTCAAAAGATAACAATTCAAATTATTATAACGTGAAATATACTACATATAATTCAAGGTAGATAATCAACATAAATTAAAGGTAATGCAATCTTGAGGCTTGTGTTTAAGATAAGTATCATCCTACAATATGCTTATTCAAATAAACATATAGTTAGAAATGATATATAACAACAAGTAGAACAAATCATATGATAATAATAAGAATTATTATAAAACCATTTGAACAATGTTTTTTACACAAAATCTAAAAGATTGCATAAGTCAGAATTCCAAAATGGAAAATCCACCCCCAACAACTAAGTATATATGTGTAGAAGAAAATTATAAGTTTGATAAATATAGACAAAAGTTTAATATAACTTTGGAATAAAATTCACAAACTACCAATAATTCGGATTGTAACAAGGATCTATTACAGAACATAGAAAACAATCACAATTGACTCCTCTCGAGCCTTTCCATACAAGTCTCAAATATTCATGCACAATAGAACATGAATTAAGAAAATAATTTCTTCCAACTCTTTCGAGCCTCTTGTCCTTTGATAAAACATTTACCAACATAATACAGAGTTGAAAGAAAAAAATATCTTTTATTATTTGCATACCTCTCCATCCTCTTCCCCCTTGGTATCATACTTGTGAGGTTGAATATATAGATGTACAAAAAAATGGGAAGGATAGAATCTAATCCCAAGAACTCTCGTTCGTTAAGCTAGATGTCAAACCAACCGCAACGAATTTTTGGAAACTTCACCTCTGTTCGGGCATGAATTTCTCGAGAACTGTTGAGATATTTTAAAAACTTCCCTTCCTGTGGGGTAAAGGACCCCATTTGTGAAGTGGGTTTTCAACCATTTCAGATAATTCCTCATTGTTTTCCCACAATTATCCATGCAAAAACACGTCTCCCTATTGGTGCGTGATCATGTTTTCTTCCAATCAAACCTATGCCAACATACAAACACCAAATAAATAATTTATGTTGTAATCTTTCTCAACCAAAATATATATTAGATGGTGTTACCGGTAGAAATGGCAGGTTATTGTCGACGGTAAGCATATGCATAACAAGTGACCATTGCCACCTTAGTCACTTTCCCTTAACTACTTCAGAAGTCGTAAACTCCTAGGGGAGAGCCCTATGTGACTATGGAAAAGACACTAAACGCAAACATATCTCTATCGAGTATGTTATTGATCAGTGCCTTATGGAGTCAGGTCAAGATTATAAACAACACACTACGTGGCTTTATGAAACTAGTTAAACGCAATTGATCAATAACTATGTAAATACACAAATATAAAAATGTCAAGTGAACAAATGATGGAATGAGTTATACCATAAAAGCAATATTGTCCACAAATCCATATGTTAATAAACAATCTTAAAACACAAGCATAAGAAACTTCTAATGTCACGGCTAGTTGATAGCTAGGCTTTCAATACAAGGTAAAAGGAGCTTGCATATTTATATTATCAATCATATTCATCTCAAAGAAAACTAAATGTTTCCTATATCAATATTCTATTACAAAACCAAATTCTATAACGAAACCAAATTTGAATTAATATAATATTATCACACACAACCATAATATCTAAATAATTAATTTACAAATGCAAACAAAAAAAATAACAATTAATTACAAATGATAACCCAAATATCAAATGGTAAAAATGTAAATAATGTAAAATAAATCAAACTAAATATACACAAGCAATAAACCAAATATCATATAACTAAGGATGTATGCGATATGTAAGGAAAGATCATCGCACTATGTGTCATTAAAGACCATATGGTATCATTAATCACCATTTATCATATGTTATTGTTTACTTTACGCATGTATGGAATAATATATCAATATCGATCACACGACGAAGGTAATAAACGTGATATTTTACACAAATATATTAGCCCTTCACTTTGATTATATTCATTTATTACCAGTAGTATGCACGAGTGACTGAACACACCAATATGGTTTGTAACAAATTCATAAGAAATGCAACTAAACATTATATGGTGAACGTTTCCATTATTTACAGATTTAATGGAATTATTGACTGTGCTTGACGTATAACCTCAAGTTGGCTTGTAATGATGCGTAAGATGAAGATAAAACAAAAGCAAGGATGTCGCCGTTGAAAGGGAAGGAGAGGAGGTGGAAAGGAGGCGAAGAGGTTGAAAGGAGGGGCGAGGTTGTTGGGGAAGTAAGCGTCGATCTGCGTGGAAGGGAAGCAACGAAAGGAAGACGGGCCTAGTGGAAATCGTGGGTGAAAGGAAGGAGCAGTGAGGATCTTGGAAACCCCGTGATATCAGAATGCGATAGCGCGCTGAGTGAATGTGTTGGGATATGGGAGGAGGCCACAGTGTGGGTCCGCGCTAATGATGGGCAGAGGATAGCATTACGCTAGGGCCCCAAGGAGGAGAGGGAAGGAAAAGGCTGGGAGAGGATTACCGCTGAGGAGGTTAGCAGCATGAAGGGAGAATGGTCACGCTGGAGAAGGATCACAAAGGAGAAGCAGTGAGCTTATCTTGAGAGGGAGGCAGTTGCTCGAAACATGGGATGGAGTTGTGGAGGTCATTGGAGATCAGCATGGATGGAAATAAGTGGCCTAGCGAGGGTGGCTCCTAGGCAGCGCAAAAGTAACTAGGGAGATGTGAGGAGGTCGCGTAGATGGAGGAAGTTACCTGTGAGGAAGAGGGTTGCCGCTAGGAAAGGTTGGATGATTCCCAAGCGAGGTCGTACTAGGCTGTGGGTGGAGATGAATGAGGGAGTGGAGAGGGATATCTTAAGGAAGCCAGAAAGGGAGGAGTGCGAAAGGGAGTGAGCGAGGGTATTGGAGAGATTAACCTAGGAATTACTTGTGCAAAATGAGAGATTAGTGACCAAAAAATAACCGAAATCTGTATATCATTGACCACTTTTGGTTTGGCGATCGTTGGTGGCTAATTTATAGTCATTTATTACACAACCAAAATTAATGACCACATGAAAGACTAAAATATGACTAAATTTAGTCGCGTAATAAAAGATCGTAAATTAGCCACCAAAACGGCTTTGTGGTCATTGATATACGAATTTTGGTCCTTTTTTTGGACATTTATATGTTATTGTTGGGTCAAGTATCTCCCAATTTTCTGTCATTTTATATGTTAATTTTGGTCATTAATCTGATTTATTGGTTTGTAATTTAGTCATTTTTAGTCGTTTTATGTGTGGTTATTGTATTTTAGTTATTTTAACGATGTCTATTATTAATCAATATAAATTTTTAATATCATATTATATTTAAATTAAAAAAAGAATCATACATTATTTATCATCTAATACATATGTCAATTATGCAGTGTCACATTAATTGGTATAAGTTTTAAAATGCACAAATTATATTATGTGAAATGTCAAGTATTACAATAAATATGAATTTTATCAAAAACTATATCCATGTAAGTTTGCATGAAAACCATCTAGTATATTGATGAATTTTCAAAGTATTACAATGGTTAAACCATCCCACTTGTACTTGGCTGCTAAGCCATACTTAGATCATGCAACAGCTTCAAAACCATAGTTAGCATCTTGAAATCCTCAGCAATAGGATTTTCATACTCAATTGAAAATCCTTAGCAACAGGTTGTTCATACTCAACGGCCCACTTTCTAAGCTATCTATCTACGCGTGTGCTTTTGTATCTGCATTGCACATGCTTCTGAGCTTTCTGAAATTTTTGAGCTTTATATATGCGGACGTGCTTCTGTATCCACATTGCAACAACCTCCCTCTTTGTGTTATTATAAATATTACAAGTAAGGTTACCTGCAAACAACACATGTTAAGCAATAAATTGTATTTCTCGCTAAGAAGAGAAAACAAATAACTGAAAAATATACATAGTAATTTCACATTATATGAATAAAACCTTGGAATGTCTTTAATCATTCGTTTTAGCTTGTTTATTAAGAGAACTCTATTCTTAGTAGGTTTACTTTAAAATATAAACTTATATAGTTAACATAAATAATATTTTAATTAATTATTACTGAACTAGTTTATTTAAAATTCTAGGGAAAGCCTCTGTCGACAAATGGAATATGTCAGCAGAGTATTAAATACTGAGAACATGGTATAAACATAATACTAATATCAAAACCTATTTCATATAGTAACATCTATGAAGGATACCACCCTGAACATAAATAGTATGTAATGGAAACTTCTCCAACATAAGATTAATAAATTGTAAATTACAAACTCTATTAGATTGTTAACCATAAGAATTAACCTTTAGGGTTAGAAATTACATTGCAGCGATTACTTAAATTAGAAATAGAATAGGCTTTCCATGGTTTCATGCCTGAATTGGAAGCTTTGTCAATGGTCGCACTTGTACTCTTAAATAACCGGCATTAACAATTCAATGCAGACCGAACCTCTGTTTGATGACCAAATCACTTGGAAAATACCACGTTCCACCCAACCATGACCCAGAATCGTTCCTGGTTTAGCTTTGGATCCCCTCAAGCTAGAATCCAACATGCAAGTAGCTTAGAGCTCCTAAAGTAGGGTTTCCTATCTTGCAATCAGCTCTGAAACAATCCTCCCTCAGTTGCAGAAGCAGTTCTCCAAGAAAATACTTTAGAGAAAAATAGGCAAAATAATAATTCTCCTAGATAAAAATCAGAACCCCAAGCCTTTGCTTGGCTTGAGTCTTTATAGACAGACTTTTCAGTCAAAGGGGCAGTTAAAACAAGAAATCCTTGATTTCTTGATTTAATCCTTTTTAATTTACGGAGGTAATTTTCAATTCTTAAGCTATGAACTTTTAACTAGTTCCTAGTTAGTCATTCCTAAATATTTCACTATTTATTAATCCTTTAGTATTAAATAATAATTGGTGGAGTTTCTCTTCTTTCTTTATTCAATTATATAATTAATCATAATTAATTCCTTATACATACTATGGATAAAATACATAGTCACTTAAAATACCTGTTAACACTTGTCTTCAGGTATCATGTGTCATGATCCCTAGACTTAACGACACTTATTTATGAAAGTCAAGTAGATAGATGGCTTAGGTCTACTAGGCTAGGCAACTCTAAACATCCTTGCATGTTGGATTTCCCTCGTATAACATGTTAGCTCTTCAGTACTTTGATGAGAATACAAAAATTCGAAATTTCATTTAATCACTTATAAATAAGTATGATGATGATCAATATTTTTCTCGAGCCATTTTCACTCAGAAGTTATTAAATTCTTTTTAGTAACCCCTAACGCTTACCAAATCCCATACTCAACTCCTATAGTACGGAGTTACAAACATAGTGAAAATTCCATAGCTTTCGCTCAACACTAAATGCTAGTATGTACTTATATGATACACCTAGGGATACAATGACGAAGGATCCGATGCTCCGGAGGTTATGGTCAACATCAACATGGAATGTTCTAGAGCTTATGCCCAACATTTTCAATTATATTTTCATGTGTTCGAGACCTTTATGCTCAACACAAATGTAAGTATTCAAGTGCTCCGGAGCCTTACGCTCAACACTAAACATCTCATCGATCATGTGCTTAAGGGTCCAAGTCCAACACAAAACATTTCATAAATCATGTGTTTCAGGGTCCACGCCTAACACAAAACATATATATACATATGTATCATCAACAATTGGCTTACGCCCAATATACAAAACAAATCATCATGTTTGTATGCAGTGGGGTCTTCAACCCAAAATCAAAACGTCAATATAATCAGCATGATCAATAGGCTCATGCCTATAAATGGTAGGTCCAATATTTGGGACATTACAGCCCACCTTGCTTAGTACAACATCGTCCCAAGTGTTCTAAGGACTCTAAATGATATCATGAAACAAGGTGGGGTAAGCCTTTCTCATGGTGGCTTATCTACCTCAAAGTGCTTCCACTGCACTTTCAATTGGACTACAGTGCACTTCCAAAGCTGCAATTCTCTTTTTTCCACTCATGTAGCCTTATCTACCTCAAAGTGCTTCCACTGCACTTTCAATTGGACTACAGTGCGCTTCCGAAGCTGCAATTCTCTTTTTTCCAATATATGCAAAGGCTGAGGGGAAAATCTCCCCTCGAGTTCCACCTATAATAATGACCAATCAATGACATGCTTAGTGTCATAAAAATATTTCTTTAATAAAGATGCATGGAAAACATTATGAACTCTTATGTACGCACGTAATGCTAGTTCATAAGCCACTGGTCCTTTCTTGGATATAATTTCAAAAGGTCCACAAAACCTAGGTGCTAACTTACCGCACCTACCCAAGATCAACGAGCTCCGTTTTTCTTTTACTTTCAAGTAGACATGCTCAAAGACTTGATAGTATTTATCTTTTCTTTTCTTATCCACATAATTTTTTTGACGGTCTTGTGCCTCTATAAGGTTTCCCTAGAGCTTTGTAACTAACTGTTCCAAGTCCAATAACAGGTGAGGCCCTAACATGAGACGATCCACCAGACTGTCCCAAGTAACTCGGGTCCTACACTTCCATCCGTAGAGTACCTCGAAAGGACTCATCTTTGTAGAATCCTGATACCCATTGTTATATGCAAACTCTGGAAGGTGCAAATAATATTCCCACTTTGTGAAGTTGTTCATGACATACATTCGAAGCATGTCTTCAACAACCTAGTTTACTCTTTCAGTTTGCTCGTCCGTCTATGGGTGATAAGTAGTGCTAAAGTTCAATTACGTCTCTAATCCAGAGAATAAAGATCTCCAAAAGTTTCCTGTAAAATTAACATCTTGATTTGAGATAATTACTCTCAATATCCCATGCAATCTAAATATCTCCTTTAGGAAGATATCGGCAATGTTCACAGCCTTGTAGGTTGATTTTATGGGGATGAAGCGTTCTGCCTTTAACAGCTTGTCAATGACTACGAAGATGGAATCATTTTGCTTCTTGCTTTTCGGTAAGCTAGTAATAAAATCCATGCTGATAAGCTCCCACTTCCATTCTGGAATGGGAAATGGCTGTAGTAATCCTGAAGGATGTTGGTGCTCAACTTTAACTAGCTGGCATTTCTGACATTTCGCAATAAACATTACAATGTCGACATTTAAGTTAGGCCATAAAAAGTGTCTCTTGATGGAAGATATCATCTTTTGATATCTCGGGTGCCTTGAGTAGGGTGCCATATAAAATTTGGTGAGGATACTGGATTGAATGTCCCATCCATCTGGAACATACAATCTATCCTTGAACCATAGAAGACCAAAGTCATCCACCTTGTATTCCTTCTGTTGTTAAAACAACCGGTCCTCTTGTACTTTCTTAAAAATTTCCACATAGAATGGGTCAACATTGTTGGCCATGCTAATATTCTCATGCAAATATGCATCAGTTTGACTCATGGTCACCTCATATATCATATGAGTTCGTCGACTCAAAGCATCAGCAACTTTGTTCTCTTTTCCCTTAATGTGCTTTAGTTCGTAGTGATAATCACTCAACAAATCCAACCATCTGGCTTTCCTTGCATTCAGATCGAGTTGATCGAATAAATATTTTAGGCTCATATTGTCAGTCTTTAGAAAGAGCTTCCTCCCCATGAGGTAGTTCCTCCACATCTTCAGAGCATGGATAATGGCCGCCAGCTCAAGATCATGCAAGGAATAATTATGGTCATGCTATTTTAGTTTCCGCGATTCATAATAGATAGCATGATCATTTTTCAAGAGGAATCCTCCAAGTCATTATTTGCTTGCATCCATGCAAACAATGAAATCCCCATTGGGATCCGCAATCTGCAACACTAATGCAGTCATTAAAAGCTGCTTAAGATTTTGAAAACTTTCTTCACACTTATCGGTCCATAAGAACTTGTTTGATTTCTTCTGTAAAGTCGTCATAGGGCAAGCGATTCTCTAGAAGTTCTCATTGAACTTTCGATAATACCCGACTAAACCCAAAAATGACCTAATGTTAGTGACACTTGTCGTAGTAGGCCAATCCTTTATGGCTCGAATCTTTTTCGGGTCCATAGTTAGTCCTGTCGTGGATATGATTTTCCCTAGGTACTGTATTTGTGATTTGTAAAAATCACATTTACTAAACTTAGCGTAGAGCTGGTGTTCTCTCAACACTCGAAGTACTATGTGAAGGTGTTTCTCGTGTTGCTCTATATTCTAGGAATAAACTAGAAAGTCATCAATAAGGACTATTACAAACTTATCCAGATATTTACTGAATATGCTATTCATCATACACATAAAGTTTGCGGGTGCATTGGTCAACCTAAACGGCATCACTACGAACTCATAGTTCCTGTACCTCATACGAAAGGTGGTCTTGGGAATGTCTTCGTCTCGGATCCGTACTTGATGGTACCCAAATCATAGGTCAATATTCGAAAAGATTTTGGCTCCTCCCACCTAGTCGAACAAATAATCTATCCTAGGGAGCGGGTAACAGTTCTTTATAGTCATTTTGTTTAACTAATAGTAATCAATGCACATCTGCATCATATCGTCCTTCTTCTTTACAAACAAAATTGGGTCTCCCCAAGGGGACACACTAGGTTAGATATACCCTTTCTCTATTAACTCCTGCAACTACAGTTTGAGTTCCACCAATTCTGGTGCAATCATGGGGTAAGGATCTTTGGAGACTGGAACTGATGCTGGAGTCAGTTCGATGGAAAATTCTAGGTCTCGTTTTAGACATAATCTGAGGATTTCCTTAGGAAACACGTCCTTGAATTTTTCAAGTACGGGGAAGTATTCTATGCGTTATTCTCTATTAGTCTCTACATGTTAGATGTTCAACACAAACAACTTGAAGCCCTTCCTAACGCACTTCTTCACTTGTAAGCCAGATATTTGTCTTACAGAAACTTTCTTTGGGATGCCTTGAACCTTTACATGGTTCGCTTAGTTATCAGTATACAAGATATACTTGTGTACACAATCGAGCATAACATGGTGATGTTCCAACAAGTCCTTGCCGATAAGAATATTGTATGATCCTAAAGGTAGGATGTTCAAATTTACCTTAGTGAGGAAACCATTCATATTTACTTCACATTCTTTAACGATTTCGGAAACCTTCTGTTTCATACAGGTGGCTAATTGTACTAGCTAAGGTTTATCATGATTTACTTTTCCTAACTTTGCATACATGAACAATCTTAGGTGCAACATAGCTCTGGCAAGCACTAGAATGAATAAGTATCAAAGTAGAGGTGTTCAAGATCTTACTTTCGATCTTGACTATTGTATCTTGATAGTCCGCCTATCGTCCATCCAATGCTACATAGATTCACGGGGTTCCTGCTATATCCTCAATAGTAGGTTCTTCTTGGAGGTTATGCAAGACTCCATTGTTCTTGTTCTTACAATCTCGGTCATAATGTGGCCCGTTGCACTTCCAACACTTGATCACTAAAGGGGTAGCATTGTTTCCATTCGCCACTTGCTTATTACCATTAGGAGCTGGTACATAAGGATTTGTACCAGTTTTGTTGAAGTTGTTGTTCGCTTGAAAGCCATTATTTTTCTTTCTATAAGGCTGTGGGTTTGACCTAAGCTTGCAGTTATCAGAAAAGTTTCTAGACTTTTCTCTGTTCCAGTTTTGATTTTCTTGTCGTAAATTCCCATGCTCATAACAGAGACGGGCCTTGTGTAGTGCAGTATCCAGAGTATTTGACATGTCGAATTCAATCGTGTCCCGAAACCTAGGAGGAATACATCCTAGGAACTTCTAGATCTTCACCTTCTCTTCTTTGATATATGATACATAATGCAGCAGATTTAGAAATATGTTTATAAATGCATCCATATTCATGGACCCCATGCGAAGTTCATGGAACTCTTTTACCTTGTGGTCAAATAACCTTTCGGACATGTATTTTTCTTGAAAAAGCTTTCAGAAGTTTTCCCAGCTTATTTCTCGCAACTCATATTTCTTAGAGTGCTTTAATTCTTGCCACCATCTTGTTTCCTTACCATTCAAGTTGAAGATGGCAAGCCTATCCTACATCATACTTGAATAGTTATGAACCTGGAAACACTTACTCATTCCCAGCAACCATTCTTCAACGTTTTCTCCCATATTTACTTCACCTTCATAGGTCGGGGCTCTTATTTTTCGATACTCCCACTGAAGACTATCATCATTTATTTTCCTCTTTCTCCGTGAAGAAAGTGAGTCATCACTAGTGGGACTGTGATGATCTCCTTTAGTTGCTTCAGGTGTACCTTGTTTTTCTGCTTCTCTTGGGCTACTGGCCTGCTCATGGTATGTTTCCCTTTTGGATCTGTTGGTGGGCTGGGTATATTTACCTTGCGGACTCCCTCCCATCATGTTATGCAATAATGCTTCATTTATAGCTTGTTGTTCCTTTCTTTCATTTTGACTGTCTTCTCTAAAACTTTTCATTTCAGCTTTAAGACTGTGCAAAATTTTCAGCACATCAGAGTTTAACTCGACCACCAAGTTCACTTCCAGAGTGGGGGTGGTGATTTCTTCCTGCCAGATGTTTTCTTCCTCAGTATCCATAAACTGAACAACGCTACAAAAAATTTCCTGTAACACAAAAAATTTTAATAGCAGCAAAAAGTTTTGTTAGTAACAAAAATTACTTATCATACTTTATTTTCCTTGCGTGAATTCCTCATGCTTCCATAAGTCTCTCAGTATTGAAACTAGGCTTTGATACCACTTGTAATGTCCCAACAAATTTAAACTAATTTTTTTTATAGGCTAGTAAAAACTACCTGAAAGGGATCATTATTACTCGTGCGGAATTACATGAACTACTTAAACTTTCGATCTTTTAAGAAACTGCTCATACTGTCTTGATAATCTCTTATCCATTCAGTGATTATTAGTTTGTTTACTTCTTATTTCTTAATTTTGTTATTTAAACTATTTGTACATCTTAGTTATTACTATCGGTGATTTAATGAATTGTATAATTCATTGTTTTACTCCTGCACATGTGTACTTTGTTTATTTAATAAAAACTAACTTAACTTTGTTGATGGGAATAAAGTGGTGGAGTGGCGGGACTTATTCTCCCATGACGATCTTAGAGGTAAGGTATTACTTGGTTATGCAAGCTTACTTAGTTCAATCGAACTAAGGCACCATTTTATTTTACTTATGGAGTTCATTACTTTGCGACGGGATCAAGTGTAAAGTGTGTTTGACTGTCTTGATCCTATAGGACACGCTGCTAGTTGTTATGCTACTTGTCGACTTGGATTTATAACTTGGTAAGTGTCGTTATCATCAATTTAGCTAGTTTGTCAAAATTTCCTGTACATTAATTATTCTTCATTATGGTTTTAAATTCATTATCATGTATGTCCTTAATATCTCTTTCATGCTAAGTATGTTTATGTTATTTTATTGGCAGGTTATTAGGTTGGTTTAAGAGAAACCATTGGATCTTTATATTCCTAGATGTTATCATGGAATACTTTGTATTCCATGGTGCTTAAGACTAAACACCATGTTACTAAGGTAATTAAAACCCTAATCACTAAACCTATGGACTAAACACTATCTACATTCCTAAGCAAGGGTCTTAGACTTTGGACTAGCACAACCTATGACTAAGTATTATTGTAATAGTATCATAGTGCAAGATTTGTAATAAGGTAAAGTGTGATAGCGTTTGGGTGGCATTATATCATATGGTATAACCATACCATAGCAGTTTTTAAAGCATTTAGCATGGAGACTAAAACCCACGATATTGCAATGTTGTTGAACTATGGAGAGTGGTTTTGGAAAAATCAAAGTGGTTACCAACTGGTGCATTTATTGTTCTTGGAATTCCTGGTAGCCCAAAACCTTGGGGCTTGGCTCACGAATTCAGTTTGGTCAATTCGTTATGATCTGTGGGGAAAAATGGGTCTTGGCTCTATCCTACAAAGGTGATGAAGGTAAGCTTCCTCTGTTTCATGTCTGCATTCTATGCTTGGTTTCATGGCTCCTTCGTCGCTTACTCCTAACTTTGTCATGTTGGTTTGTGGTTGCAGGTAGCAAGGAAATGATGGTAGGATGGCTCAACTTCACTATAAATCCATTGTGTTGCAAATGAGACAAAGGTAATCCTGCAATACCAAGCTTGTGCTTGTCACCTTTCAACTCTGTGGGAAGAGCTAAGTTTCGACCGGTTATTGGTTGGGGTTTTATGCTGTAGTGCATTCGATTTTGCCTTCGTGCTTAGAATACATAATTGGTTTCTCTTTTATGATGAGGTGTTATGCCATGAATCATTTCTTATGCCATTAGGATTTCTGTAATTTTGTTTTAATTATGTAAATCATTAATGTTTTGGTTTTAGGATTTTAAAGTCGTGGGCTGCACCATTATTAGCATAGGTGCCATAGCCCATTGGAATGCCTGTGTAAAACCTTGTTCTCGGCCTTTAATGGTGACTGTAACAATAGACTTGGTATCTCTATGTATTAAGATGTATGTATGGTTTTTATAAAAGTAATGTTTAACTTGATAAATGGTGTATGTGATTTTCTTCTGCGTTTTGTATTGGGCACTGTTTTTAAATAGGTTGGGGTTTTTAAAAACAGAGGCATACGCCTTATCAGATGCTCTATGTGTATTTTTCATTTATTAGTTTGGTTAATGTAATATCTTGACAGTGTGGGAAAAAGGCCATGACGTCAATGGCATGAGCCTTTCCTACAGTGTTGTGATAGCTTGTATTTGAATTGTTTATGATATTTGGTTCTGTGTATTACGGCATTATAGTATAAAGGTATAAACAGCATGGGTATAGGCCATGCCGTAAATGGCATGTGCCTTCCCACAGTGCTACGATAGTATAGCATAGGGTTTAAAATGGTAGAGACTGTGTATTGGATTTAAAATTTGGTCGAGGACGTGACTTATGTGAGCATTGCGCATTAGTGGTTTTCGTAAAGGCCAAGGTATGCAGACCTGTGATGGCACTTGTTTTTTTTAAAGTAATTAGACTCTGTAATATATTTTAATGGATTTATTTAAAAACCACAGCCTATATACGATTGTATAGCATGGCTTAAGTGAGAATGATTATAGGATTTGGTTGTTGTTGGTATATATAATACGTATCGGTTGTTTATTATGACTTTTCCTTGGGTCTTGACATCCATAGGAATAGATGTCACGACCTATGTTGGAAACAATGTTTTAATGTAATGTAATGAAATGTATTTTTGATAAATAGAACAAGCTGGCCTTGCATGCCCATAGGATTCAATTCCTGCTTCTGTTGCAAAAAATGTATTTATGTTATGATGTTGAATTATGTAACTTGGTTTATGGTTATGTATAGATGGATATCATATGGGATTTTTAAAGATATAATGCATGTGATTTATGCTATTTTAGTATATATGTTAAGAGTATAGGTTTTATGGCAGAGTCTTGATAAGGACCACATGGATGGTCATGATATCCCTCTGATTAAATTTAATGTTTAATCTGTTTATGTAAAGTACTTTGGTTTTAAATGACTATATGAAGAAGACCTTGGAAGGTCTTTAATAATTTGTTTTCTCTTGTTTATTAAGAGAACTCTATTCTTAGTAGATCTAGTTTAAAATATAAACTTGTATACTTAACATATATAATATTTTAATTAATTATTACTGAACTAGTTTATTTAAAATTCTAGGGCAAGCCTATGCTGAAAAATGGAATATCTCAGCAGAGTATTAAATACCGAGAACATGGTATAAACATAATACTAAGATAAAAACCTAGTTAATATAGTAACAACGATGAAGGATGCCACCCTAAACATAAACAGTATATAATGAAAACTTCTCCAACATAAGATTAGTAAATTGTAAATTACAAACCCTAGCAGATTGTTAACCATAAAACATAAACCTTAGGGTTAGAAATTACATTGCAGCCATTACTTAACATAAAGAATAATGAATCTTTAGGAAATAAAATAGAATAGGCTTTCCAATGTTTCATACTTGAATTTGAAGCTTTGTCAATGGTTGCACCTGCACACTTAAATAACCAGCATTAACAATTCAGTGTAGACCTGACCTCTCTTTGATGACCAAATCACTTGGGAACTACCACGTTCCACCTAACCATGACCCGGAATTGTTCTTAGTTTAAATCCGGATCCCCCCAATCCGGACTCCAAGATGCAAGTAGCTTAGAGCTCCTAAGGTAGGGTTTCTTATCTGGTAATCATTTCTGAATCAATCATCCCTCAGTTGCACGAGTAGTTCTCCAAGAAAATACTTGAGATCAAAACAGGTAAAATATAAATTCTCCTAGATAAAAATCAGAACCATAAGCCTTTTCTTGGCTTGAGTCTTTATAGACATACTTTTCAGTCAAAAGGGTAGTTAAATCAAGAAATCATTGATTTCTTTCTTTAACCCTTTTTAATTTACTAGGGTAATTTCCAATTCTTAACCTAGGAACTTTTAACTAGTTCCTAGTTAGTCTTTCATAGATATTTCTATTGGATGAATTAAAGTAACTGAGAGGGGGGGGGGGGGAATCAGTTACATACCAAAGTGCTTCTTTTTAAATGATGTTTCAGATTTATTATGGACATATGTTTAAACCATTCAACATATAGCAGCAAATTAAATAATAGTCAACATTCAATCACATAAACGGACACAAGACACAATGTTTTCATGAGGAAAAAATAAAAAATCTTCTTATTAAGAATGAAAGGTAAGCTCCAAATCCTCTTTACATTCTTTTATTTTGCCTAAGCTTCAACCCAAACGAGGCCGCTACCTCTGGAAGCTCCAACTTCCAATTATACAAGCACCAACTTGTTTCTATTTTCTGGGTACAACCAAAGCGATGCTACAACACCCCAGAGAACTTTGTTCTCCCTTGCTCCACCCTACCACCCAGAGAACTCTTTGAATTACAGAATGAATCAAACCCTTAAAACCCCTTACTGTCTATGACTAGGCTTTATAAATCAGCATTTACATTATGATTCTGAATTAGACAGTATTGCAGATATTCACAACAGATGTTATAATTCTATCTCTATACATTTTTCTCTGTTTATCATCAAGATAAGCACATACAGAACTCACCGAGACTATCACTGTATCATTCATATATTCTTTCTCATCTGGACTCTTCATACTCTGCAACAATCATCGTATCCAGCTCTTCAATTATTTTCTGCAATGTGCTCAATCTCTTATATTCGAAATTACCTTACTGAACAACACACTTTTTTCACCTACTTGCTACAATATATATATACATATTCCATTCGATTCCCATTCTCTCCGTTCATTATAGAAACAGTTACGGACTCTTCATTTTCCATCTAATTGCAAATGAGAAACAGTTAATAGGTCTCGAATGATGATCTATACAAAACGATTCACATTCCACGAATATCATAGATTCTCAAAAGTCTCTAACTGACAAAAACTTTAAGTCCTTTGAATGCCCAGTTTGTCTGACTTTCTGCATTCCATGAATAGTGATCATCGAATCAATAATGTGCTAGACTCTTCAAGTTCCACTGTTTCCAGATCAAAGGACCCTGGGTTCGGCTCTAAATATGGAGACCTCCTCTGTATATAATAGTGTTGTACCACAGTGGACACATATGTGAATTAAACTTCTTCCATTTTGGAAGAGGGATGGGTAAATAGCTCCGATGAGCTCTGTCTCAATCGACTGTCTTTTGGGTTTCGAGTCAGGAGTTTTGTTATTTTGGCTTCCGCCGTTGCGACTCTCGAAAGCCTGTATACCTCCATCGTTGTGGCTCCCGTTCCGCTTTGACTTCCGATGTTTTGAAGCTCCGACGTTGCGGCTCCTGTTCCGATTTTCGCTCCGACATTGCGGAAGGGGATGTCCTTCCGACTTCCGATGTTTTAAAGCTCCGACGTTGCGGTTCCCGTCCTGTTTTTCACTCCGACGTTGCGGAAGGGGAGGTCCTTCTGACTTTCGATGTTTTTGTTTGCTGCGGAGCCCGTAGTATTTCCATCTTCCGCCGTTGCGGATGAGAAAGTCACAATCCTTCCGTCGTTTAGTCATTTCTCCTCCACTCGCCGATATGTTTGTTTTCCCATTGTCGCTGATCCTTGTGTTGTGGGCTTCCGCCGTTGCGGATGAAGAAGCCACTACCCTTCCGCTGTTGCGAATGAAAAATCGCTATCTTTTCGGCCGCTTTGTTTCAGATCCTTCCCATTCTGTATAGTGTGATCAAATTATTCATTTAAAACTCTATTTTATATATGTGAATTGCTGTATAGATGTAACACTTGATCGTTTTCATCCTTCTGTTTCATTTATTTGAATGTATAATAAAATCCTCTGTTGTAGTGAACTGTGTAATCATCCTTTTCAATATGCGGGTATTCTATGCAACATTTAGAGCTGTGACATTGTTCTCATCTATGGTTGTAACATTAACATTTGCTTCATTACTGTTGTGACTTCCTTTGATTCATCCTGCTATGGCTTTGCCTGTGAGTGAAACATTCAAAGTTTGGCATATGGCAACATTCAGACTGTGTAGCAAAATTGGCTAAAAAACTCCCCCTTTGACATGATGAAAAACTTTGAAAGCTTTCTCCCCTTTTGACATCCATGGCAAAGATAGAAAGAGAACTCCCCTTGTGAATATGTCTCCCCCTATCACTGTGAGACAACTAACAGCTGAAAAAATGAAACCAATCTGTACTAAATATGTTCAGAAAGCAAGAGAAAATAGAAATAACCAAAATTTGGAACCATTTGATACCAGGAAATCATAACCTGTAATGTGAATGAGAAAATATTCAAAGAGGACAAACCCCCAACTGAGCTCGAAGCATTTCAAATTGAGATTTGGGAAGAGGCTTAGTGAAAATATCTGCAATCTGGTCTTTCGTTCCAACATATTCAAGCTTAATAACTTTGGACAGCACCTGCTCTCTGAGAAAATGATATTTGATGGGTATGTGTTTAGTCTTTGAATGCATCATTGGGTTCTTTGAAATGCTTATTGCACTTGTATCATCACAGAAAATGGGAATGGGATCATCATTCTGTATGTGCATATCCTTCAACATCTGCTTCATCCAAAGAATCTGGGTGCAACATCCTACTGCTGCTATATACTCTGCTTTAGTTGTAGATAATAAAACAGATGATTGTTTCTTACTGGACCAGCTTACCAAACAACCTCCAAGAAAGAAGGAAGCACCACTGGTACTTTTCCTGTCATCAACACATCTAGCCCAGTCAACATCAGTAAATGCATATAAGTCTAGAGAGTTATCTTTTGGATACCATAAACCATGATTTCCTTTTCCTTTTAATTATCTGAAAATCCTCTTTACAGCCAACAAGTGACCATTCTTAGGTGAAGCCTGAAATCTTCCAACCTGACAAACAGCATGCATAATGTCTGGCCTAGTTGCTGTAGCATAGAGTAGACTGCCAATCATGGATCTGTACATAGTCTGGTCTACATCTCCAGAGTTATCATCTTTACTGAGTTTACATCCAGTGACCATAGGTGTAACAACTGGCTTACAGTCCTCCATTTTGAATTTCTTTAACATTTCATTAATGTATTTAGTTTGAGAGATAGTGATACCTCTGTCACAGTGATTGATTTGTAATCCAAGAAAGAACTTCATTTCTCCTAGAATAGACATTTCAAATTCATGCTGCATGCTTTCAGCAAACTTTGTGCTCAGTCTATCATCGTCACTCCCAAAAATTATGTCATCAACATAAACTTCTATAATAATAAGGCTGTTATTCTCTTCTTTAATGTACAGGTTAATATCTGTGTGACCTTTCTTGAATCGTTGCTGCATTAAGTAGTTATCTAGTCTGGAGTACCATGCCCTAGGTGCTTGCTTTAATCCATATAATGCTTTCCTCAATTTGTAAACAAATTTTAATGCATCCTGTACATGAAATCCTTCTCGTTGCTCCATGTAGACTTCCTCTTCCAGATCACCATTCATAAAAGCTGACTTCACATCCATTTGGTAGAATTTAATTTTTTTGGAGCTGGAATATGCTAAGATCAACCTTATTGCTTCCATTCTAGCAACAGGGGAAAATGTTTCACTGTAATCAATCCCTTCTACCTGTGCATAACCTTTGCAGACTAGTCTTGCTTTATTTCTGGTTACTTTTCCTGTATCATCCAGTTTATTCCTGGAAACCCACTTAGCTCCTATTACATTTTTGTTTGCAGGTCTAGGAACTAGTTCCCAGGTATGATTCTTTTCGATTTGACTAAGCTCTTCCTTCATAGCATTTACCCAATGCTCATCTTTGATAGCTTCATTCATGTTTTTTGGTTCAGTCAAAGAGAGAAGTGATACCTGCTTTTCAAGGATGGGTTGTTGTCTTTTACTTCTTGTCTCGACACCTGAGTTTATATCCCTAATAATCAATTCTTCAGGGTGAATTTTCTGTATTCGACTACTTGGAGATTTTGTTGAAATTGTAATTCTTGAAGGACTGAAGCATTGTTCATCATCACATGTAGATCTGTCACTATCATCATCCTTAACCTCTTCTATTTCATCCTCTTCATCATCTGACCTGTGCTTGTCAAATATATCATGAGTCTCAAACTCCTTTTGCTTAGTTTTTGATTTTAAGAATGCAGATTCATCAAATGTTACATCTATTGCTTCAACAATCTTTCTTAGTCTGAAATTATAACATTTATATTATTTTCTAGAACAGGAGTAGCCAACTGATACTCCATCATCAGTTCTAGAGTCTAATTTTCCCAAATGTCGATCTACTCATTTGATATAACACTTACAGCAAAAAATCCTGAAATGTTTAATGCTGGCTGGTATTCCTCTCCACATTTGATATGGCATGGCAGACTGGTTATTTCTTAGCATACATCGATTCAGTATGTGAACTGCTGTGTGAATAGATTGAGGCCAAAGCACATTACTCAACTTTGCTTCATGGAGCATGGTTCTAGCCATCTCTACTACTGTTCTGTTTTTCCTTTCTACTACCCCATTGTGCTGATTTGTTTTAGTCATAGAGAAGTGTCTCTTTATCCCGTTCACATCACAAAATTTGTTAAATTCATTTGACACGTACTCTCCTCCATTATCATATCTCAGGCACTTTATTTTCTTGTCACATTCATTTTCAACAAATTCTTTAAACGTTTGAAAGTAGTCAAAAGCTTCAGATTTCTTTCTCAATAGGTAAAGCCAAGTCATTATAGTGTAATCATCAACAAACAATAAGAAATACTTTTCTCCTTTCATCCCTTTTGTTCTCATGGGCCCACAAATATCAATATGCACTATCTCAAGCGGTTTAGTTGTGGAGTATTCTTTTGTTTTAAATCTAACTCTTGTTTGTTTCCCATGTTGGCATTGCTTGGACACTGAACCTGAGAGATTCTTTAAAGATGGTAAATCTCTTACAGCTTCATTCTTACTCATATTGATCAGATTATCAAAATTGATGTGACCTAGTCTCTTGTGCCACAACTAGCTTTCATTCTCATTACTAAGACAACATTCATTCTTTTTCTCATCTAGAATATAGACATTGCTTGCACTTCTTGTGGTTGTACCTATTATTTTATCTATTTTCACATCTCTGATTTGACATCCATTTATATCAAATATCATGTAGCATCCCTTATCACATGTTTGACTAACACTCAGCAAGTTGTGTTCCATGTCTTCTATCAACAAGACATTTTCAGCCAAGTTTTTCTTACTGTTTAAACATGCAGTCCCTCTTCCAAGTATTCTAGCTGTCTGACCATTTCCAAATGTGATAGATCCCTCTTTTCCTTTGTCTAGTTTGATAAATAAATGTTTACTTCCTGTCATATGTTTGAAGCATCCACTGTCTATTATCCATTTGATTTTATGTTCAGCTTGCAGTGCTACATTACAATTTTCAGCCTTCAGATTTTCAGTCTTCCTTTTCCATATTTGAGTTTGTTGATGAGTACAGATGAGTTTACTAACTTTTTGAAAGTTGGTAGGGCAATTTCTTGAAATATGACCAAAATTTTCACACTTATAACATTATGTTTCATGGTTTAAAATATCAAATCTATTATGAGTATTGCTATTTCTGTTTTGACTTGTCACATCCAATCTTTTTCCATATCCATGTCTAGACTTCTCATACCCATTATGTTCATATATTTTTCTTGAAAATTTAGTGGAAAATGCAGCCTTGTGTCCATAATTGTAACAAAAGAAACAATAGCCGTTAAACTTATTCTGATACCCGTCATGTGTTCTTTTCTGAACAATTGGTCTTGATTTTTCTTCCTGTTTCTCAACCACTGAATTCTCATCAGCTCCTTTCTCATTCTTCTTTTCTGCACCTATTTCTTTCAAACTTGAACTAGAACCATCATTGATCATTGCTGCCTTATAACCAAGTCCAGATTTATCATTTACAGATCTCTGACTTTCTATTATCTGATTTAGAATTGATGAAATGTGGTTCATGTTGCTTTCCTATACCTTCTTCCTTAATAAGACAACTTCTGATTTCAGGTTTTCAATCTCTTTATCCTTTACCATAATTAATTTGTTTAGAGATTCTTCAGTGATTCTAGCTTCTTCCAGTTTTATTTTTAATTCAATCATCATTGCTTCAGTGCTTTCAAATGAATCATTTGTTTTTTTCAACTCATCCTCAAGTTCTTTAACATTTCTCTTAAGATGTCTACATTCTTTTCTTTCTCTTCTTAAATCACATAGAACACTTACCAATTCTGCTTCCAAATCCACTTCATCGTCTTCTTCCTCTTAAGACTGGTCTTTCTAACTTTCCAAAGCCATAAAGAGATTCTCATCTGAATGATCATCACTTTCATCGAAATCAGATATATCACTTTCTTCTTTAGTAAATAAACTCTTCTTCTTGAAAGTACGTCTATTGAAAGACTTCTTGTATTTATTTTTGTATTGCTTTGGCTTTTTACTGCTTTCTTCCTCATTGTCAGATTTCTAACTATATGGACATTTGGAAGCAAAGTGGCCTATTCTACCACATCCTAAACATTTCAAAGGAAGCTTACCTTTGTACCTACCTGTACCCTTTCTTAAGCTCTTGACAAAATTTGCTTCTTCTTCATCTTCTTCTGATTTTTCAGAATGGTTCACTTCTTCTTCTTTATTCTTCTTCTCCTTCTTTGCTGCTTTGAATGCTACTTCTTTCCTGGAAGAAGTCTCACCAGAAATTCTCATTTCATATGCAGTCAGTATTCCATTAAGTGTATCCATATCTAAGGTATCGAAATCTGCTCTTTCTTCTAATGCAGAAACCTTAGGATTAAATCTAGCAGGAAGAGATCTAAGAACCTTTTGTACAATAGCTTCATCTTCAATCTTTTGTCCTAGCCCTCTCATGGTATTGGCAACTTCATCTATTCGAAGGAAATAAGTGGCTATATCTTCAAATTCTTCCATTTTCAGACTTTTAAATTGAGATCTATATGTTTGTAATTTGGCATTTTTAACTTTAACATCCCCTTCATAGACTGTTTTCAGTTTGTCCCAAATTTATTTTGCTGAGGAACAATTCATTACTTTAACAAATTATGAAGCTGCTAGGCCTCCTAGAATACCATACATAGCCTTTGAATAACTCTCATAGAGTCTTCTACTTATAGGATCTATTGGAATAGTTGCTGGAACATTATATGTATTTAAACAAGATTGCCATACATCAACTCCTTAAGACTGTAGAAATAGTTTCATTCTTATACTCCAAAAGGAATAATTATGTCCATCAAATAGAGGCAGTCCATGTTTGGTAAATTCTGATTTCTTGTCCATTGATTAGGATCTAGATTCCAGTGGTTAAACTGATTTGAAGCAACCTGGCTCTGATACCAATTGTTGGACGGATTAAAGTAACTGAGAGGGGGGGGGGGGGGGGGGGGGGGATCAGTTACATACCAAAGTGCTTCTTTTTAAATGATGTTTCAGATTTATTATGGACATATGTTTAAACCATTCAACATATAGCAGCAAATTAAATAACAGTCAACATTCAATCACATTAACAAACACAAGACACAATGTTTTCATGAGGAAACAATAAAAACTTTTCTTCTTAAGAATGAAAGGTAAGCTCAGACTCCTCTTTACATTCTTTTATTTTGCCTGAGCTTCAACCCAGACAAGGATGCTACCTCTGGAAGCTCCAACTTCCAATTATATAAGCACAAACTTGTTTCTATTTTCTGGCTACAACCAGAGGGATGCTACAACACCCCAGAGAACTCTGTTCTCCCTTGCTCCACCCAACCACCCAGAGAACTCTTTGAATTACAGAATGAATCAAACCGTTACAACTCCTTACTGTCTATGACTAGGCTTTATAAATCAACATTTACATTATGAATTAGACAGTATTGCAGATATTCAAAACAGATGTTATAATTCTATCTATGTACATTTTTCTCTGTTTATCATCAAGACCAAGCACATACAGAACTCACCGAGACTATCACTGTATCATTCATATACTCTTTCTCATATGGACTCTTCATACTCTGCAACAATCATCGTATCTAGCTCTTTAATTCTTTCCTGAAATGTGCTCAATCTTATATTCGAAATTACCTTACTGAACAGCACACTTTTTTCACCTGCTTGCTACAATATATATATACATATTCTAGTTGATTCCCATTCTCTCCGTTCATTACAGAAACGGTTACGGACTCTTCATTTTCCATCTAATTGCAAATGAGAAACAGTTAATAGGTCTCGAATGCTGATCTGTACAAAATGATTCACATTCCACAAATATCATAGATTCTCAAAAGTCTCTAACTGACAAAAACTTTAAGTCCTTCGAATGCCCAGTTTGTCTGACTTTCTGCATTCCATGAATAGTCATCATCGACTCAATACTGTGCTAGACTCTTCAAGTTCCACTGTTTCCAAATCAAAGGACGTTGGGTTCGGCTCTGAATATGGAGACTTCCTCTGTATATAACAGTGTTGTGCCACAGTGGACACATATGTGAATTAAACTTCCACCGTTTTGGAAGAGGAATGCGCAACTAGCTCCGATGAGCTCTATCTCAATTGGCTGTCTTTTGGGTTTCGAGTCAAAAGTTTTGTTATTTTGGCTTCCGCCGTTGTGGCTCCCATTTCCCTTCGACTTCCGATGTTTTGAAGCTCCGACGTTGCGGCTCCTGTTCCGCTTTTTGCTCCGACGTTGCGGTAGGGGATGTCTTTTCGACTTTCGATGTTTTAAAGCTCCGACGTTGTGGCTCCTGTTCTGCTTTTCACTCCGACGTTGCGGAAGGGGATGTCCTTCCAACTTCCGATGTTTTTGTTTACCGCGGAGCCCGTAGTCTTTCCATCTTCTGCCGTTGCAAATGAGAACGTCACTATCCTTCTGCCATTTAGTCGTTTCTCCTCCTCTCACCGATATGTTTGTTTGGCCATTGTCATCGATCCTTGTGTTGTGGGCTTCCGCTGTTGCAGATGAAGAAGCCACTACCCTTTCGCTGTTGCGAGTGAAAAATCGCTATCTTTCCGGCCGCTTTGTTTCAGATCATGCCCATTCTGTATAGTGTGATCAAATTATTCATTTAAAACTCTGTTTTATATATGTGAATCGATGTATAGATGTAACACTTGATTGTTTTCATCCTTTTGTTTGATTTATTTGAATGTATAATAAAATCCTCTGTTGTAGTGAACTGTGTAATCATCCCTTTCAATATGCGGGCATTCTGTGCAACATTTAGAGCTGTGACATTGTTCTCATCTGTGGCTGTAACATTAACATTTGCTTCATTACCGTTGTGACTTCATTTGATTCATCCTGATGTGGCTTTTCCTGTGAGTGAAACATTCAAAGTTTGGCATATGGAAACATTCAGATTGTGTAGCAAAACTGGCTAACAATTTCACTATTTATTAATCCTTTAATAATAAACAATAATTGGTGGATTTTCTCTTCTTTATTTATTCAATTATATAATTAATCATAATTAATTCCTTATACATACTATGTTTAAAATACATAGTATTAAAATACTTGTTAACCCTTGTCTTCGGGCATCATGTGTCATTATCCCTAGACTTAACGAGGACGAAGATACTGAGTACAATCCTATTCAATCATCATGTAACTTAAGAGTCACAATTGAATTCAACACTCTAGAAATTCACTATATCTTTCCCCTCATCGAATTTCCTCTTGTGTCCCTAAGTTTTCGGTTTCCAGCAAACCACAAGGTTGTAATCTCTATAAATGTAGTGAACGTCTTGCTAATTCGATGGGTATATATTTGCTTGCCTAGGTCTTTCGGTCAATTTTGTAATTAAATGGTCCACCTGCTTAGATCCTCTTTTCTTAGGAAAATGACCACAATTATAGGGAAGCTTCCTTCTGCAACGACTAGAAAGTGAATGTTGTTGCTTCCATTTGTCCTTTTTCCCGTCTACACTAGATCATTCATCCTAGTGGGTCAGTGAACACTCTTCAGTAGTTCTCTTCGGATAGGTTTATCTTCTTTTAATTATTAAGTAATAAAGTTTGTCAATTATAATCATCTTTGACCATCCTTGGTCAACAACATAAAACTTTACAATAATTTTTAAAGTAATGTCTTTTCACAAAATAAAATATTTTTAGTTCTAGGTGGGTTACATAATAGATCTAGAAATGCGATCTCGTTCTATGTATAGAATGGTATAAATAGTAACCATAATATACTATAATACTCTTAATGATATATCTATCTAATATTCTAGAAAGAAGAATGTAAATACCTCTAGTTGAGCTATGTTGTAACTTCTTTATTAAGTATTGTAAATTATTTTTTTATCATTGATGGTTAACCTAGATAATGTGTTGGATAGTAGAATCTAGTACATGTGTAAAAGATTATATTTTTATCCTACATGTTTCATTAGGAAATATAATTTAATACATTTGTATTAACTAATGTGATTACCCCTAATTGTTCCATTGGGAAACAAAGCCTACTATAACTAATTATTAATAGATTTTTTAAATTCTAATGGCATTGGTCCACACATTGTATAGTAAAAATAATGAAATAGAATGAAATAATATTGTAAATACCTCGTTGTGGCACTCAAACATAGAATCTAGTTGGAAAACAAAATGGGATATAAGTTGCAAGATGAAAATAGTGGAATGTAAATACATATGTACACATATAGATGTATGATTATCTATATGAAACAATAGAATGTTGAACGCTAAACAAGAACCAATACATCTATGGTAATGGTATAAAAATGATAAATAAAATATAAAGTGCATGTATCCTATCTAGCCTATACTACATAGGCATTCTTCCTAACCCACTCTAGTACCTCCTGGTGGGTAAATTGTTTGAACTTCTCAACTCACATTAGAACAAATGATATAGTCTTGGGTTTTGCCCCACTAAGATGTCAAGAATTGCAAGAATATTGGGCCCCAATGGAAAACCCCAACACGAGTTATAAAAAAAATACTAACATGTAATAACTAATATCATATATGAAAGTAATGAGATGTATAATGTCACTCTAAGAAAATAAAGAAGGCTACCCAACTGGGAAATAAGGCTGGTCACAAATAATAATAGTTTGACTATTCTTTTTTTTGTAAGATGCTTTAATATATAATAATATAGAGGAAACAAATACAGAGTTCATTTAGACCAGAGGAGACCAAAGGTGGTGAAGCCACCACCTTGTCCTCTCAAAATATGGTCATCTAAGAGAGCGAGAAGCAAAACTGTTCCACTTTGAAAGTAAAGGCCGAAGCCCATAGATTGACATAGTTACAATTTTTAACAGTATCATGGCATAAACAAAGATACTAGAAAAAGACATATGCATTGACCCTGCCATAGACATAGACTTAATCATGGAGGAAGAAACAAGACTTAACTTTGATATAAATATAAACAAAGGCCTGGAAAAAGACACAAGCATAGGAAATAGACACAATAAACAAAAACAAAAAAAACCTGGACATCTTGAGCATCAGATAGGTGGAATGTCTGGAATTTCTTCAGTTATGGGGAAATCCCATCATTCCTCGTGTGACTTGCTCGGAGAGTTGGTGGTGACTTCCAGAGGAAATTGGGGTTGTATTTGTGGCAGAGCAAGCTGTTGGGAAACCATCGTCTTCTGGTGCTTGATAAAGCACCCAACCTTCGAGGGAATGGGAAACACTGGAGAAGCAGGAGGTGGCATTATGCACCTAGTTGCACTACCGCTGCCGCCGCGAGAAGGAAAAACCACTCCACATGTGGTTCTGCCGCTTCAACCACCACCCCATTCACGAGTGTTTCCAAGCATCCCTCCCTTTCCTGAGATGCCCGTACTACCTTTCCAAGCGAATGATCTCTCCATTGCCGCGAGCTGAGCATCTATTTCTGAAATTCTTGTCTTCACCATTTGAACCGTGTCCCTGGCATCTGCCCAATTGGTAAGCATTTCCTCCATCAAATTACAGAGCATGTTATATATGAGCTAGTAGTGATTGATTTGGCTTCCATCGTTGCCTCTTTCCAACTTCTGGTTTAGAACTCGGTTCTCCCACGCTTCCATGAGAACAAGAACCCTATTAGAGATATGTGGTTCATAGTCTGCGGTTACCTAAAAGATATATCCTCTCTGCTATTTTTCCCTGCCTGTGGTGGCTCTATGTGGAGTGCCACAATGCCATGACATGCTGAGCTAAAAGTGTTTTTTTTCTAGAGAGAATCAATTAGAAAAATGCAGTTCAGGGAGGAAAAGTCACTGTGGGTTTGCAGATGCTCAACAAGGCAAGTTGTGCGCTTATGTTAGTAGAGCTGAACTCTGATACCCAAGTACCACACTTCTGCGCTCAAAACATTTCCCCTCCCTTCCATCGTACGCGCCATGAATGTCAATGAAGAGCCTTGAATGATAGGATTCAAGCTGATCTTCACCACTGCACGTCACAGGTGCAAACTTGATAGCCCTCTCAGCTTCCACACTTGGAGGACGATGAAGGTTCTCATGGGTGTCTTCACTACCAAAGTTAGCATGTTCCTCTCCACACGTCCTTCACACAGATCGAGGAAGGTCCTTTTGATGGGTTGTAGAGAATGCACCTGCATCCAGGAATAGTTTGACTACTCTTAATCATCATTGAAGATCCTAATAATAGAATTGTAAAAAATGGGAGGTGGCAAATTTTGGATATGTACTAGGAAAGTATAGAGTTATGAGTAAGGTTTACCGAGTAAGGATAGAGTGGATATTTTCGAGAAGTGGATAAGAAAAATTATATAACCTTTATATTTAATGTAAATTTAATTATTATTATTAAACAACCCTTCATGAAACAAAGTAATCATCCTAGATAATATTATTATTTTAACTCCCACAAAGAGTGCTAAAAAGAAAAATTTTAACTCCCACAAAGAGTACTACAAAGAAAGATTGTTAAGGCATGTAAAGGGAAAAGAACCCAATGTTTTTCTATTTTGAGTAAAAGGAAGGATGTCCATTATTTTAAAAAAAGTAATTTCTATGACTTTCTTATGCAAATAAGTGTTCTTGTAATTTATATATGATAAAAAATCCAAAATGTAAATAATATGTTTTTTTTTTTAATTTATATATATAATAATAAATATATAGCTGCAATTGTTACGCCAACTACTCCCGTCTTCTATGGAACCACCAGAACCTGCACCAGATGATCGAAGAGATGGCCTTGTGGATGGATTTCCCAGGATTGTAGCCTCCCAGCCCCTTGCCAAATCCCCACCATGCGACTCTCGCTTCCTCAAAGGAGCTGAAGTACCGAATGTTAATTTATCCTCCTTGGCATCCAAATATAAAGAATTCCCTCTCTATGAAAGGGGTTTGGTAGGTCATTTTACCGGACTCTCACCTTCCCCTCTCTCAATCAAAATTTGGTTGAATAAAAACTAGAGACCCCGAATACAGGGAGAAGTACAATAAAATTTTTGGAAGATGTTTCTTCGTCTTTCCTTTTCAAAAAAAATAAGATAGAGAGTTAATCTTCGGAAATGTGGACCTTGACCAAAACAATCCTTCTTGTTATTTACAATAACCTTAAAATCAAGCCCCAAATTGAAAAATTGATACTAAACTTCTTGGTAGCACTATATAAAAATTGCACTATATTACACACAAATTATTCTATAAATTATTAGACCACTCTTTCCATATAAAATAAAGAAATTGCACATTGTTGAAACAAAACTCCTAAAAATAAAATAAAAATGCAAAAATTCATAAAAAAAAAGATAGTAAACACATTAAAAACAATTAAATACCAAAACAATTAAAAAAAAACTAAATACAACTAAGTTGAAACTCTAAAATATTCTTATTTTAAAACTATAACAAAACATTTAACTAGTTCAAAGAAAAAAAATTATATAGCCAAGATAGGTACAAACTCTCATGAGATACATAGTGAAAGAGGTCGTTGGACGGTTCCTATAACACCATCGCTGGAAATGATTTTCCATCTCCGGGAGAATAGGAAAATGGAATATGAAAATCACTTCCTCTTAGAGTGCCGTGCGTACACCCACATTAAATCTTAGTTTCGTAATGTTTGTTGCAATACCCATGTTCTTAGTATTTTAACTTGTCAAAATTATAGTGAGCTCGGGAAGCTTCTCACCAAGCTCTTTGAGCATAGGAATACAATTTTAAAACAAACTAATAAATTTTTTTTAGATACAATACAATTTTGGTCTCAGTATATGGTAACCATCATCACCATCATTAAAAAATAATAATATAAGAAAAAATACCACAATAAACACAAAACAATATTAAAAAAATAAATGATCAAAAATAACAAAATATTTTTAAAGCAATCTATAAAATGTAAAACAATATAAATTATAAAATATAAAACTTAAACTAAATACAACATAAAATCTCAAATAATATTTAAAAAACCAAATAATATAAAATATCTAACAATATTAAAAGGACCAAATAATTTGTTAGTATAATAAAATATTTTGAAAATGAAGGACAAAAAAATAGATATATCTTAAATGATTTTGTGGCTTTTGTATAAGCAATATATATAAGAGGTGAGGAAGTTATTAAGGATGGTGATTTTGGCACCACCCTTTATATATTTAATTTGTTAATATGTATTTGCTTAAAACTTATATATATAGATAGTTTATATGATTATTATATATTTGTTTTAATTTATTTTTTTAATGATATTTAAAGATTTTAGATACATCTTTTACCTTATTCTAAATTAAAAACAAAATATAAGTATATTGATGGTTAAAAATGAATTTTTGATATTATTGATTAGATTTTTTTAGTATTTAATATTTTTTAATTATTTTGTTAATATGCATTTTTTGAAAACTTATATATATTTCTCATATGGTTTTGTCCAAAAGTTATTTGTGTTTTCATATTTTTTTTTAATTTATGTTTTTTTATTATAATACATTTACTTTATCTTTTTTTATGTTTTTTTTAATTTATTGTAAATAAAAAACAAAATGTAACTATGTGAATGGTTAAAAATGAGTTTTTTTTTAAATTTTTTGATTAGTTTTATGTTGTTAAGGAAATTGCTAACTTATATATATATATATAGTAAAACTATATAAATTATAACATATAAAAATTAAACTATAAAACAACATAAAATATGAAACAATATTAAAAACTGTAAAAAATATGTTGATATAACAAAATTAAAAGAAAAATTTTTAAAAAGATTTTGGGTTTTGTATAAGCAATATATACACGCCTCTATACTATTCAAACTTTTATTATTATTTTGTTAATATGTATTTGTTTAAAACTTATATATATATTTCATATGGTTTTGTTTAAAAGTTATATATTTAGTATATTGATTATGAAAAAAAGAGTTTTAGATATTTTTGATTAGTTTTATGTTGTTGACGAAAATAACAAATTTCACAATTTTTTGATTAGATATTTTTTGTAATATTTTAAAAAAATATATAAAATGTAAAACAATATAAATTATAAAACTTAAACTATAAAACAACATAAATATTAAACAATATTAAAAAACCCAAATAACATGTTAGTATAACAAAATATTTAAAAAATCAAAGAAAAAGAATCTTTTTGTATAAGCAATATATATAAAAGATGAGGAAGTTCTTAAAGGGGGTGATTCCTTGAATGGCACCACCCCTTTATACCGTTTAAACTTTCTTTATTTTTTTTGTTAATATGTATTTGTTTGAAACTTATAAATAGTTTTATGTAAAAGTTATAAAAAAATTTCATATTTTTTTTGAACTTATGTTTTTATTATTGTTATATATTTTCTTTATTATTTTTATGATGTTTAAATGTTTTTACATGGTTTAAATAAAAAAACAAAATGTAAGTACATATCAATAGTTAAAAGAAGTACATAGTTCTTTCACATTTTTAAGGATTTTGAGAGTTGGCTACCATTTTTAATGTTTATAATTTTTTAACATTTTAAATAAACAATATACTACTCCGAAAGCATGACAAAGTCATCCCTTGGTACACGTTGGAACTACCTAAGTTTAAGAAAGTAATTATATTTGAATTACTATTTGAATAAAAAAAATACCAATTTAATATATATATATATATATATATATATATATATATATATATATATATNGGAAAAAGATTTGGACTTCTATCCTTTAGCCTAAGGTGGTGAAACTTTAGTTGATTATGATTAAGAAACACATCCTACTTCGGATAAGATATGATTTCCTCGACATCTTTTTTCCTTCTTTGAAAAAAAGAACACAAAATGAGAGTGTGAAATCATTGGACATTTGTTAGATACATGCCCCTATTCTTCAAAATTATAGGACAAAAGTGTTGTTCTTTTGAAAGAGCCTATCATGTTAAAGGGAACCATGCCTTAGCCATAACCAATTGGGCACTTGATCCATTTGACAATGCCATACTCAACAGATTGTGGAAACTCCACTTACACTTATTGGATTGGGAAATCTCAAAATAAAAGAACAAAAGCTTTTTTGTGATCAAAGTTGAAAGAATCAAGTATTCTATGCAATAATAAATGATACATTCATGACATGATTCAATTAACATAGTGGTCGAATAAGGATTTTCAAATGAATCCCAAGATGCGGGTGACATTGACCTTTTAGATCACACTTCCCCCATTGCACATGACACTCATAACTAGGATAGGCTTGACTAGAGGAAGGCTCTATATGCATTGTCTCTTAACGAAGAATGGGACATTAAAGCACATGCACTCATGACAAAAAAATTTGGCTACAACATATTTGGGAAGGATTTTGGGGGAATACAAACAATGAAATAACTTTGCACATGTGATCCCTTGCACCCTTGACCATGATCGATCTTCGAGCTATAAATCCCGGTGGGTATGCCTTTAAGGGAAGGAGATGCATGCACGCTCATGAGGATGAGAGGATGGTGAATGTTGATAGGAAAGATGAGGATTTAGCCGCATGGGTTGTTATGAGGAGACTTGGTTGCCATGGAACTATAACTCAATATTTATTTGGATTTCTCTATGGGTGGGTAAAGATATGGTGGACAACATTCGTAAGCTATGTAATTTTTATAAGTGGGAAATTTAAGGAGTTGCAACCAATGAAATTTTTTTTTTTGTAAGTATGTGGGTGCATAGAAGTGACTCCTCAATGCTTCAAAAAATTCTTCCCATGTCTTAATAGGTGATTGACGCGGGGTATATGGAGACCTTAGACCGACCACAAAAGGGATTTTTTTAAATTTTGAATCCCACCATGCTTGTGCAATCTCTTCAATGTTAGCCAAAACCAAGCCAACTAAACTTGAGTTTACCTCTCAGTTAATATTAAAATTAAATATTTTTACACTGACCTTTCTTCACTTTTGCACTTGTTGGGTGAAACTTGTCTATCTTTTGACTAGACAAGTATATCAACTTTTGTCGGCCTTCAGGCTCGACTCATTTACTTCGACTTACTTGTCGGTTCTACCAATTGATTTTACCTCGACCACTTGTCACTTTGAAGTCGGATGACTTTGACCTCTAAGTTGGCTCACCTCTTCGACCACTAAAGTCGGATGACCTCTTCGACCTCTCAAGTGGGATGTTTTCTTGGACGTCTCAAGTCGGCTTACTCAACCAACCTTGTCGGTTCACTTTGGTCGAAATCTACAGAGTATTTTTCTTAGTCTAAGAGACTTAAGAAATTACAAATGCTTTTTACATGTGAGTAAGATGAAGTAAAAATGGACACATTAACAATTCCAAAGAACTTATAAAACATATGCCCAAATATGTAGGAACTGGAACTTTCATCCCGTAAGACATTTATGGGTTCTTTAATCTTTCACTTAACTCATAAATGTAAACAACATTTACACAAGTAAATCTGGAAATAATGTGCGGCCAAATAAACATGCATTCAACCATAAACTATTTCATATATATAACTATGTGGAAATAACAAATATATTACAAAGTTATCTCTCGAGACTTGTTGGCTCACCGACTGATCCTTTTACAGGGCTTCGGCTCTTTGACTTAATCACATACACAGAAGCTTGAGCTTCAACTTCTCTTTCTTTCCTTTCTCACCTAGAGTTCTCTCTACTGTCTAACTTGATTTACAATTTTCTTCTTCTATTTATAGGTAACCTAAAAATTGCTTCTACATGAATCGACTCACTCACCATTAAAGACTTTAATAACTATCTCCCTAACAACTTAGGTTCAGAAATAAATTCGACTGGTTTACATTGCCGAATCGTGGACTCTTCCCTCCCTCTTGCGAGATTGACCGATAAGATCTTGACTGATACAGACTCTGACAGAGTCAAGTGAGAGTGAGAGTCACGTACGGATCTACAAGTAATTACTTCTTAAAACATTCAAGTTACAGAATTTGAAGTATGTAGTTTAGTCACTTCTCACAACTCTCGGATTGAGCGAAAATAGGTGGAAAGGATGCAAATCGATGAATCTACAACGTCATCATTCATTTTCACTGTAAATTTTTCAAATTTTAACTAGGTGTTGACACACTTTGGATCTCGATTATTCTAATATTGTAGGTGCATTAATTCGATGAGAGTTGAGGTTAAATCTTGGATCGATGATGACATATTGACACAAATTCCTTAGATGGTTGTTCTTTCTTTGGAGGCATTATGTTCAGCAACGTGCACACTACTACCAATGAGGTGTTGAATATGGAAACATTTAATATAAAGTAGGGCATCTTGATGATTCAGACATTGAATCATTAATCATGGTCTTCAACTTGTTCAAATGAGTATTTACTGAATGAGAAGAGATTTGTGAGTCTGAATTAGAGAGAATATATGCAATTTCCTCACCTTAAGCTATAATCTTGAAGAGGGTGTGCTAGCTTATAAAACAAATAAAAATGTAACACAATCAGTGGCTAACTTACAATCTCCTCGGATCTTATGCTCTGAGAAATAACCATCTAAGGAATTTGTGTCCAATATGTCATCATCGATCCAAGATTTAACCTCAACTCTCAACGAATTAATGCACCTACAATATTAGAATATTCGAGATCCAATGTGTGTCAACACCTAGTTAAAGTTTGCAAAATTTACCGTGAAAATTAATGATGATGTTGTAGATTCATCGATTTGCATCATTTCCACCTATTTTCACTCAATCTAAGAGTTCTCACAAGTGACTAAACTACATACTTCAAGTCTGTAACTTGAAGGGATAGCACAAGCATGGTGGGATTCACAATTAAAAAAACCACTTTTGTTGTCGATCTAAGGTCTCCATATACCCCGCATCAACGACCTATTAAAACATGGGAAGAATTTTGTCAAGCGTTGAGGAGTCGCTTCTATGCACCCAAATACTTTCAAAATTTTCTTTCTCAATGGTTGCAACTCCTTGAATTGCCCACTCAATTAGTGCAACGATATATAAATGTCTTCTGCAAATTGTGCTTTCACTTGTATACTAGTGATCTAAAAGCGGTATGAGGGTGAAAACACTAATTTTGAAAACAATTTCGTCACAATTTGTTTTTTTATATTATTTTTTTAAGTCAACAATTTTTTTGACTAAGAGTTGTTATATTTTATAGTTAAAATTTTATTGTCTTAGAATTTTTTCATAGTTGAAAAGTTTTTATTAATATTAATTTATGTTTGTAGCCCACATTTTAGATTCCTTTTTAACTCTTGTCGTACAAATGTTTGACTCTATAAAGTGATAGCCAAAACCGAGCCGACTAAACTTTGGTTTAGGGCTCAGTCAATATTTAAAAAATAATTTCACTTTTCACTCCGACGGAATTTTTACTACGACCACCTTTTGTTACTTCGACCACCTTTGGAGCTTCGACCTTCGACCAAGTTTGGGAGCTTCGACACAAATCAATAGCTGCGACCAAGTTGGTAGCTCCAACACAAACTTAGTAGCTTCGACCTTCGACCAGGTTGGGAGCTTCGACCAAGTTTGTGCAGAATATGTTTCTTAGTCTAAAGACTCAAGAAATTACAAATGATTTTACATGTGAGTAAGACGAAGTAAACTACCCACTTTTACAAATCCAAATAACTTATCAAATACATATGCCTGAATATGTAGGAGGATTTGAGTAGACCAAAGTGCCGTAAAACTTGAACTTTCATGCGGTGATATTTTTATGGGTTCTTGTTCTTTTACTTATCAGTAATTGTAAAAGACATTTACAGAAGTAAATCTGGAAATATGTGCGGCCAAATAATCATGAATTCAACCACAAACTATTTCATATATTAACTATGCGGAATTACAAAGTAATACAAACTTGTCTGTTACAAACTCGTCGGTCCACAAAGCTTCAGCTCTCCGACTAAATCACATGCACAGAAGCTTGAGCTTCGACTTCACTTTCACACCTTGAATCCTCTGCTGGTTTGCATAACTGTATATCTCTATATATCTATTGATTTACAATATGCATCTTCTATTTATAGACAACCTGAAAATTGCAACAGCATAGGCCGAGTTACTTTCCATTAAACACTCCAATAACTATCTACCTAACAACTTAGCTTCTGAAATAAATTCAACTGAATTAAGTTTCCTACTTGTGGAATTTTCCTTCTTGTCAGACTGACAGACAAGATCTTGGCTTGTTCAGACTTTGATAGAGTCGGTTGGAAGCCAAGTAGAGATCTGCGAGTAATTACATTTTTCCAACACTCCCCCTTAATTATAAGCAGATGGAGTTTTTTTTTTTTAAAACAAAATTTACAAAATGTGACAGAGCTTAGACATGCTCTGTTTATGACAGAGTTCATTGTGGAGAACTTGTCATTCCAAGATAACTGCGCAGATACTGGAATGTGTCATTTTCCAATGGATTTGTGAAGATGTCGGCAAGTTAGTCTTCAGACCTGCAAAATTCCAAACAAATTTCCTTCTCGTTCACCAATTCTCTTATAAAATGAAACCTTGTGTCAATGTGCTTGGTTCTCTTGTGAAACACATGATTCTTTGATAATGTTATGGCTGAAATGTTGTCGCAGAAGATTGTTGTTGGTTCTTGATGGTTCTATGACAAGTCTTTTAAGACTCTCCTCATCCAGACAGCTTGACATGCAGCACTTGTTGCTACGACATACTCTGCTTCAGCTGAAGATAGAGTTACTATGGACTATTTATTTGAAGCCCATGAAACAACACCTGTACCAAAATGAAATGTGTATCTAGATGTGCTTTTCTTGTCATCTATGCTGCCTCCATTGTCACTGTCAGTGTAACCAATGAGTTTAAAATTTTCTGAGGTTCAGTACATAATACCAAGGTCTTTTGTGCCACTCACATACCTCAGAATTCTTTTACCTGCTTGCCAATGTGAGTCTTTTGGTGACTCCATGAACCTTGAGATCAGACTTACACCATACATAATGTCTGGTCTTGTTGCTATCAAATACATAAGGCTGCCAACAAGCCTCTTGAACAGCGTAGGATCTACAGTGGATCCTTCATCATCCTTGCTCAATTTTAAACCTGTTATCACTGGTGTTGGGGATGTCTTGCAGTTAGACATGTTAAACCTTTTTAAAAATTCACTTGCATACTTCGACTGTGATATAAAGATACCACTTTCAGACTGCTGAACTTCAATGCCCAGAAAAAATTTCATAAGCCCCAGATCAGTCATTTCAAATTCACTTTCCATGACTGTTTTAAAACCTGATATGCCATAATCACGAGTAAATATTAAATCATCCACATACAAGTAGACAATTAACATCTTACCTTGCTCATCGACTTTGGTGTAAAAAGTCGGTTCACTTTCACTTCTGTGAAATCCATTTTCAATGAGATAGGAATCAATCCGACTGTACCAAGCTCTAGGAGCTTGCTTCAAACCATATAATGCCTTTTTCATCCTATACACTTTGTGTTCATGACCTGGAACTTCATACCCTTGTGGTTGTTCCACATATACTTCCTCTTCTAGATATCCATTTAAGAATGCCGACTTGACATCCATTTGATGAACATGCCATTTGTTTTGTGCAGCAATGGCCAAAACTGTTATGACTGTATCCATGTGTGCAACAGGTGCAAATGTTTCATTAAAGTCGATGCCGGGTTGCTGTGTGAACCCTCTTGCTACCATTCTTGCCTTGTGATTTTGCACATTCCCATCAGCATCTTGCTTTGTCTTATAGACCCATTTGACACTGATTACATCCTTATCTTTTGGTACATCGACCAGTTCCCATGTCTGGTTTTTCTCAATGCATTCTATTTCTTCATCCATGGCTTGTGCCCATACTTCTTCTTCAACAGCTTCTTCAAATGTTAGTGGACCATATATAGGGGAAAATAATGCAAACAAAGAGAATGAGTTAGGTGTACCGGCTTCATATATCTCTCGCAGACTTCTTGTCTTCATTGGTTCTGTCAATGTTGACCTCGACGAAATGCTTGATGGAGTCCGATGTTCTCTTGGTGTACTTGTCGGTGTAGCTTGAGCTGCTACTTGTGTCAATGGTCCTTGTGCTGAACCATGCCTTGGTGTCATGGGAGTCGACGGTGCTCCGACCGGTTGAATTACATGTGGTATTTGAACCACTTCCTCTTCCATATCATCATGGTCGATGTTCGACACAATCTTGACATTTGTGTCGATGGTTCCATCCCATGATTCATTCTCAACAAATTGAACATCCCGACTGATTATCACTTTCCTTGTGACAGGTTCATACAACTTGTATGCTTTTGTGTCTTCTGAATAGCCAACAAAATTACATTTCTGTCCCTTCTTGTCTAGCTTCCTTCTCAACTCATCTGGAATATGAGCATATGCGACACAGCCAAAAAATTTTAAATGTGAGACACTATGATTCATACATGTCCATGCTTCTTGGGGAACTTTGTTTTTCACACTCTTTGTCGAACATCGGTTCATAATGTATACAGCAGTTGCGACTGCTTCACCCCAATACTCATTTGGCAAATGCTTGGCTGCCAACATGCTGCGCACCATCTCCATGATGGTTCTGTTCTTTCTTTCGGCAATACCATTCTGCTGAGGTGTGTACCGTGCAGTGAATTGTTTCTGTATGCCATGGGTCTTGCAAAAATTCAGAAATTCTTTTGAAACATATTCACCTCCTCTGTCGGTCCTTAAAATCTTGATGCGATGTCCACTCTGGTTTTCCACGAGTGCCTTGAACTGCTGGAAATAACCAAATGCATTAGATTTGTGTTTCAAGAAATATACCTATGTCTTTCTTGAGTAGTCATCAATAAATGTTAGAAAATACTTGCAGTCACCAATGGATGATGTCTGCATTGGACCACAAATGTGAGAGTGCACAATTTCAAGTGGTGTGCATGCTCTATAGGACTTTCCAACTGGAAATGTCTCTCTGTGCTGCTTACCAAAAATGCATCCTTCACAAACCCTCTCTGGTCTGTCGATCAATGGTAATCCCTTCACCATATTTTTTGTGTGTAGTAGCTTCAGCCGACCAAAATTCAGATTTCCAAATCTGAAATGCCACAACCAGGATTCATCCTGAACTTCTGTCTGAAATGCAGCTTGCAAATCAGCACTGCAATTTTCTCTCTTGTCGAGGATCTCAACTGTTTCTTCACTTTCTGCCTTGAATGCAGCTCCTGTCTTTGTCTTCCGTTTTATGTTGGGAACTATCCTCAATGGAAACAAGTGGTTGCTTGTCATTGGCACTTTTCCTATCAGCTGGTCGCTTGGACGCTTGTCTTTGATCACACAGTGTTCATCTTCCATGTAGACTCTATAGCCCTTTTGTAACAACTGTCCAATGCTTAACAGATTATGTTTCAGACCTTCGACATGATAGATATCAGGGATATACTTACTCTCCCCCTGTTTGGTTAGAATATCAACAGTGCCTTTTCCTAAGACAATAATTTGGACATTGTTTCCAAGTGTAACATCGGTTTTAATTGAAGTATCTAGACTAGAAAACAGATTTAAATCACCAGTCATGTGTTTGCTACATCCTGAGTCTAAGTACCATATGTCATGTGGACTTTCTTGAACAGCATTGCATTCAAGTGGAGATGTTGATGCAATTAACATTACACCTGTCGAAGTGTTTGTGCTGGTTGGCTGACTTGGGCTTTGTCTTCCTTGATCATATTGTTTCTTCCTGCATTCATATGCATAATGACCAAACTTCTTACAGTGATGACATTGAATTTTTGATTTATCAAACCTCTGACCACTTGGCTGACTTGGGTTTTGATTATCTCCTCTGCCACTGACATTTGCAGGACTTCTGCCTTGTCCTCCTCTTGAAGAACTTCTTCCTCTCCCTCTAAAGTTGTTTCTCCCCCTACCTCTACCACGGCTTATGAATGACTGTGCTGCAAATGCACCTTCCAATGATGTCTGTGATCTGCTGATTATGTGTTCATGATTGATGAGTGAAGCTTGCAGCTCATCAATGCTGAATGTCGCCATGTTTGTGTGTTCCTCTAAGGTTACAACCAAACTTTCAAATATTGGGGGAAGACTTCTAAGAATTTTTTCAACAACCCTTTGGTCTGATATGGGTTCTCCATGAGATTTCAGTTGGTTTATCAACCCAACAACTCTGGTGTAGAATGTGTCTACATTCTCTGAATCTTTCATGCACAAAGATTCAAAATATTTTCTTCGAATTTGCAGCTTCGATGTCTTTACCTTAGTTAAACCTTGATAGGCAGTCTCCAATGCATCCCATGCTTCCTTCGCATTAGTCGATGCTGCTATTCTTGGGAGTATGCTCTCATGCATAGCTTGATGTATGAAGAATAGAGCTTTTCCATCTTTCTTCCTCTGTTCTCTTAAGACATCTTTCTCAGCCTGTGTGAGATTGTTATATGCAGTCATGTCTGTTGGTTCTGCATAACCATGCTGGACTATCTCCCAGACATCTTGACCTATGAATAAAGCCTTCATTGTTAAAGACCAATATTCATAATTCTTTCCTGTAAAACTTGGAGGTTGCAATGAACCAGAAGTGGAAGCCATTTTTAATTTTTAATTAACTTTCCGTAGAAAATTAATTTCCACTTTTTAAGACAAGATTTCTTTCCTAAAATCTTGCGCTGGTATAAACCTCGCTCTGATATAACCTCGCTCTCATACCAGATAGCCAAAACCGAGCCGACTAAACTTGGGTTTAGGGCTGAGTCAATATTTAAAAAATAATTTCACTTTTCACTCCGACGGGATTTTTACTGCGACCACCTTTTGTTACTTCGACCACCTTTCGAGCTTCGACCTTCGACCAAGTTTGGGAGCTTCGAAACAAATCAATAGCTGCGACCAAGTTGGTAGCTCCGACACAAACTTAGTAGCTTCGACCTTCGACCAGGTTGGGAGCTTCGACCAAGTTTGTGCAGAATATGTTTCTTAGTCTAAAGACTCAAAAAATTACAACTCATTTCACGTGTGAGTAAGATGAAGTAGACTACCCACTTTTACAAATCCAAATAACTTATCAAATACATATGCCCAAATATGTAGGAGGATTTGAGTAGACCAAAGTGCCGTAAAACTTGAACTTTCACGCGGTGAGATTTTTATTGGTTCTTGTTCTTTTACTTATCAGTAATTGTAAAAGACATTTACAGAAGTAAATCTGGAAATATGTGCGGCCAAATAATCATGAATTCAACCACAAACTATTTCATATATTAACTATGCGGAATTACAAAGTAATACAAACTTGTGTGTTACAAACTCGTCGGTCCACAGAGCTTCAGCTCTCCGACTAAATCACATGCACAGAAGTTTGAGCTTCGACTTCACTTTCACACCTTGAATCCTCTGTTGGTTTGCGTAACTGTATATCTCTATATCTCTATTGATTTACAATATGCATCTTCTATTTATAGACAACGTGAAGATTGCAACAGCATAGGCCGACTTACTTTCCATTAAACACTGCAATAACTATCTACCTAACAACTTAGCTTCTGAAATAAATTCGAGTGAATTAAGTTGCCTACTTGTGGACTTTTCCTTCTTGTGAGACTGACAGACAAGATCTTGGCTTGTTCAGACTTTGATAGAGTCGGTTGGAAGCCAAGTAGAGATCTGCGAGTAATTACATTTTTCCAACATAAAGGAAAACCCTCTCGGGGTTGATTCAACCATCATCACCATTTTCGAGATTTTGGTGCTTGGTAAGGGCTTTTCGGGCTTGCAAACAAAGTTTTTGTCTTTGGGCACCTATTTAATGTGAGTTTCGAGAGCCATTAGCTGCAGAGAGAGTTTGAAAGCGAGCATTAGAGTCATCTCAGACATATTTAGTTTGGTCTTGTAATATTCTATAACCTTGCCCGAATTTGTCACGATAAGGGGTTAAACGCATAGGGGTGGACCTTACTTGGATAATGGGCTCAATTAAGAGTGGGAGTTGCAGAACCGAAGTTCCACCTCACGCCAAGACCAAGGGAAGGCCATGATAAGAGGACAGTCAGGTCTAAATTTGTTTATCCTGATACGTACATGTTTTGATTCTTTGCATTTGTTTATCCTGATACGTACATGTTTTGATTCTTTGCATTCTAGTGTGGATAATTGAAAATAGTTAACTCTGAGAATGTCTCTCACAATGTAGGATATTTTTCTGCAATTTTAGAACATGTTTCATTTTCTTGGCTCCCACTCGACCCTAGTCATATCCAACCTGCAAACCATTACTTTCACCATTCCTCTCCTCCAATTCTTTCTCCGAAGCTTCTATTGACATCGAACTAGTGAAAACCACAGAAATCGTATACTTTCGCCATTCCTGTCCTCCAATTCTTTCTCCGAAGCTTCTATTGACATCGAACTAGTGAAAACCACAGAAATCGTAGGTTTTTTTACTGAATACCTCATAGACCGAGTGGAAGGAATTTGTCTTTTATTTACTTTAAGAGATATCTAGTGGAAGAGACCTGATACCTGATAGACTTATTTTGCAATTGACTTGTCTTATTACTAGGAGGGAATATATTGATGAAATCTACCAACCCTCCTAGACCGATAAGATAGGGGATTTTACTATTCATAGAAAAGTTGGCAGGCCCCAACGGCTACCCTTAAAAGGCTCACTGGGCTCGGTTGGCTAAGACGGATAACAGGGCCAGTTGGTTATGTATAACTTAAGGTAGCTAATAAAGTAGATGGTTCCCCAAAGGCTAACCAAGCTAGATGAGTTATTTTTGAACTATTTATGTCATTATTGGGGTAATACAGAATTTTCCTAGATAATTAAAGGGAGTTGTTGAACAAAACCCCCCATATAAAGAACCAATTCTTCCAACCATCAAGAGCGCTTGACTTACCTTCCGCACGGACGAGCCATGAGGATCTAAACCATCACGAGATGAAAACAAAATACTTTAGAATAAAGGCTCGCCTCAAAACTTCTGAAGACAAACTAATCAACCTGGATTTGGGAAAAAGAGACTAGTGTCCCTGTCTACATATTGCCAGTTGGTAAAGTCCAAATAAGTCTAGGGTCCATCTCATCCAAACTAAATTCCAATTAATCCTTTTCATACGCTATTCTTATCAACATTCGACTGACTTCTGAGCGAACTCGAGAAAGAATTATGCAGAAAAAGCCTACCTTAAGAAAAGTTGCAACTCCCCAAATGATCCAAAGGATAAGAATTTTTTTTAAGGATATGGGACAGAAAATGATCGAACTCCTATATTTTGTGATAATAGTTTTGCTATAGCATTATCCAAAAATAATGTCATTCATAGAAAGAGCTGACATATTGACATTCTCTATCACTTCATTAGTGAGTTATTCAATAATGGAGATATTACTTTAGTGTTTTGTAGCTCTAAAAAGCAATTGGTTGACATGTTTATCTATGCCATTGGGAATACTTGCTTTTGAGTTTCAAGGACAACACATAGGCATTGAGAGTGCTTAGAATATTGTCCCACTTAATATTAAGGGGGTGTATTAAGAATTGCAATGTCACTTATGAATAATGCATTAATTAGTTGGTTAGTTGAGTAATAGATTTGGTCACCTTATCTAATTAATGACCCATAGTATTTTCTAATGGACATGGTATGACTAGCAATGTAATCATATATATGCTCCTAGTTAATAATAAGGCAATCAATCTTACCATTACCTATTCCCTAGTATTTTTCATCTCTTTGTTTGTTAAACATTAAGAATACTTTTAAAGTTTATTATGTTTAATAGGTACTCTTCTAATAATTTTTATCTATAGTTTGAACTCCACTCATGTGATGGCCTTAGCATATAAATAATGATAAATCAAAACTTTTATTTAACACTTTCTTTTATTTAAAATATATCAAATATTTAACTTTCATTTGAAAAAACATATTTTTTTAATTTATAACATTCTTTTCAATTTAAAATTTTCAAAATGTTTATCTAAAACCCACTAATCAAGATAAACCATGGCTTTTGGACTAATAAAATAAAACTTTAAAACTCATCCTCTAGCTTTCAGCAAAACAAATGATATACTTCTGATTTGTACTCATAAAGCACTAGTCACATGCATTTTATTGTTTTTTTCAGTAATTAAAAAAAAATCACACACTATCTTTAAGTGAAAGACAAAAATCACAACCTTTTCTTGGTTCTCACAAACTTCTTTTAATTAAAATAAGTTCTTCTAGAAAATAAACAAAATCACGTAACATGGCATTAATTACTCTGTCAGTTATTATATCTAAGCAGGAAGACATGGATACTTGTATGAAGTTTTTCGATAACAATGGACTTAAAGTAGGAATATAATAACTTATATTCTTATGATCCTGTTTTTGCAATAGCTCATCGTGTTATGTTTTTTTTTTTTTCAATTGGAAGAGAGAAACGAGTGAGGCTATGAATGATCTGTGATAGATAATACATAATTTACAATTAAAAACATAAAGCTTGTCTTAGTGGATTGGAACAATAACTATTTATTGATGTTTCTGGAACGAAATTCAAATTACCATATTAAGATTTTCTGTAAAGAATGATTCATTAATGGTTTGTTCTATTTAGAAATGGCTTATTGTTTTTGCTCTTTTTGCGAGTAAAGTTAGGCATAATTTGTTTTCATTTCAAACTTTGTTAACGTTATTGATAATAGAATCTTTAGGTTCCGTTTTGTGTAAAGAACGATTGATTAATTATTTGGTCTATTTAGAAACGGTTTATGTTTTTGCTCTTTTTCCCAGTAAAGTTAAGTATAATTTGTTTTCATTTCAAACTTTGTTAACGTTATTGATAATAGAATCTCTAGCTTCCGTTTTCTGTTGATAAGTTAAGTATAATTTGTTTTCATTTGAAACTTTGTTAACGTTATTGTTAATAGAATCTTTAGGTTCAGTTTTCTGTTCATGAATTTAATGGTTGTAGTTCAAACGAACAATTAATATATATTAAGACAAGTAATTGCACTAAATTTGAAATTGATTAACTTTTTAAGTGATTGATTTTGGGAAATTAGTTGAACAATAAAAGTGACTATTCAATCATGATTATCAATGCATTGTTATCAGTTATCCAATTATCTACTAGTTATTATTTATATAAATTTTTTTATTATTGTTTATTTTGAATTTTGAAAAACTGGGTCATCAAATCATATTTACTATTTTAACTTTTTTTTGTTTAAGAATTACTTAAAAATTATTGTTTTATATTAACTATTGCAACATTTTTTTGTTGTTGTGAAAGAATTGCTTGTTGTTAAAGAATTACTGTTGCAACTTATATCGTTTTGGTCTCTTTGCAACTAAAGTTAAGCTAAGTTGAACACTTAAATAGAAGTTTCTCGAATGTTTTGACTTTTGTTTATGTCGTGAGTATCTGCAATTATTTGTATTGCTAGAAACCTTGACAAACAAGTTAATTGACATTTTTATCTTTGATATCTGTTTATGTTGATGCTATTGTGGTTGTTTAAGATTTCAATAGAGATTCAATAATTCTAGAACAAAATGGTAATGCTGCATTTTCTCTATTTCCACTTATAGAATTTATTTTTTATTTAATTAAATTAAAAGAAGCAAATACTTAACATCCTTGATGCTCATTTTATTTAAAGTTATTTATTATGACACCAAAACATATATATATTAGTGGTTACGGTATAATTTTTTATGCCTCAAATCACACAGCAATGAAGGGTTTCAACGGGGTATATATATATATATATATATATATATATATATATATATATATATATATATATTCATGGTGAGTCAGCCCATCATCGTTGTCACATGGATTACGATTATCCAAAAAACGTCACTGATATGAAGTTCAGGATGATTTTCAGTCGTGGGGGAAGCAAGTACAAAGAATTCCTGACAGAGTAAGGCGTGTTCACGTGATTACCTCTTATCTGGATTCAATGAACGGTTTCAACGGGGTATATATATATATATATTCATGGTGAGTCAGCCAATCATCGTTGTCACATGGATTACATTTATCCAAAAAACGTCAGTGATATGAAGTTCAGGATGATTTTCAGTCGTGGGGGAAGCAAGTACAAACAACTCCTGACAGAGTAAGGCGCGTTCACGTGATTACCTCTTATCTGGATTCAATTGTTGAGAAATAAAGAGAAATGAAGTCATACTTGATATATTCGAGAGAAAATCAGATGGTTCGCTTATTGCACAATGGTCTCATTGCGATCACATGATTTGAATCACTGTCAGTGTCAGGAACATCAGGTGCATCGTTTCAATCCTTCATGGGCTCTTCTTTTTTCTTATCTTTGAAAATTATCTTTAAATTAGATAGGAACTTTGACTAGTTTTACTTCCACCTCAAATATTTGTCATCTACATTTTGACCCAGTTTATCATTTTAAGAAAGTTAATCGTTAAATTTTCGAAAAAATATACAGAAGAACAACACTACCGTCCTTTCAGAAATGAAACCATTTAACTGACCGATGTCAATCAATAGTCTCACTGGTATTTATGTTTTGTTCTTAATATTAGGTCCTAGTCCTTTTTTTTACTGGGAACCATTTATCACAATCCGCAATCAGTACCCACTCTTATACAGTTTTCATTACTTTTCTCGTTAAAGTGACGAAATTACATCATTTTGATTTGAGATTTAATTTATTTACCTTATTATTGTAATTTCAATTCGTCAATTTGCACAATTCTAACTATATTCTTAAATTTTTCACAGTTCAAAACCATTTTATTACATCTTTGTAGAAACGTTAGCCCTATTTAATGGCTAAATTACCGGGCAACCTACAAAATTCCATCATTGTATTACAGATCTTAAAAAATTAGCTTACTCCTTTATCTATGAGAATGAAAGGTTATTTTAACAGTTTAGTTCAATTTCACGCATAATGCATGTGTTAGTAGCACACAATATTTATTCAAAACACATTTACACGGTTTGCTTTTAGCATTAAAATTAAGAATAACTTTTGCATTTCATGGTTGTCTTTTAGGAGGAATATGAAGAAATCAATAAGGAATATGAAAAAACCAATGATAACAAAGTAAATTAGTACAGTTACATAGTTTATAGTTGGATCAAGTGGATAGGGATCAAATGGTTGAGAGAATTACATTCTTTTAGTTATCCACTTATTAACTATAATTTTTTTTTTATTCTTTTCTTTTTATCTAGTTATCTGTCATGAATTGTTGTTATCCATTCATCTGATATGAGTTATCCATGCATTGCTAGAATTATCCATGCATGTTACTTGCATGTTACAAATTATTTTTTATATTTTTTTATAATTATTTATTTCAAATTTTGAATTACTGCCTTAAAATCAATTTACACATTATAGGAAAAACCATAAGCTCTAGTCCACCCTAAATCTCAAATAAAAACAAGTAATTAAATTTAAATTGGCTAGGGTTGATTATACAGTGTATAGCCATTGTGAATGTTTAAAATCTTAACATTGGTATGTTCAAAACGTTAAATATATATTAAAAAGGTTCTGTTATTTAATCGATATAGAGGTATGGTTAAATAAATTTAAGTCATTTTCAAACTTTTTTAAGGTTTTATTTACGTAATTATAATCATCCTCGAGCCATCATGCATGCGAACCATTACGATTCCAACCAGACGGCGCATTGCCATAATACAACAATCGCTAGGGAGTTCCTCCAGAATTTTCTCACGGATAGTTGCATGCCTCTCCGTAATTGCACATTGGACCATCATTAACCTTATAATTAATTAAAGCATATTTTCCCAAACTTTTTAATCAAGCAGTCAAGCAAGGGTTCCCTAAGCCTTGGACTCAAAGCTTCATTATCCCCATTTTTAAAAGTGGGGATACAAATAACCCCTCAAATTATGGGACTATTATGATTAGCCCCCTCTTAGCCAAGTTATATGGTATTATTTTGGAAAAGAAGATCAGCATTTGGCTTGAAAGTGAAGGTAAGCGGGCTAAAGGTCAAGCAGGTTTTAGAAGGCATCACTCAACAACGGACCACCTTATTACTCTTAGGATCATTATGGAGGAGTGCCGCAATGACAAATCCGATCTCTTTTGCTGCTTTGTGGACTTTAGAAAGGCTTTCAATACGGTACCTAGAAATAACCTTTGGAATAGGTTAGAAGAGCTTAAGGTTCCTTTCGAGCTAAGAGCTGCTGCGATAAGGCTCTACGAGAATGTAATTTCCAAGTTTAAAAGCAATGAGGGGTGGTCGAAAGATATTAAGTGTAATATCGGAGTTAAACAAGGTTGCCCCCTCTCCCCTACCCTTTTCGGCATTTACATTGATAAGTTAGAGAGTTGTTCAGAAGAAGCAGGCTGTGCTGGTACGATCCTAGCTAGCATAGTCATCAACCTTCTTCTTTATGCTGACGATATTGTCCTTATGGCAAGGTGTTCTTCCGATCTTGATAAACAAATTTGTCTTCTTAAAGATTTCTGCTCTACAATGGGTATGACTGTTAACACTGACAAAACAAAAGTTATGATTATCAAATCCAAGAAGGACACATACGCTAATTTTGTGTATGACAATAGCAACTTGGAGGAAGTGTCTTCTTACAAGTACCTAGGAATTGATATTCATCACAAGCTCAACTGGAACTATAGCATTGAGAAAAGGATTAACGCAGGGTGGAAAGCTTACTTTGGTCTTGAAAATAACTATAAAGATGCAAACCTCATGATGTGGGACAAAAAGAAGATCCTCTTTGAAACTATAGTCACTCCTGTTATCTTATATGGGTGTGAGGTTTGGGGTTGCAGCATCTCTAGAGAATCTTGGAGAAAGATTGAGCAAATCGAGAAGCGTTTTATAACTTACAACCTCAGAATCAAAAACAATACACCCTATCCTATTCTCCTTGTAAAAGTGGGTCTTTCCCCCATCGAGAGCCTAGCCATGACTAGACTCCTGTTGTACAAGAACAAAATCAACATAATGGGAGACCATAGACTCCCTAAGTTAGCTTTAAACTCCAGCCAAAATCACCTAAGGCTCAAGCATGGGTGGTATAAAGATACCAGGTCTTGGTTAAATCACTGGAAGATCCATGAAAATGTTGCATTGCAAAATATTAATAACATTAAAAATATTATTGCTTCTAAGTTTAAAGAAAAATTGTGGTGTGAGAAAGATTTAGAGGCCAAAAGAAAATTAAGATATTATAAGGAGGTCATCAACCCTACTCTTGAAGATCAAAACTATGTCTGTGTGTTAATCAATCCTAAGAAAAAAATTAATATAGCTAAGATAAGAACGAACTCGCATGAGCTCCACAGCGAAACTGGGCGTTGGACAGTCCCTAAAACTCCTTGGGTAGAAAGGATATGCCACATTTGTGAGAGTAAGAACATTGAAGATGAAAATCACTTCCTCTTAGAGTGCCCTGCATACACCCACATTAGATCCGAGTTTCATAATCTTTGTTGCAATACCGACATTCCTAGCCTTTTAGCTTGTCAAAATTATAGTAAGCTCGGGACGCTTCTCTCCAAGCTCTTTGAGCATCGAAATATCACTCTAAAACAAACTAGTTAATTCTCTTCTTCAGGGTCCGATAGACCAAATTTTGGTCTCAGGGGACGTTAACCATCATCATCATCATCATCATCCAAAAGAACTAGGTCAATAAAAAAAATTATATAATACCAATATCATTGAACTATATAATATCAATATAATTGTGTGTTTAATCATTATGATCATCGCTCGCTTAGCCAAGTAATACCGTATTGTTTTGGAAATGTTTTGGAAAATATTATTAACATGAGGATAGAATATGAAGGAAAAGTAGGTTTTAGGAGGAATATGTGAACAAGAGACTTACTTAATTTTACCATCATTGTGGATCAATTAGTAGTAATAAATTGAATGTTTTATATTTCTTCGTGGATTTTAGAAAGTTTTTTGATATGGTGCTTACAAATATCCCATGGAATAGATTAGAGGAGAAAAAGGTTCCTCTCAAATTGAGATCATTGCTAATAAGTTTATATATGAGAATCCCATTTCCAAGTTCGAGAACATTGAGGGGTGTTTGAAAGATTTTAATTGCAATATTGGAGATAAGCAAAATTTCTCATTCTTCCCTACAATTTTCATCATCTATACTAATAACCTCGAAAATCATTTACAAAAAGTAGGTTGGACTCACACGACCTTAGCAAGTATAGCCATCATCCTTCTTCTCTACATTGCCAATAAACTCATTTTACAACTTGATGACTACTTTCTACTCAAAACAAGAGTTGTTGTCTTGAAAATCCACATTTTTGCATTAGCAATACATAACCAACCCTCAAATCGAAAGGTGATGCTACGAGTAGAACTGATTTTTTTTGGAATTAAAAATACAACCATGGCCTTAAAAACCCATGATGTTCCTAACAAAAACCTTAAAATCCACCCTTGGATTTAAAACTAGCGCTATCACTAGCACATTTTCTTTGAAATGTTAAAATTAAAATTTGCTTGAAAGCATGGACTTTGTTGTGAAACTTTTTTGGGAAATTAGGAAAACTATCCAAAATGTTTCAAAGATTCTAAAAAATTTTGGCACTGAAAACATTCTTTCTCTGCATCCTCATTAACAATGGATTTCACACACACCCCATGGTTATGAGACAACTAGGGAAGCTCAAGAAAAATGATATTAGGTTGTGGTAGGATTGAAAAACTTATATATCTGGCTTCTTAATATTGTGTGGATCGCTACTTTTCACAAACAGTTGATATACCTCCTTCAATAAATTGTTTAGTTTCTAAACTATGAAAAAGTAGTAGACTAGTCTTTCTTAGTTTGGTTCCAAACATTGCCCGAAGCTTTCCATGTGTATTATAGAAGGACCCTACAGGATTTAAAACATCCTAAAAATACCTAAGACACTCAATGTTCAAATCAGAAAAGTCATTTTGACATGATATTGAAGTTTTCACAATTTTGGACAATTTCTAGGTTTAGACAAGTGAAACCCAATTGATCCAAACACACCCAAATGACTTCAAATTAGGTATGGAAGAGATTTACGGGTATAAGGACATCCTAATTGATATTATAAATTCTCATACACTTTCTGAATTCTTGTGGAACTTGCTTCTGACCATAATGAAGGAAGCACAAAAACACGAGGAAAATCGATGTTAAAGCCCCCAAGGGTAGATGCCACTTTTCGATCTCCAAATGAAGTATGAACCTCCCAAAATTTATAAAATAGTATGGGGATGCATATAATACATCAATTACAATCATTATTCATGGTTATTAACTTTTTCAAACTAATTATGACACACAACATCTCTATAGCGACTTTTGTGGAAATTGCTTATGGGGAAATCTCATTAATAGCTTAAGTTTGGCACATGAAAAGTAGAATAAATGGTTCACAGAGTAACATGACATATAATGGCCATATATAGACTAAAAATTAATTTTCAAATCAAAATCAACATCAAATAAAATTCCTCATACAAATCTTATATAAAACTCTTTCAAGCTTGAAGACATATTCCTGAAAACTAGTTATTAAAGAGCATGGTAATGAAAGCCTTTTACACATGGATTTATTTTCTTTTTAATAGAAAATAATATGGACATAATAATATAGATCCATAACCAATATTGGGAATCAAATATACTCAGCAAAGGGAAATCACCACTCCAACAATTGTGCCATCAACATGAAATTATGAGAAATGGTTAAGTGGGAATGAGAGAATAGAGAGGTACGTGAGAACTCAAACTATATTAAGCTTAAAAATACAACAAAAAAAGCTTCATGAATATCCTATGAGCGTTCTGAATTTCCTCTTCATCAACTAACTCGGAAAAAGAAATCCAATTGCCTTGAAATTGGTTCATAAAGAGGGAGAGTGAACACTCATGATGCAATGGAGAAACAAAATCTCTCCAAAATTCCAAAGGAAAATTCAAAAATGATAAAAATCCATTATCCCTCCTCATGAAATCCTTTTATTAAGTTCATGAGGCCTCCTAAGGTATAATTTGCCTCCATGGTATTTCTCCAAATCATCTTAGTGGCTTAGTACTTCCTATGACATGTCTCCTCTTCTTCATGCTCCAATTCTTTCCCCAATTCGAATGGATGCGTCTAACTACCAAATGTTCTCTATTTGTGGCTTTTTTTTATCCGTGACATATGTTTGTAATCAGGTATAAAGTTTTCATATTTGTCATAGAGTGCATGGAATCTCCTTCTAAGTGGCACACATTGTCTTCTTAGTTTGTTCCTATGCCATGGGACCTAATCTCCTTTACTAGTTTGAATTGATTGTCTCATGATATTCTATTTGACACCACATCACCCTCCAAGAATGTTACATTCCCCATGGATTCAAATTTGGATGAGGATCATGCCAAGTGTGTGGGGAATCTAGTCACCCAAAGGCTCCTTAAGCTTCCAAGTGTCTTCATGAACTAATGCCACCTTATTTTATTATCATTTATTATTTATGTGACCAATTCAAATGTGAATATCGTAAAATAAAGTCCTTTTTTCTCCCATATACCCTTATTACAACATCTATGTCTCCATCTCAACCTAGAAAACTAGTTGGTTGGTGAAAAAATATTTGTAGCTACTCTGCTTTGGATGGGGACATGACAGTAGTCCCCACCCAAGATTTATTTTACTCAATCAATTCTATGTTTGGATTCTTCCAAATTTTTTCCACGTATGATTCACCTTGTTGACCAATATCTTATCGTGTTCATTCGTAAAGGGGGGTTTTTAAATTATGAAAAATAAGTTCAATATATTATAGGTACTTGGGGGTACGGAGTAGGGTATGGGGGGTATAAAAAGTGTATCTAGTAAAATTAGGGAATATCTCATAATAATAAGGGTTTTAATTGGAAATATGTATTAGGAGGGGGTATAAAAAAAGGATTTGGGTAGGTATTTTTCAATATCTAGTTAAACTAGGAGAACTTTTTGTTAGATTTTTATTATTTAAGCAATACAATCATAGGACCTTATCTGAGAGAATAACATGCACATCAATAAACAGAAGAGACAAGAGACACAGAATTTTTCTTGTGGAAACCATAAAGGAGAAAACCCCGCAACTTCGTCAGAGATAGAATGAGCACCAATGGCAACATTAAAACCGGAAAACATAAAGATGATCTCCAACATCTTGCTCTCTGTCTCTCACTTGATAGATCTTATATTCTCTCACTCATGCACCCCAGTGAGTGAGTGTGTTTGTTATAAATAGAGAGGCTCACTCTCTATTTATCTTTTTCCGTTCACTTAAAGTCCACTCCAACAAGTCGGCCCCACTTAGCAATTACTTACTAAAGCCTACATCTTTATGAGAGTCTAATAACCCTAGTGCCCCACAACTGTGGGGACTTTTCCCTTCAATCAACAAGGAGGGTTAACCTTAACTCAATTGTGGGGACTGTTCCCCTGACTTACAATGGAGGGTTAACCTCAATGAATTTACATGACTTGTTTACATTATTGAATCTCCCAATCGAAAAATTGGGGCATGACATGACTCAATTACATTACAGATACTTCCTCGAACAAACATTAGGGTACAATACATAAGATATACAAGTGAATACATTCTGAAGTTACAAATACATCAACACTCCCTGTCAAAACCCCAAATTTTCACAAAAATTTAAATTTTTTTGATGTAACATAAACGGTCTATAGTCACAGTCTAATAACTGTTAGTGGCTAATGGAAAAATGAAACAGTTAACAAAGGTAACCATTAACTTAAACACATATAAATTAATATTGTTTTAATTTTGATATGTGATGTAAATAACCCGCATTCAGTTGTTTCTAGTTGTACCGATGAGATGATTTTGTCAAGTAGGCGAGAAGTTACTTTCTACCTGGGGCTTACTTAGCGATTTCTAACTTACGTGGATTTCTAGATCTTATAGGCTTGACAAGTAAATTTTGAACTAGTAAGAGTTTACTAAGGCGTTAATCCAGATATACTTATTTTAGCATAAAAATATACTGCTAGAGTAAAAGTTTGCTTAACAGAATTCAAGGGTACTTATGAGGTAAAGTGAATTTCCTTTACTTGTTTTAGAACTATGACAGTATTTTAAATTCATGTTGTAGAGACTAAAAACCTTACCATACTCAATGTTTTTCATTAGTATGATTTTTATTTCGGATAGTTCTTCTTTCTAGCTATTAGCCAAGTTACTTGTAGAGCTCGTGATTTTGTATAACTTTTCCTTAATTGACATAAGAGTTTACTACTGTTGTTATTTCTAAACTTTAAAACACTCCTTAAGTATGGAAATAGACCTAAGACCTTTTAAGAAACAAGCTTATAGAGAACTCTTAGCTTTACCTTTAATTCAGCTTAAGTAGAGGAAATTTATTAGCTTATTAATGTAATAAGTCTATAAATGATCATTTGTACAAATGTCGTCAAGTTGTGATTTCTATTCTCCAAATATCTTCATGACATAAGTAATGTGGCGAAATTACAAAATAATAGTGATGCTATATGTATTCCTAGATAGTTTTACTATCTTCAACTTCCAATTCTAATCTTACCTTGGTTTGTTTCATTTAGAGGTTTGGTTCCTTATGGAGACCAAATGTCTATAAACCTCCAACATGTTTATCTTACTCTCTGGTACTATAGACTAAACATAAAAGTGTAAGAGATTATTTCACAGTGTAAATACTTTTATATACACATTGATTATTTATAAACTAAATTCTTACCAATAATGTTTACATAAGACTAGGTCTAACAACATAGTTCTTCATTGTAAAGTTTGAATCAATGATTATTATTAGAAGTAGTAACTTATGATTAAGGGCATATACCCTACTATGGATGTTTCCATAGTTATTATCTTCCCAACGAACTATTTCAATGTTTACATATAAAAAGGGTTAACAATTCAATAAAATGTTTTGGTTCGTTACCAACGAAGATTCCAAGGCTTATAATCTAAGGTTTATCGATATAATAAAACCTCATTCTAAACATAGATTGAATTCATAGCTCATCATTGAAATGATATGTATTGACTTTGTACATTATACTATCATTGTGGTCATTATTTAAATTATTAACACAATTTGGTTCCCGACAGTGCGGTAGAGACTATACAACTCAACCCACTGTGGAATGGATAAATTTATGGATACATGGAACATCCACCATCGTGCAATGCATGATTTAAAAGTCTCCAACGCAACCCTAACTCTTCATTCTTTGTCAATGGTTTTGTTCTTTGCTCTTTCTGGTTTACTGCGGCCATGAGGGCTCGCTTGTGCTCATCTCTAGCTCCGTTATCTATGTGTAGATGAGTGTTGCCACTCTAGTGTAAGGGTTGCGAAGTTCACAACTTGCATTTGGTGTTTTTCTTCCTGCATACAATACATTGTCGTGAGGGTAGTGAAGCTATGTCAATAGTTTGTTTAGTTTTGTTTCCTTTCTTGTCCATTGCCAAAGCTTAATCCTGCTCGTGGTGTAGAATGTATTGTGGGCCCTGTCGCCTTTTTCACTGGTGAGCACGAGGGTTGTGCTGCTTGTGGTGTGGAATCAATTCCTCCTCGGTTCCCAAATATTTCACCTTTAGGTAAAGAGTTTATTTTATAGTTTTTATAAATTTCCAGCTACAGTTTTAATTATAGATTAGTCGGTTTCTAACTAAGCCCCTCGGGTTGCTTGGAGGATTGCAGTTCATCCTTATGCTTGGAAGAACCCTCTCCATGTTTGGATTTACAGCAATACCTATAGGTAAGCCCCGATTACAATGTGGCAACTCCCTGCTTGTACACATTAGGGAAAAAGGGTTTCAGTTGGAGAAGAAATATGAAATCGGTTCCTTCGGTGTTTAAAATGTTTAGCTCAGTTGTTGTTTAGTATTTTTGGTTATTAAACCCTTGCTTGTAGCATTGTTGCTCTGGCCTTGATGCCGTGACCTGTATTTCACTTTTCTCGACTATTTGATAGGTTTATAGCCTTATGGCTCAATAATGACATACTATGTTCTTATTATGTGGATATTCTCCTGTCTTCTTGGTTTAAAGGTTCTTTATTTTGAATACTATAATAAAATATACATTGTCCAAGAAATGTTATTATAGTAATGAAGTTTTATAAATTGTTTGTTGGTTTTGTCCTTCAAACCCTTACCATGACGCTCAGTGTAACCGGCCTGAGCTGGGTAAAATAAGCTTGTTATGTCTTAATCCTTTCGGCCGGACAGAGTAATATATTTGGTTTAAAAAAGGATTTTAAAAGAAATCAAGATCTGTCTCGTTTATACATCAGTTATATAACGTGTAAAATTACGACTCTGTGTAATTTGAGTCTTCCTTTCCTTAACTGTTAATAATGATGACTATTTGTTTTAATATTTTTCTTGTAAATAAATTAAGATAATGTGAAGACTGTAAGTTCAGTCGTAAGGTAAATTTTTATATGTTTAAGATTTTCAATTAGGATATAATATTAGGGTTTATCGTAAAAGGACCCTTAGATAAATATATATTCTTAAAATTTATCAATTGTGTTGGTTTATCTTTACCTATTTTACATTGTTACAATAGTATTAATAATGTTTATCGTGTTTAAATATTTCCTTTTCTTTAAATAAAAGAGTTTATACAAATATTGTAAGTTCTTTTTATAAAACTGTACTCAATGTAGTGCATACTACAGTATTCTAGTTTTTAAATTTTCATTTATTTATTCTGTTTTAAAGAAATACTTTTATAAAAAGAATGGAAGTAGAATTAGGGTTTGACCCTCACGTTCAACCTAAACAGATTTAGAGCTTGTTGGAAAATAATTATTCTTGGAATAGGTAAATTATTAGCTTCATTCTATTTACTGTTTACATTTAAATTTTCATTTGTTTACTCCTCTGTTAATTAGTAAAGGTTCAGGGTTATGTAATGTTTTAAACATTAACTCTGAACTCTCATTATTTCTTCCTTTAATAGTATTTATAACATAATCCTATTCTAGTATCTGTAAAATAATAGTTTTAAGCTAAATCATATAAGGGTGGTTGAATCCTTGTTTAGATACTTACTATATCTCCTATAATTTTTATTGCAACAGTATATTTCTTTACTATAATTCTATTTTAGCACTACTATTTATTTTCTAACATAGATATGCTCATAAAAACAGTAAACATAACTATCTAGAATATTGTTCTCTTTAATAATAACTTACACACAGTATTAATTACTCTCCTATCTACAAAACGAAAACCATATCTATTATATTCAATATCTTATCATTTTCTTTCATCTAATGTAAATATTCTATCTATGCTAGAGTACGGCCTGGTTTTCCAAGTGTGGAAAAACACAGACTAGAAATTATTTTCCATTCTAGCACATTACTTTTCAAATTCATTTCTTCAATAAATTAAAAAGACTACTAAATTCTAACATTTACAAACTGAATATTTAACATTCATATAACAGTCAAGCTTATATTTATCTATCTAATACAGTAAAACAAAATAATGTAGAACCTGTTTAGGACAAATGACAACAGCGTTAGGAGGCCGTTCCTCCTTACCAATCTCCTGGAGAGAGCTCAAACAACGCTTCCTCATGACCCCCGAGCCTGTTCCTCTTCTTCTTGGCTAAGAACTATTGGAGAATGCAAATAGTATACTAGTCCAATATCTCAGCAAAACACTCTCCTCTCAATAGTAAGAGCATTCATCTTAACAGCTGCACTAGATCAATCAGCAGTTATTCCCTCAACACTTTCCACAACTCCCTTCCATTCAATTTCTCTGAAGTACAATCATTCACCTGAATGATCATTTCTCTAGAATGAGAAGCCTCAACTCTCTTCAATGGGAATTTTTATAAGGATTTTCTTAGGTATTTTGGGTCAGTTTTCATTAATTGAGCCACCTGCTCTGATTCCACTTTATTGGGGAATCATGACCCCAAATTGTAATGTCCCTTCATGACCCCAATCTGAAAATCCAAAGCTTAGTAAAAGGCACCCTACGTTAAAAGAAAATGAAAGAGAAACATGGTCAGAAGGTTTGGAGTATAAGAAACATCCCCATTTTGCCTCCATAATTTACTGCATCCATTTCAACACTTAAAATATACAATGCATCAAACTTTAAGTCAAATTATGTCCACCTCATAATTTGGTTCAAAACCTCAATCTGAGTAAAACAATTTGCATACATATCAAACAGATTTTAGAACAAGGGGTTTATTATAATATTGTTTCGTGCATTGTTTTGTGGATTGCGTCCAAAATTTGATAGAAGTCTAACTTACAAATACAAAGTGATAAACTAAAACCAAGGGACTTGTAATTGAATTCAGAGTAAAGGACAGGTACGAATGCTCCTATTTATTAAGGATTTATATATATATCTCCTTTTATAAGAAATGAATTAGATGCCCCTCTTAAGTATTCCAACCGACATTTTTCAACTATCACTGCTACATGTTCATATATTAGGCTTGCATGTTTATAGAACTAGTTCTAATTCTAGTTCAATTGGGAGTTTTGTGTGGTTTCACCGTGTACCTCTGTTGCATTCTACTTATGTTACTAAAATATAAATACATGCAAGGGGGGGGATTCATTTTATAAAAATTAGACACTGCATGGGTTTTCATATGAGAATTTATCTTATCGAAAGTGGGAACGTCCCACTAATGCCCAAGCGCTATCGAGAATCAAAAGGGTTAAGCGATATCATGATTTGGGAAAACCATTGTTTTAGCATCAAGAAAAAAACATATAAATTTGTGTATGATTATAATTAAAGAGGATTTTGTTTGAACTAAAAATATACTAATCCCACATGCACTGGGAGAAAAGAGAACTAAAACGCTATTGGGTTTATTAAGAAGTGAAAATGCAAGTGGAGCACAGCCTCTTCGAAGTTGGCGAAGGGATCGCGGGCAGAGGGCTTTTTGGATTTTGAGGTTCTGCAAATCACTTTGCCCATGCATGGAGATTTGACTCAAGTCTGATATGCGATTTGTTTTAAGTTGATATGGTGATTGGTATGCGATTTGATCTAAGTCTTAAATGGCGATTTACTTATGGGATTTTGCTATAAGTTTGATATACGATTTGGTTTTGCTTCAAGTATAATATACGATTTATTTTAAGTTGATATGGTGATTGGTATGCGATTTGATCTAAGTTTGAAATGTTGATTTGGTTATGGGATTTCCTTTAAGTCTGATATGCAAATTGGTATGGTGAATTGGTATGCGATCTGATTCAAGTATGATATGGCGAGCTGGAGTTTGAATATTTCTACTTTATTAAAACCTCTGTCTTGGGAAACAATCTGGTGATCTCTGTCTTTTTAGGCCCACGAGTTCACTAAGAATCGTTCTGGTGATAGTTTGACTTGTTAAAATATATTTCTAATTATGCCATGATCTCGTGATCTCTGTCTTTTTAGGCCCACGAGTTCACTACAGAATCGATCTGGTGATAATTTGACTTGTTAAAATCTATTTCTAGTTATGACACGATCTGGTGATCTCTATATTTTTAGGCCCACAGGTTCACTAAAGAATCGATCTAGTGATAGTTTGACTTGTTAAAATCTGTTTCTAGTTATGCCATGATCTGGTGATCTTTGTCTTTTTAGGCCCACTGGTTCACCAAGAATCAATCTAGTGATATTTGGATTTGTTAAAAAAAAATCTGTTTCTAGTCATGCCATGATCTGGTGATCTCTGTATTTTTAGGCCCATGGGTTCACTGAGAATTGATCTGGCGATAGTTTGATTTTTTTTTAAAAATTGTTTCTAGTTATGCCACAATCTAGTGATCACATGCTAGCTGGTTCTATGCTCTGTCAAACGCTGTTTATTATTTCGATCTGATGATGGTGATTGCATGATCTGTCCCTTGACTAAAAATGTTGTGTTATACACCACGATTTTATCAATCTGGAGATTGGATGCTTGTCAAAATGTTGTTTTTTATATCGATTTGGGGTTTTAGTTACGGTTTGGTTATTATTCAAACTCTGTCTTTTGATGCCACAATTTTCCAAAAAAGGAGACGATCGGGCTTAGATACTTGATTTAATACTCTGCTTGATAATGTCACTATCTTTTGATGCCACAATTCAGAAAGGGAAATCGATCTCTTTTTTAGCTTATGGTTGGATACTGATTCTTTATTTAAATCTCTGCCATGATTTTTTTTCAGAAGTAAAATCGATTTTGGGAAATTAATTTATGATCAAGTACTATTTCTTTTATTTAAGTCTATGTCTTGCTATGCCACATTTTCAGAAAAGGAAACCGATTCGGGGTTGGCGTTGGCTTGAAGACTGTTCCTTATTTTAACCTCTATCCTTTATGACCATGATTTTTTTTGAGAAAACTATCTGGGAATTAAAACGATGGCTGATTATTCCTCCTTATGAAAGACTAAAATTACTTTCTACATTGGAGCACAATAATTAAGCTTTTTCATTATTTTCTGATCCGATTTATGAAAAACGCCTATGTTTTGGCTTAGTCGAGTTCATGCTAAATCTCAATGTAGCTGGTTGAAGATTGAGTTAATATGGATGTTTTTATTTTTTAAAGTTTAATTATATATTAATGTATTGTTGACATATATTATAAAGTTGGAATTCTTTCAGATCTAGAAGGAACCATGGACAAAGCAGCATGCTGATATAGATCTTAAGTTGTCCTTTATAGACTAGATACTATCTCATGGTGTTTGGCTGGGACCTCATTCTCGGTTAAAGCTGGTTTAGTTTGTATGCTAATTGATTGTGCAGAGTCGAGCCATGAACATCCCTTTTGGGATTGTGAAATGCAAATTTTCCACTGCACTCGCCTTGTTTCGAGGCTGAATCAAATTGTAACAAATAAGCTGCATCATTGTACCCCCTTTATGGAAGAATTAATAAAATGACTAACAAATTGGTGGACGTAGCCTCGTGGACGAGGTGAACCACGTGAATATGGTTGTCGTGTCCTTTGTATTATTATGTTGTGCATGTTTTTTTTTTCTACATGATGATGTTAACTAGTATGAATGCAGTATAAAGGTTATTGATGGAAAAGGTTACTAAACATATTTTTGCAGACACCTAATTCGGAAGCACATTACTTGGACGGTTTAAAGCTTAGAAAAAAAATTGAAAAAAAAACTTTTACCCATTTTATCTAATTCCGCAACAAGGTATTATGGAGATGGTACCTATGGTATCAAAGCCAGCTACAACACTGGACCCTTAAGAATGGGATAACATGATAATTTTGTAGGAAAGTCAAATTATATTGGGAAAAAATTGCAACACGATTGTCAATGGTCGGATTGAAACCAGATAAGTACTATGCTAATCACTTATTAAGTTTCTTTGCATGATGAATGTTTGATCTGTAGTATAAATAGAAAAGGGAGGAATATAGACACATTCTTAAAGTGAGCTAGAATGTTTTCCAAATTTCTTTAGTGGCGAAAATGGAAGACTCTATCCTTACACCTATTTTCCCTTATGAAAAGAATTTCTTTTTGTAATGCTATTCTTCTGACAAGTCATGCTCAAAGTTAGTTAAAGTTGACAAGGGTGCTACGGGTAGCAACTTGGAAGATCTTACTCTTAGTATTAGGACTCTCTTCTGGATAGTGTGATAGGTGCAAGTTTGAATTTATTGTCAAACATTCTTGCTTACTCATTCCTTTTCTTTTGAGAACAAACGTAATTTTCCATCTTAATGTAATTAACCATGTTATAAAGGAAGAATCATCCACCATACACAAAATCAGCACCATCTAGATATGAAAAGATAGACCTGGTATTATTACTAAGAAATACTTTATCCCAAGTGCTAATTCAATGTTATTGCAGGTTAGTGGTTTAAGACTAGTTAAGAGAACAATACTGCCCAGCTCCTCTTACATTAAGCAGTATTTTTCAATGTTTTGAGATCTAATCCTTACTGAATTGGGCCTATATGAATCTTGAATAAAGCAATGACTGTAGTTGTTCTCATCTAGGTAGTATTAAACTGAGCTGTAAACCTCACTCTATTTAGCTATATGAAGAGTTGGAAAAATCCGAAAAAACAACTTGCTATGCTACCATTAACAATATTACACCTAAGTTGGAAATCTTCGTTGAAGACACTGCTGGGCATATTTACTGATGATATTTAAGTAGATGGCACAAAAAAAAAATATGACAAGTAATGAGATCATGTTTAGGGGTTTCCTTCTTGATGGAATCTTGATATAACTAATGTCTAAAACCAGCATGTTACATTCAAGTTGTTAAATTCTAGATTGATTTTTCCCTCTGCTAAAGTTAGGTATGGAATTTCGCAATGTAATAAAATCTTGGAAAGTTTTTGCAAACAATGTATGTGGATTAAGAATCATAGGAGTTGTTGTAAGACTTGACATCTATTAAAGCAGTTTAGGAGAACTAAATATGTGATATTAAGTAAAACTTCATGCGATTAGGTTTGAATTTTCACACGACATTTTAATTTCAGCTATCATGGTCTTTTATAATGGTAACTTTTCTTCTCTGCCTCAAAACATGAGCAAAAATGAGTTTTGACATGTTGAATATACGAGGCATAGGATCAAATGTCAACTGGTGTTATGCAATGGCATTCACTTGTATTTCTGCCAAGCACTACACAGAAGTATTAAAGGTAGTATAGGAGCATAATTAACTACACTCATTAATAATGCACCTTTAAAAAGTTTTTAGGCTCTTAACAGGACTGGCAACAGTACCTGGAATTTCCAAGGCAATTTAAACTTGTGTCTTACATCACTTTAGGATGCCACATTGAACACCTTATAGTAGGTCCTATAATAGGTTTTGGGAGTCTAAATGCATTATGTTTCATTATGGGCATTGTTCTTAAGCAACACTGACTAACGCCTAGCAAAGAGTAATATGGTGTTGTTTTAAGTTCAATTTCTAGCACCCAAACTGTAAAGTAAAATGTGTGACAATAGTACAAAGAAAAGTCACTTCAAATTCTTGGAATCGTAGAATGGTAGTCAAGTGGTGTATTAAAATGAATTCTCCTATAGACAAAGGGATTCAGTCAAATCCCCACCAGTTGCATATTAATGAAATGCTTTAATGCTTGTTTGTTAAAAATTATTGTTGCTGCACTTCCTTTAAAGACGTTGTTTGGTATTAGTTTAATTTGTCTTCTGTGCCACATTTGAATGAAAAAAAATGTACATTGTGTAGAATGGATGTTAGGAGTGTTAGAATGCATAAATGCTAACGTTTTATTAATAAATTGCTAGTCACTAAAGACAATTGTGATGGCTTGGCCTACTCGACAGGTTGAACAAATTGTTGGTTCTCAAAGGTGGTTCCATGAAGAAAATGTGAGGAAATTGATTGGACCAGACCCTTGATGCTCCTCCTACATGTGTGCAGATCAATAGCATATGAATCGAGTCCTAAATGGACTTAAACTTGAGGTAGAGTCAGGTGCTGTCAGGGAATTGCTATCATCTTGTCGTAAATTAATAGCTCTTGAAATAATGGTGAATGATGATATAAGTGTATACTAGTTGGTTTCTAAAGATGCTATCTTGTGAACTGTTATGAAGTAGAATGTGTGTTACTTATAAGAAGTTCTAATTATATTTCATTAGCTACTAAATGAATGCTAAGTGAGTGCAGAACCAGAATGAAAGGTTGTGGTGAAGAGATTCAGGTTAGATGCAATTTTTCAACTATTGTAAAAACTGGCGTGCAAGTAAAGCCTAGGAATCAGGCTGTACACATAGAGACTATTGATCTCTCTTACATACTGACAAGGTACGACAAAAAATATTTAAAGTCATGAAATTGGATTTAGTTATGAACTTGGGATACAATGCAGCTGGGGTGAGTAATAAAATGTGTTGTGTTTAAAATCAATAAATGCCTTAGTGGTAGAGAGGGTACGCTAGTATAAAGGATCTTATTTGATGATTGAGAAATGAAGCAAGACATGACTTATGATAAAAAAAATTGATGTCTTTAATATGGTAAACTGAACACCTATGGAGTGATTGTAGGCATGGGAAATTTGTGGCCATAAGGAAGGCTAAAAGTCTAGGACTGTAATGAGTTAAGAAGATATGAGAAAGATCTCATGTGCATAAAGTTGTCACCATGAGGAAGTGGTAATGAAGGTAGTGGATGAAAGCTGCCTGTTTTTCCTTGAGCCAGCTAGGGACCATTATGCATTCTTGGGACGCCTAGATGTAAGACGTTTTGGTTAAGACTCGTTCCACATACATTAAGAGGACTGTCACAAGAGTGGGGGCTCTGTGAAGAGAATAACCTCTAGGAGTTGTGGCAGTGTATGAGAATGGAGGTGACTAAGCTTGGTGAAGCACCCTGGATAGCATAAGAAGGAGATACACCTAAGGAAGGGTATCATCCTTATGTTGGGTAGCTTGGATCGGTGAGTGACCTAAATAGCATAAGAAAGGAGATACGCCTAAGGAAGGGTATCGTCCTTGTGTTGGGTAGCTTGGATCGGTACTTGGAGTACTATTAGCACTTCAAGTGCTAGGATGGAGGACATCCAGAGAAAAGAATAATGTGGGGAAAAGTATTTTCATTACAGGTAAACTTGTACCTATCAAGTAATATTTTTAATTATTGGTAAATAGAACTGACATGTATATTGGAATCCACGGTAAATTGCATAGTGTTGTATTTTTGAGTTTTACATTGTTTCAATATCAATGCTACCACACATGCACATGTATGATTTTAAATGTAGGATGAGGAGCCGATCCCATTAATAAGAGGGATTAAGAAATACAAACGCAAGCAATAAATAAACAAGTAACACTGAGGACGGTGTTAACTCTAAGGGGGGAAGGATGCAATGTCCCTTCACGAGCCCAATCCGAAAATGAAAAGCTTAGTAAAAGGCACCCTACGTTAAAAGAAAATGAAAGAGAAACATGGTCACAAGGTTTGGAGTATAAGAATCATCCCCATTTTGCCTCCATAATTTAGTGGATCCATTTCAACACTTAAAAGATATAATGCATCAAAGTTTAAGTCAAATTATGTCCACCTCGTAATTTGGCTCAAAACCTCAATCTGAGTAAAACGATTTGCATACATATCAAATAGATTTTAGAACAAGGGGTTTATTATAATATTGTTGCATGCATTGTTTTGCGGATTGGATCCAAAATTTGATAGAAGTCTAATTTACAAATACAAAGTGATAAGCTAAAACCAAGGGACTTGTAATTGAATTCAGAGTAAAGGATGGGTAAGAATGCTCCTATTTATTAAGGATATATA
>LPNX011170138.1:91864-163019 GCA_001517045.1 Pseudotsuga menziesii
TTGTAATTCTAGCTCAACTAGGAGTATTGCGTGGTTTCACTGCGTACCTCTGTTGCATTCTACTTATGTTACTAAAATAGAAATACATGCAAGGGGGGGGGGGCATTCGCTTTATAAAAATTAGACAGTGCATGGGTTTTCATATGAGAACTTTATCTAATCGAAAGTGGGAATGTCCCACTAATGCCCAAGCGCTATCGAGAATCAAAAGGGTTAAGCGATGTCATGATTTGAGAAAACCGTTGTTTTTAGCATCAAGACAAAAACATATAAATTTGTGTATAATTATAATTAAAGAGGATTTTGTTTGAACAAAAAATATACTAATCCCACATGCACTGGGAGAAAAGAGAACTAAAACACTATTGGGTTTATTAAGAAGTGAAAATGCCAGTGGAGCATAGCCTCTTGGAAGTTGGCGAAGGGATCACGGGCAGAGTGCTTTCTGGATTTTGGGGTCCTGCAAATCGGTCTACCCATGCATGGCGATTTGACTCAAGTCTGATATGCAATTTGTTTTAAGTTGATATGGTGATTGGTATGCGATTTGATCTAAGTCTAAAATGGTGATTTGGTTATGGGATTTCATTGTAAGTTTGATATACGATTCAGTTTTGCTTCAACTCTGATATGTGATTTGTTTTAAGTTGATATGGTGATTGGTATGCGATTTGATCTAAGTCTAAAATGGAAATTTGGTTATGGGATTTGCTTTATTCTGATATGCAAATTGGTATGATGAATTGGTATGTGATCTGATTCAAGTCTGATATGGCAATGTGGAGTTTGAATATTTCTAATTTATTAAAACATCTGTCTTGGGAAACGATCTAGTGATCTCTATCTTTTTAGGCCCATGGGTTCACTAAGAATCGATCTGGTGATAGTTTGACTTGTTAAAATCTATTTCTAGGTATGCCATGATCTAGTGATCTCTGTCCTTTTAGGCCCACGGGTTCACTACAGAATCAATTTGGTGATAATTTGACCTGTTAAAATTTGTTTCTAGTTATGCCATGATCTGGTGATCTCTATCTTTTTAGGCCCATGGGTTCACTAAAGAATTTATCTGGTGTAAGTTTGACTTGTTAAAATTTGTTTCTAGTTATGCCATGATCTGGTGATCTCTATCTTTTTAGGCCCACGGGTTCACTAAGAATCGATCTGGTGATAGTTTGATTTGTTAAAAAAAAATTGTTTCTAGTTATGCCATGATCTGGTGATCTCTGTAATTTTAGGCCCACGGGTTGACTAAGAATCGATTTGTTGATAGTTTGATTTGTTAAAAAAATACGTTCCTAGTTATGCCACAATCTGGTCATCGCATGCTAGCTGGTTCTATGCTCTATCAAATGTTGTTTATTATTTCGATCTGATGATGGTGATTGCATGATCTGTGCCTTGACTAAAAACGTTGTGTTATATGCCATGATTTTATCAATCTGGAGATTGCATCCTTCTCAAAACACTATTTTTTTATATCGATCTAGGGTTCTAGTTACAGTATGATTATTATTCAAACTATGTCTTTTGATGCCATGATTTTCTAGAAATGAAACGATTGGGCTTAGATACTGGATTTAATACTGTGCTTGATAATGTCACTATCTTTTGATGCCATGATTCAGAAAGGGAAATCGATTTCTGGTTTAACTTATGGTTGGATGCTGATTCTTTATTTAAATCTTTGCCACGATTTTTTTTCAGAAGTAAAATCGATTCTAGGAAATTAATTTATGATCGAGTACTGTTTCTTTTATTTAAGTCTCTGTCTTGCTATGCCACGTTTTTAGAAAAGGAAATCGACTTGGGGTTGGCTTTGGCTTGAAGACTGTTCCTTAGTTTAACCTCTGTCCTTTATGACCATGATTTTTTTTGAGAAAAATATCTAGGAATTTAAAACGATGGCTAATTGTTCCTCCTTATTAAAGACTGAAATTACTTTCTGCATTGGAGCACAATAATTAACCTTTTTCATCATTTTCTGATCCAGGTTACGAAAAACGCCTCTGTTTTGGCTTAGTCAAGTTCATGCTCAATCTCGAGGTAGCTGGTTGAAGACTGAGTTAATCTGGATGTTTTTATGTTTTAAAGTTTAATTCTATATTAATGTATTGTCGAAAGATGGATTGTTGACATATATTATAAAGTTGGAATTCTTTCAAATCTAGAAGGAACCATGGACAAAGTAGCATGCTGATATAGAGCTTAAGTTGTCCTTTATAGACCAGATACTAACTCACAGTGTTTGGCTGGGAGCTCATTCTCAGTTAAAGCCGGTTTAGTTTGTATGCTAACTGATTGTGCATAGCCGATCCATGGACATCCCTTTTGGTATTTGGAAATGCAAATTTTCCACTGCACTCGCCTTGTTTCAAGGCTAAATCGAATTGTAACAGATAATACGCATCATTGTACCCCCTTTATGGAAGAATTAATAAAATGATTAACAAATTGGTGGATGTAGCCTTGTGGATGAGGTGAACCACATGAATATGGTTGTCTTTTCCTTTGTATTATTATGTTTTGCATGCTTATTTTTTTTACATGATGATGTTACGATGAATGCAGTATAAAGTTTATTGATGGAAAAGGTCACTAAACATATTTTTGCAGACACCTAATTTGGAATCACATTACTTGGATAGTTTAAAGCTTTAAAAAAAATAAAAAAAACTTTTACCCATTTTATCTAATTCGGCAACAAGGTATTATGAAGAGGTTACACAAATGTAGGCAGGTTGCCACCTGCAATAGTTGGAAATGGTTTGAGGATGCTGCCACATGTCAGTTTTCTCTCCACCCAATCTCCTCCACCAATTTGACCAGTAAACACTCTTTTAATGTTACAATAATCAACCCATAGTTAGCTACCTTAGACATTAATTTAATTATTTTTGTCTTATTTTCCTAGTTCATGTGTCCCACCTTATGCAAGTTGTCAATTACCTATCCATAGTGGTCCAACTTGCCTAATTTGACCCATGTAGCGCTTGGGAAACCTCAAGGAATCAATTTTTCTTTATTCCTGGTCTCCTAGGTGCCCTTTTGCTTTTTTCTACTTTATTTCCTACTTTTTCAGTGCTTTAAGGCAATAGGTAAAGTTTGACTAGGTGAGGTGAACTAGTTTTTTGTCCTCTTCATCCTACACTCTTTTCTCCTTGTAAAAGCATGTATTAGTTGTCATTCTATCACTCTTTAGCTTGGCTAAGCACTTTTGCCAATTCATGAGCTCCATGACTGATTTGGGATCAGCTTTTTGCACCTATGGGGGATTTGCTTAATTTTAGTAAGCCTGCTTTATGCTAGAATCGAATTGATCCTCATGCATTCAAATACCTTATGTAATTATTTAATGAAGCAACCTATTATGTTATAGGGTGGCTATTGTACACTTATTCAATACAGTTTAGTGTTCAACTCATTATTCAGTCTCTTTTGTGAGTGATTTTGCATGTTCAATTGATAATTATTGTGAGTAAAATTAATCTATCACTGGGTTCAATTTCCACATGGTATCAGAGCCATTTTAGATCAATTTCTCTCCTTCAAAATTGTTTTGTAGGTTCGACATCAGTGACTAGGAGCCTTCTACTGACAGCCGGGACAGATTTCTAAGCTATGGATCAATCTCAGAAGATCATCTTGACTCCCTTCAATTTATTTGAATGGAAAGCAGATATGGATACACTGTTGAGAGTGAAAGTCCTCTACAGGGTGACTATGGAAATAGAAGCAGAGCCCAATGCAGCTGCAGAGAAGATTAAATGGCACAACAGGAGGGATGAGGCCTGTGGTCTCCTGTGTCTGAGTATTTCCAGAGACCTCCTTTTCCATCATGATGGATTGGCATCACCGAATGAAGTATGGGAGAAGCTTACTGATCTTTTTGGAAAGACAAATGAGATGAGGGGACATCAAATCGAAAATGAACTGATCTCCTTGAGTCCCAATAGCTTTGAATCTCTGCAACTCTATTTCTCCAAGTTCAAAGCACTTGTTTTGCAGCTGAAATAGTGTGGGATCGAAAAGAAGGATGATCAGCTGGTCTTGGCCATTCTCTCAAAGCTTGGCCCTAACTATTCAGTGTTTTTTTCGACCTTCTATGCCACAAAATTGACAACACGATCGTAGAAGATGCCTAGCCTTGCAGATTTCATGGAATCTCTCACACAAGAACAAGACAAGCTGGTGATGATGGGCACCATCAAACCATCCAAAGACCAAGCTCTAGTTGCTGGAGATTCGAGGGTGGATTTAAAAAGCAAAAAGAAAGCTAAAAATCCACCTGAGCAAAAGAGAGACAAGAAAAAGTCTCCAGAGGAGCCACAAGGTTCAAAGAAGAATAACCAGAAGAAGAAAAACAAAGGAGAAATGAGCAAGTGCGCATACTGCAATAAGGGAAATCACACTGAAAGCTCTTGTATGAAGAAGCAAATAGACATGCTGACCCAACTCCTGGAGAGGAATGGCATCTCCCTTCCAGACAGCTCAAAGAATAGAGAAGGAGGATCAAGCTCAGATGACAGAGAGAGAGTTCATGCATTGGTTGCTGGCACATCAAGCTCACCAAGTTTTATCATTGATTCTGGAGCTTCAAGACACATGGTGTCGACCAAGGAGGCATTTTCCTCACTTGACATGTCGAAGCGACCACCTATAGTACTGGGAGATGACTCTCTCACTGAAATTTTGGGCAAAGGGAGGATTGATCTTGATCATGGTCAGTTCATCAATGTGTTGTATGTGCCTAGTCTTGCCTCCAACCTCTTATCAGTGTACCAGATGACTCACACTGGGTCTCCAAAGAAGGTCATATTCTCCCCTAATGAAGTTGAGATCACAGAGATCTCAAGTGGTAAATTCATTGCAAAAGGAATTGCGAATCATGCTCAGAAGGTATACATGTTCTCACACTTCCTACCCTACTCAAACCCCTCTGCTCTTCTGATTCATGCTAATGAAGCAAGCAAGCTTTGGCATGAAATATTTGGCCACCTAAATTAAAAGTATCTTTCTTATCTTAGTGAAAAAAATATGGTCATAGGGTTTCCCAAGATAAAATTTTCCAAAGGAGTCTGCGAAGGTTGTATCCTAGGAAAACACACAGAGCATAAATTTGAGAGAGCTAGTCATGAGAGAACCTCTTCACCCCTCGAGCTGATCCACAGTGATTTTTCTGGCCCATTCCCTCATATTTCCATGAGTCAGGACAAATATGCATTGAATTTCATAGATGAATTTTCCAGGTATTGCTGGGTTTACTTCCTGAAACACAAGTCTAAAGTTTTTGGCCTCTTCAAAGTTTTGAAGTCTTTGGTTGAAACCTAGTCTGGGAGGAAACTAAAGGTACTCAGATCTGATAATGGTGGTAATTATGTCAATTCTGTGTTTATTAATTATTGTGCATATGAAGGTATTTAAATGCAGCATTCTATCCCTTACACACCATAGCAAAATGGTGTTGCTGAGAGGAAGAACAGATCACTAAAGGAGATGGCAACATGCATGATGGAGGCCAAAACTTTGCCACCAAAGTACTAGGATGAAGCTATCAATTGTGTAGCCTATATCCAGAATAGGGTGCCTCATAAACAACTTGATGGTATGACTACTTTCGAAGCATGGAGTCGGCAAAAGCCAGATGTGACCCATTTCAGGATTTTTGGCTCAAGGGCTTGGGCTAGAATTCCAACAGAAAAGAGAAAGGATTTGTAGCCCCAAATCCAAGAGTGTCTATTTGTTGGATAATCTAAATATTCAAAAGGGTGAAAACTGATAAATTTGAGCACAAGCAAAGCCTTCATCGAAAGGTGTGTTCAGTTTCAAGAAGAACCCCTTGTAGCTGTGGAAGTTGGAGAAGCCTCTTCACCACCTGAACCTCTAAAAGTAAGTGAAGAGTTTGTTGAACATGATGATTCTGATTTTTCTAATGGATATGAGTTTATTGCAGACCCTAACATCCCTACAAGGCCAAAATGGGCAGCCAAGACACTACATGCAGCAGGAGAGCTAGCTGGGGATCCCAATGACCCAAGGAGGACTAGATCTTAAATTGAGAGTGGTTTGTGCATGAAGGATCCTATGTTTGCTGATAAATACTACTTGTTGGTGGAATATAATCCTCAAACATATGAATAAGTAGTAGGAAATCCAAGATGGTAAGCTTCCATGAAGGAAGAGTTCAGCTCACTCCAGAAGAGCAACACATCGGAGCTAGTGGATCTTCCCCAAGGGAGGAAGTTAGTTCAGTTTAAGTGGTTCTACAAGACCAAATTTGATGCAGATGGTTCCCCACTAAAGTACAAGGCCAGATTGGTAGCCAAGGGCTACTCACAGGTTCATGGTATATATTACAATGAGACCTTTGCCCCAGTGGCAAAGATGGATTCCATCAGGCTAGCCCTAGCCATTGCAGCCTCAAAGAAATGGGAGGTACATCACATGGATGTAAAATGTGCCTTCCTGAATGGAGATCTCACTAAAAAGATATATATGCAGCAGCCTCAAGGTTTTTCTACTAACCCTTCTCTTGTGTGCAGGTTGAGAAAGTCATTGTATGGGCTAAAGCAAGCCCCCAGGGCTTGGTATACCAAGATCGATAGCTTCTTGCTATCACTGAATTTTGTTCGGTGAAAATCAGATCCAAATGTATATTTGAAGTTAATTAATTGTTTATTAATGATCATTGTGTTATATGTTGATGACCTCCTCATTACAGGAATCTCAAAGGGTGAGATTGCTTCCTTAAAGGGTGCAATGAACCAAGCTTTTTCCATGACAGATTTGGGGCTCTTAAGACAATTTTTGGGGCTTGAGATTGCTCAAACCAAAGCTGGAATCAAGGTGCACTAGTCCAATTATGCCTTGGATTTGCTGAACAAATTCAAAATGAAGGATTGCAAATCAAGAAAAACTCCTTTCCTTTCAGGAGTGAAGCTAGAAGAAGTTGATTCTTCACCTATGGTAAACAATACACTGTATAGGAAATTGATTGGATGTTTGTTGTATCTGACACATACTAGACCTTATCTCTCTTATGCAGTAAGTGTGGATTCTAGATACATGGATCAGCCTCATGAGATCCATTGGAAAGCAGCCAAAAGGATCCTTAACTTTGTTCAGGGAACAAGGACACATGGGATCTTCTATAAAGCAAAATCTGATCTTGATTTGATTGGATTTACTGATAGTGATTGGGAAGGTGATAGCATAGATAGAAAGTCCACATCAGGATATGTGTTCATTCTTGCAGAAGGGAAAATCAGCTGGTCAAGCAAGAAACACAGTGTCATTGCACTCTCATCTACAGAAGCAGAGTACAGAGGAGTTGTTAATGCAGCAACTTAATTTTTATAGTTGCAGGGTTTACTTGGAGAGAGTGGTTTCAAATCAGAGTACTCAACTACCATCTACTGTGATAACCAAAGTACCAATCGAATCTGCAAAGATCCAGTTCAGAAGCAGAGAACCAAACACATTGAGATCCATATGCACTACATCAGAGAGCTTGTGCATGATGGCACCATTCACCTACTCTTATGTTCATCTTCAGAACAAGTAGCTGATATATTCACCAAAGCGTTTTGTGAGAAGACCTTCAGCAATCTCAAATCACTACTAGGGATTGCTGATCATGCTATGAAGCATGAGTGAAGACAAGATTTCCAAATTTTGTTTTACAGTCCATGTTTAAGGGAGGATTTTCCCATGTGGTTTTTGCCTCTTTCCTTGGTTGTATGGACATGCAGTATGTAAAGGGTGACTAAGACTTGTTGCTAGGCCCTATAATTTTCTGATATATTACTCATAATTCAGGATTAAGGGGGGGTGTTAGAATAATAAACCCATAGTTATCTACCTTAGACATTAATTTAATTATTTTTGTCTTATTTTCCTAGTTCATGTGTCCCACCTTATGCAAGTTGTCAATTACCTATCCATAGTGGTCCAAATTGCCTAATTTGACCCATGTAGTGCTTGGGAAACCTCAAGGAATTAATTCTGCTTTATTCCTGGTCTTCTAGGTGCCCTTCTACATTTTTCTGCTTTATTGCCTGTTTTTTCAGTGCTTTAAGGCAATAGGGAAAGTTTGACTAGGTGAGGTGAACTAGTTTTTTGTCCTCTTCATCCTCCACTCTTTTATCCTTGTAAAAGCATGTATTAGTTTTCATTCTATCACTCTTTAGCTTTCCTAATCACTTTTTCCAATTCGTGAGCTCCATGACTGATTTGGGATCAGCGTTTTGCACCTATGGGGGATTTGCTTAATTTTAGTAAGCCTGCTTTATGCTAGATTTGAATTGCTCCTCATGCATTCAAATCTCTTATGTAATTATTTAATGAAGCAACCTATTATGTTATAGGGTTGTATATTGTACACTTATTCAATACAGTTTAGTGTTCAGCTCATTATCCAGTCTCTTTTGTGAGTGATTTTGCATGTTCAATTGATAATTGTTGTGAGTAAACTTAATCTATCACTGGGTTCAATTTCCACATTTAACAGCTCTCCTAAGTTTTTGTCTCTTCCTTTATTTATTTATAAATAAAATATTCAGAATTACATTAAATATCCTTCACTCTGGTTAGTCATCAATTACAACTTAGCATAAAATTTAACATATTGTCCTCAAATAATACCAAATAATATAAAATTGGTTTTGTAAAATTGGGGCATGTGACATACAGAGCCCCTTAAAGCATAAGATTGTCCTCGATGTTATTTATTCTTCATCCTTAGAATTCCCCTCAAACAGAATTGGATATGCATCCCGCATATTGCTTTCCAATTCCCATGTGGCTTCCTCCAGACTAAGGTGCTTCCAGTACACCTTCACGTGACCAATGGTGTGGTTCCAAAGTGTGATCTCCCTCCACCCGAGGATATAGTCTGATTCCATCAGAAAATATCCTTCTGGTTCCACCTATACAACATTCCAGTTAACAACATGAGTAGCATCATGAACATATTTCTTTAATACATAAATGTCGAAAATATTATGTACTCTTAAATTTGGTGGTAATGCTAACTAATAAGCTACTTTTTGAACCTGGATAGTATTTCAAATGGACCACAGTAACGAGGTGCTAGTTTTTCACAACTACCCAATCTCAGAGAGCTCTTTTTGGGCCTCACCTTGATGAACACATGTTCACCTACCTGGAACTCCTTTGGAGTTCTTTTAAGGTCTACTTGACTTTTCTGTCGGTCCTGTGAAATTTTCAGATTACTTTCTACCTGCTTAACAATTTCTTCCATTTCCTTTAATAGTTCAGGACCTAATACTAATCTATCCACTGGATTACTCCAGGAGATAGTGTTGGAGACATTTACCACCATACACACTCTTTTTGGTCAAATTGACCTAGTTAAAACACTATCCTAAGTATAATTGACATTAATTGACATCAGTGAAGCATTAATTGACATTATCTGGTCACACCCACACCTTCCTATAGTTAAGGAGGCTAACTTATCCTTCTCCTGCAGTCAAGGAGGCTAACTGGAGCACTCTGGGGGTGATCTGAGTGATATTAATGCATCTAATTGCTAACTGGTGGTTACAATCAGTTCAACCAGTTAGTTAAGGTGGCTCCTCTCATTAAATATATTATTTAATGATTATTTATTATTATTTAATGATCTGGAGTGAACAGGGGCACCTCCACCAACTTTCGATGATCAATTCAGCTTCAATTAACCTCATCGGGGTTCATTGAAGTCATTGAAGCACTAGCACTTGATGGTTGGCTTGCTATGACACGTGTTTGATCTCTTTCAGTTGAGATTCACTCATTTATTGCACTCTGACTTTAGTTAGGGTTCGGTGATTCAATTAGGGTTTTGTTCAAGTGGTTAACAGAGTGTGAACCAATGGCTTACAGTCAGTTAAGCTAGACTTACTCATTGAATTCGAATGACCTCCTCAGGTATTCGAATTCCTCATCGATTCAAGTGATTGCTTGACATTGTTATTGTAACTAATAATTGTTTATTGAATATACAGAGAGGAAACCATTCTGGTTCCAATTAACACCATTTATGAGTTATTTGTTCATTATTTATTAATGAGATTAATTATTTATTCCTAGATCAATGTGCAATATTAATATGGTATCAGAGCTTACGACGGTACAAATCTCTATCTCTCAAAAACAAGTGTTTTGATATATTTCTGCATGAAATTTGAGCAATAGCTCTAAAATCCAGCACTGCACCAGAAGCCAAGGCTTACCACTTAATACCCAAAGTAAAGAACTTGTTCATCAAGCTGGATTGATTGACTATGTTGGGTGTGATGAAAGCCTAAAATGTGTAGGTTGTTTAACCTTATGGTGCTCTTTTTGTTGTGATTTGCAGGTTTTAACAGGTACAAATTCAAATGGACTCATCAGTCCCTCTTCTCACCTCATTCACAAGCTATTCAGAATGGAAGTTGAAGATGATTGCATCTCTGAAGAGACAAGGTCTCTATGAAGTGTCTATTGGACTTGGAAAAGAGTCTTATGATAATGAGAATGACTAGCTAAATGACAGTGATAGATATTTTGGAGCAATATGTGTGGCCCTTTCTCCTAGCTTGCGCTACCTTATTGGTTCTGCTGAATACCCAAAGGATCTTTGGACAAAATTGGACAGAACCTTTGGCAACCACAATGAGGATCATAATAGCACTTTGGAGATCACATCTAGAACCATCAGAGTTATTTACTCAAAATTCTCAGCCTCTACTCTCTCTGATGAAGTTGTTCAAGATGAAGATGAACCAAAATCTTCTACACATTCAATTTGAATTGAAGAAAGTCTCCATGCAATGACTCCTTCTCCTGATGCTCTAGAAGTTCATGAGATCTCTAATATATCATCTCATCATATTTATGAAATAGAAGAAGACATTTGAATCTCTTATATTGAATAAAAACACTACTGCACTTCCATGCAAACATTCATCGGTGATTTTCCTTTGAATTATGTGCAAAATTTACCAGTAATTGCTTCCGAAAGTGAAGAGAAATTTTATTTTTCTCCCTCTAATGTTGCTGCTGGTGTGAAAATATGTAAAAAATTGGATATTTTGGAATAAATATCAGATTATAAGAGTGAAACATTCACTCCCCATGATCTAGATCTTCCAGCAAAATCCTGCAGGATTGCATGCACCAAAATTCAGAATTTTGAAGAAAAAGACAACTGTGCATCCACCGTCTTGGTTGACCATAATTTTGGATATGATATGAAACTTATTGTATTTGATATGACATTATTTGGATATGATATAATATTTCTTGGTTCAAAATTTCGATTTCATAAACCTTCAGTACTGCTTGTAGTTGTTCTCATCAACAGTGTGAAGAAACAAGTACCACAAGTCTCCTTCGAAACTGTTGCTGGGGATTTGATTTCATTTCATAGTTTTGGATCTGTTGTGAACTTATTTAAATCTTATTTAAATTCTGATCTGATATTATTTGGTTCATATTTTAAAACCAAGAGCTTTTATCATGCTTCTAGCTTCTCTCACCAATTCCAATATGAAAAATCAAGTACCGCAGTTTTTCTTTAGTTTTGCTGCTAGGGATTTGGTGTTAGTTTCGTCATATGATGTTGCTGATATTTTATTATGTGATTCATTAGCTATTTTAGAAGCTATATCAGATTATGTATTTCAAGCATTCGCTCTCTAGAGTCCCAGGGATTCTCTACCTTTGGTCACATGCTCATCTCCTCACAGAACTAGTAAATAGGAAGACATTCTGCATCCGTTTGGACACTTGCTCCTAAAAATTGGGGATGATTTTACCACTCATGGTTTTATGTTAAAGGCTGCAACATATCAGTTTCTTGAGTGTTCAACACATGGTTTGAATCCTCAAGAACCTTTGCTCTTTCTTTAGATGATTTTAGTTGCTCTACATGGGTCCAGTTTTCACCATCCAACTGTTTATATTTCTAATTCAGTTGAGTGCATTGTTCTTCCTCCAAAGTGGAAGATTTGTCCAGACATATTCATTTAGTTTGGATTCATAGGTTCGCATGCACAATATCAGGATGTTGCTGCATAGAAGAACCAATTCTTGATTTACTGCTTAGTTTGAGGGTGGGTATTTTTCCCATGAGGTTTTCCCCGTTTCCTTGGTTATATCAAGTAGTTACTTTATTGTACAGGGTGACCTATGGCCTTTGTTGTTGGAGCCCTACCATTTTTATGCATTTATGTTTTTTAACTCTTCCTGAGTATATCTTAAGCGGGGGTGTTTGAGAAATTTAACACCATACACACTCTTTTTGGTCAAATTGGCCTAGTTAAACCACTATCCTAAGTATAATTGACATTAATTGACATCAGTGTAGCATTAATTGACATCACCTAGTCACACCAACACCTACCTACAGTCAAGGAGGAAAACTTAGATTTCTCCTACAGTCAAGGAGGCTAACTGGAGCACTCTGGGGGTGATCTGAGTGATATTAATGCACCTAATTGCTAATTGGTGGTTACAATCAGTTCAACCAATCAGTTAAGGTGCCTCCTCTCATTAAATATATTATTTAATGATTATTTATTATTATTTAATGATCTGGAGTCAATTGGGGGGCCTCCACCAACTTTTGATGATCAGTTCAGCTTCAGTTAACCTCATTGGGGTTCATTGAAGTCATTGAAGCACTAGCACTTGATGGTTGTCTTGCTATGACATGTGTTTGATCTCTTTCAGTTGACATTCAGTCATTTATTGCACTTCGACTTCAGTTAGGGTTTGGTGAGTCAACTAGGGTTTTAGTCAAGTGGTTAACAAAGTGTGAACCAATGGCTTACAATCAATTAAGCTAGACTCACTCATTGAATTTGAATGACCTCCTTTGGTATTCAAATTTCTCATTGATTCAAGCAATTTCTTGACATTGTTATTGTAACTATTCATTGTTTATTGAATATACAGAGAGGAAACCATTATGGTTTCGATTAACACCATTTCTGAGTTATTTGTTGATTATTTGTTGATGAGATTGATTATTTGTTCCTAGATCGATCTGGAGGATTAATAGATAGGAGTATTACATTTCCATCGATACAAGATTTCAAAAGGACTAAATCTGGTTGATGCTTGATAATTATTATTATAACCAAATTCTGCCAGATGTAAATAATCCTCCGATTTACCTAGCTAGTCTTTCACATGCATTCTCAGTAAATATTCCAGGATTTGGTTTAGTCTTTCAGTCTATCCATCTATTTGAGGATGGAAGAAAGTACTAAAATTTAGTGTAGTGTTTAATCCTTTAAACAAAGACTTCCAAAAGTTACCTGTAAATTTAGGATCTCTATCTAAGATTATAACTTTCGGTATTCCATGCAGTAGAAAAATTTGTTGTAGAAAGATATGAGCTATGTTTGCAGCTTTATACGTAGTTTTAATAGGTATAAAATGGGCCACTTTACTTAATTTATCGACCACTAGCATGATGAAGTCAATTAAATTCTTATTTTTATGCAGTCCAGTAACAAAATAGAGACTAATTATCTCCCATTTCGAGCTAGGAATGGGCAACAACTGAAGTAATCTAGCTAGGTGTTGATGTTCGATTTTCACCTGTTGACATTCAAAACACCTAGCAATATATTCTACCAGTTTTGTCTTCATGTTTGGCCAAAAATATTCTTTCCTTAACATAGTTATAGTCTTTTGATAGCTTGGATGACCTGAGTATGGAGTTTTATGGATTTCATCTAAAATTAATAACTTAACTTTAGGCACATTAGGTACATACATTCTGTCTTTATACAGTAAATATCCTTTTGCATTCAAACTATACCCTTTACTTAATCTTTCTGTTGGATTTTCTTTTGTTTTAGCTTGTAAGTTTTGGTAAATTTCATCTTGTTCTATCCCCGCTTTAAGCTGTTCATCCAGATCTATTGCATAAGTGCTGATAACTACTGTGAAGTTCAGCCTTACATTCCTACTTAATGCATCAACAACCTTATTTTCTTTACCTTTAATGTGCTGAATTTCAAAATCATACTCACTTAGAAAAGCTAGCCACCTAGCTTGTTTGGCATTTAGATTAGGCTGATCTAACAGATATTTTAATCATTTATTATCATTCATTAGAATAAATTTTCTGCCAATTAGGTGATGACGCCACATCTTTAGAGCATGTATAACAGCAGCTAATTCCAGATCATAAGTTGCATAATTATTTTCATCAATTTTTAATTTCCTAGACTCATAGGCAATAACATGCCCTTCTTGAGTCAGAACACTGCCTAAACTATCATTGCAGCTATCGGTGCACACTACAAATTCTTTATTTGGATCAGCTATTCTTAAAATAGGTGCACTAGTTAATAAAGATTTTAACTTTTTAAAGCTTTCCTCGCATTTCTGGTTCCAATCAAATTTCTTTCCTTTCTTCTGCAAAAAAGTTATCGGATTCACGATTCTCGGAAAACATTCAATGAACCTTCGGTAATAACTGGTAATTCCCATGAAGGATCGTACATCAGTTACATCTTTAGGAACCGACCAATCTTCGATCGCCTTTATCTTTTTGGGATCCACTGAAATCCCTTCCTTATTCACCATAGGACCTAAGTAATGAATCTTATCCTTGAAGAAATCACATTTACTAAACTTTGCAAAGATTTGATGATCTCGTAGATCTTGGAAAACAATTTTTGAATGTTCTTTATGTTCTTCTTCAGTTTTTTAATAGATTAATATGTCATCGATAAAGATGACAACAAACTTATCTAAATACTTATGCATAACATTATTCATTAAACACATAAAAATAGCTGGGGCATTAGTAAGCCCAAATGTCATGATGACAAACTCGTAATGGCCATATAGAGTTCTAAAAGTTGTTTTAAATATGTCTTCATCTTTAATCCTAACTTGATGATATCCAGACCTTAAATCAATTTTGGAGAACACCGTGGCTCCACGTAGTTGATCAAACAGATCATCTATGCGAGGCAATGGGTATCTATTTTTAATAGTCATCTTATTCAACTGACGGTAATCTATGAAAAGTCGCATGCTTTCGTCCTTTTTCTTAACGAAGATGGCAGGTGCCCCCAAGGGAGACACACTAGGTCAGATATATTTTTTATCAGTAAGTTCTTTTAATTGTGACTTTAATTCATTAAGCTCAAGTATGTTCGTTCGATAAGAGGCCTTTGAGGTGGGTACTACACTAGGTACCAGCTCAATGGCAAAATCTAGTTCCCTTTTCGGAGGTAGTCCCTGAATTTCTTCCGGAAATACATCAACATATTCTCTTAAAACTAGTATGTCTTCCAATTTTAATTTGTCTGTCTTATTTAGATTCTCCTCATCAGTTATTGTTACTACATAAGCTTTACAACCCTTCCTAACAGCCCTCTTAAGTTGCATAGAAAAAATATGCCTTATGGTAGTTCTTCTAGGGATTTGCTTTACATTTATTGATTTTCCATCATTATTTATACACATAAAGGTTTTATCATAACAATTTAAAATCACACTATGTTGTTCTAACCAATCCATACCGATTAGTAAGTCGTAAGAACAAAGAGGTAATACATTAAGCTTTACAACAGTTTCAAACTGATCCATAACTACTGCACATTCTTTTACAAAATAGGTTACCTTCCTTTTTGCACTAGTGGCTAATTGAACCAGCCAAGAATTTTAAAATTTTTCAACAGGAAACTTACATTTTTCTACCATTTTAGCTGAAATATAAATAAGACTAGCTCTTGGATCAATTAAAATAGCTATAGGGGTTTGGTTTATCATACCTTCTACTTCCACCATGGAATTTTGATATTCTGCTTGTCGATTCTCCAAGGCTGCATCGATTCAAGCCATAGTCCTCGCTAAATCTCTAACAGTCATTTCCTCCTATATGGTATGAATATTACTGACAGTCCTTTTTTGATTAGGACAGACTGAGGCATAATGTGGGCCATTACACTCCCAACACTTTATAGGTTCTTTGTGTAATTACCATGGTTATTAGCATATTCTTTACCCTTTGAATTATTTTGATTGCTTGGTGAATTATTCTTATTCCCTTGGAAATTCTTGTTAGCAAAATTTCTAGCCTTAATATTTTTAGAATTCTGATTGGGCACAAATTATTTCTTCTTTTGATCATAATGGTTATTATTCTTCTTGGCCTTTCAGTTGGCCATGCTCTCCTTCGGATTCTGTTCATTACAGAAGTTGGCTTTCCTCATAGCTTCTTCCAGATTTTTTGGATTGTCATACTCAATCCTGTCCTTAATATGATAAGGTAGACAACTGAAGAATCACTGTACCTTTGGTTTTTCATCTACAAGGTATGGCACATACCTAAGTAGACTTAAAAACTTGTTGTTTAGATCTATCATAGTCATTGATCCTAATTTAATCTCATAGAATTCTTTTGCTCTCTCTTCATAGTACTACTCAGATAGAAATTTTTTTTAAAGTACCTCTTGAAAGTACTCCAATTTACATTATTCTCTTTTATTCCCTTCACTCTCTTCAAGTCCCGCCACCAAATATCATCCTTTCCTGAGAGATTGTAGATAGCCATTCTAGCCTTTAATTGGTTAGAATAGTTATAAATATGGAAGCACTTCTTCATCCCAGATAATCAGGATTCTGCTTCCTCCCCCTTCTCAGTCTCTCCATTGAATGTTGGTTGTTTAATATTTTTAAACTCGCTAGAAATTTCCTCATAAGGTTTATATTTTCTCTTTTTAGTATAATGGTTGTCATCACTACTATCACTAGTGGAATGAAAATTACGCCGATCACCAAACACCTCTGAAAATGAGTTGCTTTCATTTTTAGTCTATTTAATCTTTTTATATTTATGTTGATGACTTGTATCTTCTGATTTAGCTCTTTTACCCCCACCCTCAACTTGAAATATTTCTGCTAGGATCTGATTCAGCTCTTCCTGAGCCCTCAGAATCCTTTCATTCTCTCGTTTAACAGATTCCATTTTAGATTTTAAGTCTTTTACTGTTTGTAAAAGTTCTAAGAAATTAGTGGTTAGATCTTTTTGTATAGGGTCTCTTGGTAAGTTTTCTTGTTTAGTAAATGGAGATTCCTCTTTCGCATATTCCTCCATCCTTTCCATACCTGTTGTTAAACTTCACAAACAATTTTCTCTGTTGAATAACATTAATAGAAAATAACATCAGCAAAATAGTTTAAATTCACTGTTTCATAAAAAAACAAGTTGGGCTTCATAAAGGCCTAGAGTTTGAACCTTGTGCTCTGATACCACATGTCAAAACCCCAAATTTTCACAAAAATATAAAATCTTTTGATGTAACATAAACTGTCTATAGTCGCAGTCTGATAACTATTAGCGGCTAATGGAAAAATGAAACAGTTAACAAAGGTAACCATTAACTTAAACACATATAAATTAATAATATTTTAATTTTGATATGTGATATAAATAACATGCATTCAGTTGTTTCTAGCTGTACTGATGAGCTGATTTTGTCACGTAGGTGAGAAGTTACTTTCTAACTGGGGCTTACTTAGTGATTGCTAACTTACCTAGATTTCTGGATCTTACATGCTTGACAGGTGAATTTTGAACCAGTAAGAGTTTATTAAGGTGTTAATCCATATATACTTCTTTTAGCATAAAAATATATTTCTAGAGTAAAAGTTTGCTTGATAGAATTCAAGCATACTTACGATGTAAAGTAACTTTCCTTTACTTGTTTTAGAACTATGAAAATATTTTAAATTCATGTCGTAAAGACTAAAAACCTTACCATACTCAATTTTTTTCATTAGTATTATTTTTATTTTGGACAGTTCTTCTTTCTAGCTATTAGCCAAGTTACTTATAGAGCTCGTGATTTTGTATAACTTTTCCTTAACTGACATAAGAGTTTACTACTGTTGTTATTTCTAAACTTTAAAACACTACTTAAGTATGGATATAGACCTAATACCTTTTAAGAAACAAGCTTATAGAGAACTCTTAGCTTTACCTTTAATTCAGCTTCAGTAGAGGAAATTTATCAGCTTATTAATGTAATAAGTCTATAAATGATCATTTGTACAAATGTCATCAAGTTGTAATTTCTATTCTCCAAATCTCTTCATGACATAAGTAATGTGACAAAATTACAAAATAATAGTGATGCTATATGTATTCCTAGATAGTTTTACTATCTTCAACTTCCAAGTCTAATCTAACCTTGGTTTGTTTCATTTAGAGCTTTGGTTCCTTATGGAGACCAAATGTCTATAAACCTCCAAGATGTTTATCTTACTCTCTGGTACTATAGACTAAATATATAAGTGTAAGAGATTATTTTAGAGTGTAAATACTTTTATATACACATTGATGATTTATAAACTAAATTCTTACCATTAATGTTTACATAAGACTAGGTCTAACAACATAGTTCTTCATTGTAAAGTTTGAATCAATGATTATTATTAGAACTAGTAACTTATGATTAAGGGAAAACACCCTACTATGGATCTTTCCATAGTTATTATCTTACCAACGAAAGATTTCAATGTTTACATATAACAAGGGTTAACAATGAAATAAAATGTTTTGGTTCATTACCAATGAAGATTCCAAGGTTTATAATATAAGGTTTATCGATACAATAAAACCTCATTCTAAACATAGCTTGACTTCATAGCTCATGATTGAAATTATATGTATTGAATTTGTACATTATACTATCATTGTGGTCATTATTTAAATTATTAACACAATTTGGTTCCTGGCAGTGCAGTGGAGACTATACAACTCGACCCACTGTGGACTGGATAAATTTATGGATACATGGAACATCCACCACCATGAAATGCATGATTTAAAAGTCTCCAACGCGACCCTAACTCCTCATTCTTTGTTGATGGTTTTGGTCTTTGCTTTGTCTAGTTTACTGCAACCATGAGGGCTCGCTTATGCTCATCTCCAGCTCCATTGTCTATTTGTAGATGAGTGTTGCCACTCTAGTGTAAGGGTTGCGAAGTTCACAACTCGAATTTGGTGTTTTTCTTCCTGCATACAATACATTGTCATGAGGGTAGTGAAGCTCTGTTAGTAGTTTTCTTAGTGTTGTTTCCTTTCATGGCCATTGCGAAAGCTTACTCCTGCTCGTGGTGTAGAATGTATTGTGAGCCCCATCACCTTTGTCACTGGTGAGCATGAGGTTTGTGTTTCTCGTGGTGTGGAATCAATTCCTCCTTGGCTCCCAAATCTTTCACCATCATGTAAAGAGTTTATTTTATAGTTGTTATAAATTTCCAACTACAGTTTTAATTATTAATTACTAGGTTTCTAACTAAAACCCTTGGGTTGCTTGCAGGATTGCAGTTCACCCTTACGCTTGGAAGAACCCTCTCCATGTTTGGATTTATAGCAATACCTACGGGTAAGCCCCGGTTACAATGTGTAAACTCCCTTCTTGTAGAGATTAGGGAAAAAGGGTTTCAGTTGGAGAAAAAATACGACCTCGGTTCCTTCGGTGTTTAAAATGTTTAGCTTAGTTGTTAAACCCTTTCTTGTAGCAGGGTTTCTCCGACCTTGATGTCGTGACTTGCATTTCACTTTTCTTGACTATTTGATAAATTTACAGCCTTATGGATCAGTAATGACATACTCTGTTCTTATTATGTGGAGATTCTCCTGTCTTCTTGGTTTAAAGGTTCTATGTTTCGAATACTATAATAAAATATACATTGTCCCATAAATGTTATTACAGTAATGAAGTTTTATAAATTGTTTGTTGGTTTTGTCCTTCAAACCCCCGCCACGATGCTGGGTCTAACCGACTTGAGCTGGGTAAAATAAACTTGTTATGTCTTAAGCATTTCAGCCTGACAGACTAATACATTTGGTTTAAAAAAGGATTTTAAAAGAAATCAACCTCTATCTCATTTATACATCACTTATATAACTGTAAAATTATGACTTTGTGTAATTTGAGTCTTCCCTTCCTCAACTTTTAATAATGATGACTATTTGTTTTAATATTTTTCTTGTAAATAAATGAAGATAATGCGAAGACTATAAGTTCAATCATAAGGTAAATTTTTACATGTTTAATATTTTTAGTTAGGATATAATATTAGGGTTTACCGTAAAAGGAACCTTAGATAAGTTTATTCTTAAAATTTATTAATTGTGTTGGTTTTTGTTTACCTATTTTACGTTGTTACAATAGCATTAATAATGTTTATCCTGTTTAAATATTTCCTTTTCTTTAAATAAAAGAGTTTATACAAATGTTGTAAGTTCTTTTTATAAAACTGTACTCAGTCTAGTGCATACTTTAGTATTCTAGTTTTTAAATTTTAATTTATTTATTCTGTTTTAAGGAAATACTTTTATAAAAAGAATGGAAGTAGAATTAGGGTTTGACTCTCACGTTAAACCTAAATAGATTTAGAGCTTGTTGGAAAATAATTATTCTTGGAATAGGTAAATTCTTAGCTTCATTCTATGTATTGTTTACATTTAAATTTCATTTGTTTACTGCTATGTTAATTAGTAAAGGTTCAGGGTTACATAATGTTTTAAACATTAACTCTGAACTCTAATTATTTCTTCCTTTAATAGTATTTATAACATAATCCTATTCTAGTATATGTAAAATAATAGTTTTAAGCTAAATGACATAAGGGTGGTTGAAACCTTGTTTAGATACTTACTATATCTCCTATAATTTTTATTGTAATAGTATATTTCTTTACTATAATTCTATTTTAGCACTATTGTTTCTTTTCTGACATAGATATGCTCATAAAAACAGTAAACATAACTATCTAGAATATTGTTCTCTTTAATAATAACTTACACATAGTATTAATGACTCTGCTATCTACAAAATGCAAAACCATATCTAGTATATTCAATCTCTTATGATTTTCTTTCATCTACTGTAAATATTCTATCTGTGCTAGAGTACGGCCTGGTTTTCCAGGTGTGATAAAACACAAAGTAGAAATTATTTTCCATTCCAACACATTACTTTTCAAATTCATTTCTTCGATAAATTAAAAAAACTACTAAATTCTAACATTTACAAACTGAATATTTAACATTCATATAACAATCAAGCTCATATTTATCTATCTAACACAGTAAAACAAGATAATGTAGAACCTGTTTAGGACAGATGACAACAGCATTAGGAGGACGTTCCTTCCTACCAATCTCCTGGAGAACGCTCAAACAACGCTTCCTCAGGATCCCCGAGCCTATTCCTGTTCTTCTTGGCTGAGAACTGGTGGAGAATTGAAAGAGTAGACTAGTCAAATATCTCAGTAAAACACTCTGCTCTTAGCAGTAAGAGATTTAAGCTTAACAGTTACACTAGATCAATCAATAGTTATCCCCTCAAACACTTTCCACAACTCCCTTCCATTGAATTTCTGTGAAGTACAATCATTCACCTAAATGATCACTTCTCTAGAATGAGCAGCCTTAGCTCTCTTCAGTGGGAATTTTTATAAAGATTGCCTAGGTCTTTTGGGTTAGTTCTGATTAATTGAGCCACCTGCTATGATTCCACTTTCTTGGGGAATCATCACCGCAAATGTAGGGAGGTTTCCACCAGCAACGGTTGGAAGTGGTTGGAGGATGCTACCACATGTCAGTTTTCTCTCCACCTAGTCTCCTCCACCAATTTGACCAGTAAACACTCTTCTAACACCTCTCCTAATCTGTTGTCTCCTCCTTTATTTGTTTATAAATAAAATATTCAGAATTAAATTGAATATCCTTGACTCTGTTGAGTCATCAATTACAACTTAGCATAAAATTTAACATATTGTCCTCAAATAATACCAAATAATATTAAAAAAAAATTGCAAAATTAGGGCATGTGACACTCCCTCTTAACTAGGAAGATATTTTCTCGACAAAAATTATCAGCACAAGTCTTCTTCTATGTATCATCTGTATCCTCATTAAGTCATCTTCATCTTCAAGTCATATTCATCATCAAGTCATCTTCATCAAGCTCGGATCATCACTTGATCTGGAGCATCACTAGATCATCATCAAGTCTAGATCAACACTTCATCTATAGTATGACTAGATCATCATCAAGTTTGTATCATCACTTGATCTATATCATCATCAAAGCTGGATCATCACTAGATCATCATCATCATCACTGCTTCTGCTATCTCAATCAAATGCTGCTATCTCTTCATTCTTTTCATCAAAAGAAGTTGTACAGATAAAGCCCTATTTCATGTTGGTTGTAGTCCTAGCCTCCATGTAGGTCTTTTTAAGCGCTTAAATCTGACCCTTAGTCATAACGACCCACCCAACACTTACATCTGACCATGGGAGAAAGAAATCCAGCAACCATGTCAGAAAGGCACACCCAACACTCACATCTGACCATGGGAGGAACACATCCAATAACCATGTCAGAAAGGCCTAACACTCACATCCAACCATGGGAGAAACACATCCAAGAACCATGTCGAAAAGGCTCAGCACTTATATCCGAACATGGGAGGAATGCATCCAAGAACCATGTCGGAAAGGCTTAGCACTTATATCTGACCATGGGAGGAACACATCCAAGAACCATGTCAAAAAGTCTCTGCACTTATATCTAACCATGGGAGGAACACATCAAAGAACCATGTCATAAAGGCTCATCACTTATAGCTTACCATGGGAGGAACACATACAAGAACCATGTCAGAAAGGATCTGCACTTACATCTGATCATGTGGGAACACATCCCACAGTCACATTAGAATGGATCTGCACTTACAACTGATCATGTGGGAACACATCCCACAGTCACATCAGAATGGCTCTACACTTACATCTTATCATCTGAGAACACATCCCATAGTCGCATCAGAATGGCTCTACACTTACATCTGATCATGTGAGAACACATCCCATAGTCACATCAGATTGGCTCTGCACTTACATTTGATCATGTGGGAACACATCCCACAGTCAGATCAGAATGGATCTGCACTTACATCTCACCATGGAAGGAACCAATCCTCTCACCATGTAAAAAGGGCTCTCAGACTCATCACCTCCCTTTGGAGGAAACCTCAATCTCGATAAAACCAAGCTTCTCCGTGAAGTACTCAAACTTCACTTTGGCCAATGTCTTGGTCAACACATCAGCTGTCTGTTCATCCGTCACAACATACTGGAGATTCACTTCTCCTCTCTGCATCATATCCCTGATATAGTGATATATGATCTCGATATGCTTAGTGATATATGATCTCGATATGCTTTGACTTGTCATGGAACACTGGGTTCTCAGACAAGTTCACACAACTATGGTTGTCGCAATATATACAAGTATCATCCAAAAGAAGATCAAACAAATTAGATATTATCTTCCTAAGCCACACTCCCTCGGAGCTATCCGAACAAGCTGCAACATACTCTACTTCAGATGTACTCAGTTCCACACAGGACTGCTTCTTGCTAAACTAAGAGATCACACCTAATCCCATACTAAAGCCGCACCCCGAAGTGCTCTTCCTATTGATGGCACCACCTACCCAATCTGAATCAACATAACCTTCTAGGTTAATCTTCTGATCCACCTCATACTTGAGCCCATAATCAACTGTATCCTTCATGTACCTTGCTGCATGCTTTGCAACCATCAGGTGAACATGTCTCAATGTTTTCACAGCAAAATAAATATCTGGTATTGTACTTGTTGGGTACATCAAGGAACAAATCATCTGACAATACATGATGGCATCAACCGAATCTAATGAAGCATCATTCAATAACTTCAGGTCCAATGCCATAGGTGTTCATGGCCTTGCAGTCCATCATCCTGAACCTCTTCACAATCTCTACGACATACTTCTCTTGTCCCAGGGAGATTTTGTCACACCTCCATGCCTAGAAAGTAGTGCATCATATCCAAGTCCTTCATCTCGAACTTGGCAGTAAGTATCCTTCTTACAACTTTTGTCAAGAACAAGTCATCGACATATAACAGGAGCATCACTGGTCTTCTCCCTTCAACGTTGAAGCAAAGGTTGGAACCCGATTTACTCTCAATAAATCCTATAGTCATCTGTAATCTTTCCATCCTGTCGTACCATGTCTAACCTCAGGATCTTCTGTAGTCACTCCCTCTGAAGTGGATCATTATTCTTCCTCTTTCATACTGTATGTATCCTATACTAGAGTGACAAGTAGCTTGCTCTGCTACTATTATTCTATGTATCCATCTAGGGTCACTAGATACTAGGTTCCTCTATCCTGAAAGTGTTCTTCTTGCACCCATCTGTGAGATTTTCATCCTCTATAAGATTGCATCTTCAACCTTGTAGCAAAGGTTAAGATATTCATCACTCTAGATGATCTTCAATCTCCTCATGTATGTGTTATCCCATGGGTTCCTTTTGAACTTGTACAAATCATTCTTTCATTTGATCAAATGATTCTTCCTTTCATGTGTCTTAATTTATAGTCGCTGCAAATGTCTCTTTGTAGTCTATGCCTTCCTTCTGTGAGAATCCTCATGCTACGAATATTGCCTTGTATCCCACAAACTTCTCTATATCCTAGACATCATTCTTCTTGAACTTTTATTGTCCTTCCCTTTGTTATTGGTTGTTTCTTCATAGCTGGAAGGTTCTTCATCAATGATGTCACTCAACAGTGTCACATAACTGGAGTGTCTCTGAGGCCTCTTTCTTTCTTTGAAAGTACCCTCATATTATTATTCATCTTGGATTGTTTCTTGAATAGCCTTCACTTGTTCTTCAAAACAAGTCTCATCCTTCTTTTCTTATAGGTGATTGTACGTGATCTTTCCTACAATTCAAATGCAACACTTGTATGATTACAAACATTTCATAATGCATATTCATAGTGGCAAATTCTTATGCATTGATATATGATCATGCAACTATTTTATCCAATACAACATTCATCCATATATCACAAAAATGTTTCTAGATGCCTTCCATCTCTACCAAGGCGTCATTGAGATTGTGCACTAATCCAATATGTCAGCAAAGAGGTTTCATTCTAGATAAGTAGCAATGGAGAGTTGTATAGCACCATGAGCTACTTACCCATCACATGTATATTAGTAGTATACTCTCATTAATGCAAACATTCTACCATGCATAATACATCAACTGAATATAAACAAATGCATAACAAGACAATATCATGAAATGACAATTGAATACTTATCTTTATTTGTTTTGTGCATAGACTCCTTCTTGAGCCTTCAGCTTCATCATCTTCTTCATTCATCATTTCTTATCCAAATGCTAAGATGGATAAGTGGTTCTTCAAGAGTTTAGTCCTTCGTATTCCTCATTGCTTAAGGGATCTTCTTTTGATGGTGAGAGCTTGATCTTGAGTTGCTCCCATTTTCTCTTTTCTTATTATGAGTCGAGCTTCTTCTTCTTCCTAGATTCTGTTGAAAGTAATCACTTCCTTCTTGCACACGTTCCTCGAATGAATGAATCCCTTGATCATGGGAGGCCATTCAAGGTAGTTATGACAACTTGCATTCTCCACTTCTTCTGCTACTACTACAAGTTGTTCTTTGATTTGAGATACCCTTGTAAAGTATGACTGTATGGTCTCTGCATTCTGGATCTTCACATTCCTCAATTGTTTTCTCAAAGTCATCTTCTGATTTATGTTCTTCCCTTCAAATAGCTTGGTGAAGTAATAAAACATATCTTTCAATGTCTTTAGGGAAGACACTTGTGGTATAAGGTGATCCATGATTGAATCAAAAATGATCTTATTGGCCTTGACAAGGTTCTTCTTGTGTAAGTCTTTTAGACTCATCTCCGTCTAGAACTTGAACCTGTCTACTTATGTAGGTTTCCACTTCATTTCCTTCAAGAAATAGTGAGATCCTATACTTCCATGCTTGGAAGTTTTTGGCCTCACCAAGATTGTCATCAAGCTGGTTTGATTAGTCATCTTGAAATGAGAACCTCAACTGTAAATAGCAAAAGATTAGATCTTACCAAATTGAGGTGTCCATCCTAGTTCTAGAGCTCGATGATCTAGGGTTTGTCAGAGAAACCCTAATTTTAAAAACTTGGAATCTTTCATATTTGATTGGATATAAATATATAACTCTTCAAGGTGATATTTCCAATGTACTCCTTTCCTGAAAACAGTGGAGGGAAGCTCTCGGATCAGGAAAACCTACTTTACCAATTTCTACTGCACACATGCCTGATAATTGTTCTATGTTATCTCCATAATTATTAATCTTCTATGTCTAAAAATTTGTACTGACGTAGCTTCATATGTCCTTGTTTCATCACCATAGTTTTCATCAGAATTGGTTTCACCAATTTGGACTTATGAGCGGTTTCCCAAGGTGACCTATTTCAGTACTGTTGAACATAGTGAAGTTGTATGGACTTCCATGTGTCACTATCTCATATTCAGGGTCAAAAAATTTTATCACAAAAATTACAATCTGTTCCCTTTCCAGAACATCTTGAGAAATTTCATTTGGACCTCCGTAGCCTGAGATATAGCAATTCGCCCTAGATGTTTTGTTTGGGGAGGAATCATGGGAGACGCTGGAACCCTAAGTTGGAGGAATCATATCTCCTATAATATAGTACATCTGAGGCTGAAACCTTGGCAAAGTGTACATAAGGAATTTATCTTCAACCTACGAAAGTTTTGGCACCTGATCCCTCTCCAATATTGAGATATAGTTAATCTACCCAAACTATCAATTTCAGTATTTTAGGGATTTTCAGGCCCAGATTCAAACTAGGGTTTGACTTTCCCAGAATTTCACCCAATAGAAAATCTCAAATTAGGTCTATAATCTTTGTTTTTGATGAGGAGAGAAATCCTATGTCAGGCTCACTCAAAAATTCCTCTTGTGTAAAAAGCTCTAATTTCCCACACCAAAAACTAAAAATTCCATGAATCAAATTTCGCTTCGACAGAAAGATGTGCCCTTCAATGGAGAGTCAGCATAGCATCCTTTTTCTGATGGATTATGGAGAGAGACCCAGAAAGTAAGAATCCCTATATTTTGTAGCTGCACAGTGTCTTGTTCTGAGGTTAGCTCTAACACCATGTTATATTTTTATAATTTAAGCAATATGATCTTAGGATCTTATCTAAGAGAATAACATGCACATCAATAAACAGAAGAGACAATAGACACAAAGAATTTTCCTTGGGGAAACCATAAAGGAGAAAACCATGCAACTTCCTCCAAGATAGAATGAGCACCAATGGTAGCACTAAAATCCGAACACATAAATATGATCTCCAACAAATTTTTCTTTCTCTCTCACTTGCGAGAGCTTCTCCTCTCTCACGCATGCCTCCCAGTGAGTGAGTGTGCATGTTATAAATAGAGAGGCTCACTCTCTATTTATATTCTTTCGTTTACTTAAATTCCACTCCAACAAGTTGACCCCACTTAACAATTACTTACAAGGGCCGAAATATCTAGGAGAGTCTAATAAGCCTAGTGCCCCACAACTGTGGGGACTTTGCCCTCCGATCAATAAGGAGGGTTAACATTAAATCAGTTGTGGATACTATTGCCTCAACTTACAATGGATGGTTACTCTCAATGTATTTACATGACTTGTTTACATTATTGAATCTCCCGATCGTAACATTGGGGCATCACATGACTCCATTACATTATAGATACTTCTTGAAATAAACATTGGGGTACAATACATAAGATATACAAGTGAATACATTCCGAAGTTACAAATACATCAGCATTCTTTAATATCCCAGTGATGAATGAACTATGGAATACTTTCATTGAGTGAATAACACCTTATTTATTCATATTCCAAAGTAGCATCCTCACTTGGTACTCCTTCCATCGCACCAAGTTCTCTCTTATAGTTCTGCTCTTTAATTTTCTTTAGCTACAATTTAACTAGTGACACTCGTGTACTGCAATTTTGTGTTCCCAAATGTAAAGAGATGTGTATTTTTCATATTAATACCTCTTGTGACATCACCACTAAGCACCGAAAGTTCAATTAATTCCATCAGAACAAAATTTTCACAAACAATCCTTACCTCCATATTATGGAAACATTTTTTGTACTTTCGACCCCTTTTTGCTCACTGTATAATTCTTTAAAGTTGTATTGAGTTACCAAACCTAGAATATTTTAATATCATATGAATATTTCAAAGAGGAACCAACATGCTTATTGTTTCACTACTCTGATTACAATCACCTTCTCATTTGGTGACTCAACCTTTCATACTAATTGTTACCCCAAAATTTAAACCCAACAATTCCCATATATTGTTGCTTGTATTGTTCCCTTCCAAAGAGCATGAAAGTACATAGAAACATCATACAAATGTACACCAAGAATGTATCTCATCAAAAAGTAATGAATTTTTTTGTACATCCAAGTAAGTAGATCACCATGTGGCCCATACACACAAGCATATGATATTATATCAAATATTCTCAAGTGACATAGGTGAGGATCCCATTTCCTATAACAAGTCTCCAAAATAATGTAATATGTATCGAAATAATAATCCATGTGTTCTTTCATACAATGATTGAATGAATAACCTCCACCAAAATCTAAACTAAATAAGGAGCAAGGAAAACATAAAGACTTCAAGTGGCTCAAAGAAGTCTCATCAATACACCCATGAATAAGTATATAATTAATAAATAACAAAGGATGTTGTTTCTAATGATAATGTGCTTCAATTATATATCTATTCACCAAAATCCTTGATGAAGTTCCTCCAACATCAAAATTAATAAGAAAGAAGTAATGAAAATCATGAGTCTCCAAGTGACTCAATTGAACATCATAGGTGCATCCATGTAGATGTGTATCATCACAATGTAACAAAGGATGTTGTTGAAAATGTAAAGAGTAATTTTCTATAGTAATGTCTTCATCAAAAGGATATATATAGTTTCATATTCCTCATGTGGCACCATTAAAAAAAAAACATTTCACATGTACTTCATGAGGATGAATGTTGCAAAATATGGAAATGCAGGATGTAGGAGAAAGAACCAAATCACAAATGACCTACAAATTTTTCATCATATGAAGGATCAATAGGGTTAGGATCATTAACCTCCCTAAAAAGGGAGAAATTTCCTCATAGGTTGGTTCCAAGGTAGTGAAATCATGCACTTCTTCAAAAAACTTGTAACCATTATAAAGAGGAAATACAAGTTCCTCTTCCACCACAACAAGTGATTGGATCTGATTAATTTATCATCTTCAAACACATCAAGAAACTACAATTTTTCATGTTTCTCATGATCCACCATGTCGTGAGAATCCTCCAATAAATATACCATATGACAATCTGAAACATAGGAGGAAGATCAAGTATCTTTCAACTTCTTAGTAAGTTTCTCATTTTGTATTTTGAGCTTATTAATATCCTCATTATTATTCAAGTATGCTTCATGTAAGCATTCATTAAAATAAACTAAATTGCTTCTATAAAAAATAATAATAAAAAACATGAAATTACCTTCGATGTTTCACATTGCTCTTTGAATACTCTCCATGTCTTCAAAGAAATATTTCTCATCCAATGAAGAAAAATTCCAACAATATATTTACACCAATACTCTAGTGTCATGGAGTATTATAAGAGCCTCATGGATATTCCTTTCAATCAAATTAAAAAACCCTTCAATGAAGGATGCATCATGAGAGAGAACCTCCTATTCTTCTTTCTTCTTGATTTGATCAACTTCTTAAGCCTCAAGTGGTGATGGTGAAGTTGATACTGGTTCTTCATTATTTGCCACAGGGTATTCATATTTATGCTCATGAGAACTCTGGATTACAACATCATTCTGAAATATGATCTCTTTGTCACCAACATAGAGTTGTGAGCACCCATTATTAGCTACTCCTTCACATTTCGAGGATCGATTAGTAGATGTTCATTGATTTACAAAACCCCCATCAGTAAGGATTATGTGCTTGTTTTCACTTCCTTCTTTATAGTTTTCTATGCAGTCACCTTGAGGTGATTAGTGATCCACTTTACGAGTCTCTGTCTCTTCCTTTAATGGTGTATATTGGATCTTTTCATCCTCATTAGACCAAAATTTATTCCACACCCTCCACATGAGGTACACAAACTTGTTTATAAATTCCTCATTTATAGGGACGGATATATCTCTTCTCTTTTCAAAAGTAGGAAAATTTATACTCCTTTAATGCTCATCCAAAATCATGGATTGGTGATTATCCCTTAATTTGTTCACATATGCATTATTAGGACTATATTCAAAAACCCGCTGAAAAAAGTATTCAAAAGGAATTGTCTTATTTGACTCTCCCATTACAGCATGATATGCTTGATATCATTGGGCCAATGTTTTACATGTTGCTCTCAATATTTCTAGTTCATTTATAAGAGTATTCCATGATGGTTTGGAACATACATAATAGAAATACAAATGTTCATAATAATAACCATCATCCCTTATGGAATTTTAAGCAGTGCTTAAATATGCGAAATCTTCCTCATACCATTCACATTCTTCTTCATATTACTCATAATCATTTTCATAGGAGTCATCATAATAGGGAGACATGGGTCCAAATTTGTATTCAATGGATGGTATTAATGCATAGGTGGAAGTAAAATGCTCTAATACCTCTATAGTGTACATTTATTGGGAAATTAGGCACACTATACAAAAATTTTGAAAGAGGATTAAAAACATTGACATTGAAAACATTCTTTATGAACACCCTCATTTACAATGGATTTCACACTCATTCCATGCTTATGAGAAAACTCGGGAAGCTCAAGGGAAGTGACATTAGGTTCTGATAGGATTGAAAAAATGATATACATGTATTTTTAATATGATGTGGCTTATTAAATTTCACAAACAATCCACATACCTCCTCCTTCAATACTTTGTCTAGTTTTGAAACTAGGAAAAAGTAGTAAACTAGTATTTCTTGGTTTGGTTTGAAACACCACCAAACATTTAAAAAATTATTATAGAAGGAACCAATTGGATTTAATACATATTAATAGACCCCATAATATCAATGGTAATCATAAATTCATTTCAACATGATATTCAATTTTTGACAATTTTGGCCAATTTCTAGCTTTAGATTAGTGAAAACCAACTTGATCAAAGTGCACCCAAATGACTTCCAATTTTGTATGAAAGCGACTGATGGGTATCAAAACATCATAATGTGTGTTATTAATTCTCATATAATTTATAAATTATTCTAAAACTTTCTTTAGACCATAGGTAAGTAGGAAAACACAATAGGAAAATCGATGTTAAACCCCGCAAGGGTAGATGACAGGTTTCACTCTTCCAATGCAATACGAACCTGCCAGTATTCAAAATAGAGTATGAGGATTCATATAATACATCAATTAATGTCATTATTCATCGTTATTAATAATTTAAAATTTATTATGTGGTGCAACATATGTATGGTAATTTTCATGAAAATTGCTTATGGGGAAATTACATTACTAGCTTGAGTTTGTCACTTGAATAATAGAATAAATGGTTCAGATAGTAAAATGAAATATAAATGACATATATAACATAAAAATTAATTTACCCAACAACATCAAACTCATATAAAAGTCCTCATACAAATATAATATAAAATCTTTCAAGCTTGAAGATAAATTCATGAAAACTAGTTATTCAAGAGCATGGGAATGCGTAATATCCTGAATTTTGACCTAACACTAATGGGAATAATCCCCATTTATTAATTTTATGTTTTATTCTAATATATTGGTTGTAGTACCCCACTGCATCTGAACATGATGATTTGTTTGATATATTGGGTGAAGCCAATTACATTTTTTTATGTATATTTTTATGTGTTGGGTGTGGACCCTGAAGAACATGATTGATGAGATTTTTTGTGTTGAGAAAGCATATATGGAGAATTTCAGGATCCCCTCTTCCGGTAGTAACAAAAATCTTAGAACTTTCGATAGGCCACTTCATATTCCAATACAACTACCATCATTACTTTAATTTAGTCAACAAATAAACCAAGTTTAAAAAAAAAACATTTGTTTGGAATCATTCAACAATTTACCCTGTCCAGGTTATCGCAGCATAATTGTTAAATGCAACATGAGTACATAAGACGAATATCTCAAGAGTAAATAACAACAGACATGAAGAAATAACTTGGTATGCATTTTCATTCTTTAACCGTCCATTTATATTACAGTTTTTGTATTTACCTTCAAGCTATAACATCATATACCTTTCCTTGCAATTAACATAAACTTTGTGATCTAAGCATCCTACCATGAATTCATATTGTGCATAAATACTATCATTCCATAACAGACCCAAATTTCTTTAACAATATCATAACATATGATGACTTGGCTTCTCTTGAGTAACACGGTGTAAGTGGTGAAAGTCACTAAATAAATTGTAATTGTTTTAGCGAGGAAAATGTATTCGTCATCAAAGATACTTGAGGTATAGAACTACTATCCCCTTAAGCGTAGATGATGCATTTGAAATAATATTTATTATGTCTTTCTAACTACTGAAACATAAGAGGTGTATTACCGCATATCTTCACTTCAACCATATTTTTAATCGTGCTGTTCACAACATCTTAATGTGATTCCAGTAGTTTATTATGAAAAACCCTAATGGTGCACAAATATCTAGTCATCATAATGCCATGACCAATGCTTAGTGTGTGTTCATTAACTTTCAACTAATTATCATTTCTAAAGCCTTTCAATCAATGGGCAGGGTTTCCAAACAAAGTAAGATCTATAAACAATACAAGGGTAAATCCTTATATTATTCCACTTTTAAGTGTTATCATCTTTCTATCATTCCTCTAGATTATAGCTTTCATATGGGAACTTTACCTTGTAACATAATATACCTTCATTGTACTACAAGTGCTAATCATAATTAATAACCCAATTTGTTTAACCACATTTCAATGTACCATGGCATGCGGCTTCTTAATTAAAATATGAGTCTCTTAAGTGTTTCAATCCATTTTCAATCGTTAATCCTTAGCCATAAGATATCATCCCATTAAGCAAAAGATGTTATTCCTGAAAGTGTAACATACCCAAAAAGGTCAATAAACTCCCCTTAAAACTACTTATACCCTTGGTAATATAAAACTCAACCCATTGTAAAACCATCACTAAAGGGTGTTGGTGTTTTTGAGGGAGCTTGTTGTCTTTGATTTAGCAGAAGTGAAATGTATTATAGTCAAACTTTCCAATATTTAATCAACAACATCATCTCTTATTACATAGCCTCTACATCATAACCATTATATAACAAATATTTTTGTATTTTAAAATAATAGGGAATCACTTAAACAATATTCCTCATCATTATCATAAACATAATTACAATAAACAAAATTACACAATGAGAGCCAAGATAACATAGGGTACAACACATCAAAGGCACAACAGAGAGACCATGTACGTGGTTCACCCAATCCATGGGTTACGTCCACCAAGTTGTTGCATCATGTAATATTTATCAAAAATAAGATTACAACCAGCAACTGTTTGTTTCCATCTTCTTTACAAAGGGAATGCAAAAGTGTAAAACTCAATTATCTAAGGACCTATGGGGAATACCAACGAATGTACGTTTGTAAGGAAAAATATGGGAACTCTCTTACACAAGGAACACCTATGTTCATATAATCCGATATATGATGACTCATATCACCGTATTCCCATTCTTACGTAGATAACAAGTCCCTTCTTTAATAAGGGTATAATACAATTAGACACTTTTAAGTAGGGTTTAATAACCTGAAATAGAACTTGACTCCGATACACCAGAGGTATCCCTCAAGTAAGGAAAAAGGATTTTCTTCAAATAATGCTTCCATGCCTACTCCTAGAATTCATTCTTTTCAAGTGGGAGAATAAGTACACTATTATTAAAAAGGTGGCTTCTCATAAACTCTATATTCAAATATATATACTTATCCCATTATCTGAATTACCAAAACATGCTGTCGGGAAATAGCAAAATCATCAAATGTTTAATCCATCCAATCTAAACCTACCTTTCCTTAATACCGAAATTATTCTATTTGCTTTTGCAATTTATCATTTCTCAGCAAGATGCATTGATGAAATCGACAAAACTCGAATTAGAGGTTATTGTATCTGTTGTTGTAATTATAATATGTAAACAAGATGGCTGATAGGATTGAGAAAACCCCAATGTTAATGTGACTGAACTCGTTTGTCTAAAGCGATCTACCAGTTACGGTTAAGAAAAAATCATTTCTTATCATAAAGTTTTCAATTAAATACCTTAGACTACAGTCATCTAAAAACCCCTGTCAGTTAAAAACCCTGTTGCAATCATAAACGTAAATCACTCTCTATATTCTTGAAAACAAATACTTTCAAATCGACGCCCGCATATCAGATGTAAACCAGAAAGAAACATGGGCGTGGATCACAAAAAAAATGTATAACACATTCTGGATTCCACACATAGGCATAGATTATCTGTTAATGCAGACTTGGGTCTATCATACGTGCACAATGCTACTCCCTTCGTAGGCTATGGAATCACCATAGACCTTTTGAAAAATGAAAATCAAAATAGATCTAAAATCACAGGATTATTATTGAATTTGGAAAAACAAAAAACGCACATCTACATTTTCAGAAAATACCTGGCAATCTTTGAAAACAGTTCATGGGGGTTCTCACAACCAACAGATCTGAAGCTAGATGCCCCAACAGAACAAAGCTTGCACCAAACCACAAAAAGGGAGAAGTGAACCCTGGCAACGTCCCTCCGTTGACAAATTTGCTACCATTTATTTTTCTCGGTGAATCATGAATGCATAGCTCACAGGCTTAGGGCTTTGCAATCAGTCAAAACTCCTCCCAGGTCCATGCGCAGACCCCCTCTCCCTTTTTATTCTTAACTGCAGAGATCCCTTGCCCTTATATGTCACAGAGGTTTCTTTTTCTAAAAAACATTGAGCTCCCTTATTCCCAAAACACCGAGATTTTTCCTTCCATAAAAAGTGTTGTGCTTCCACCAATCGTGGTGGTAGGTTTGCCATTATGTTTGCTGGAAAGTAATTAACTAAGGCAGGCTTTCTGCCCAAATTAGTTTTTTTTCTTTAATGTGGCAAATAAAATATGCCTCTGACTAGATACTCTAGTTAATGATATTTATGGGGTCTGCACATAAACAGTAACCCCCTTTATTTTTTCTTCCGCTCACCACTTAACGGAAAAATCATAAACCTTTTAGTAATGGTTACCTTTTCCCATAATTGGCTGAGCAAGGATTTATTTATCCTTTCAATATTTATTGATTACTTAATTAATGATTAGCTTTCCAATAATCATTTAAATCCTCCAACGATTATCACCTATTAAAGGTTTAGAGGACAATTATTCTTAATAAGAGCTTTAACTTAATCTTTTAAGGAACAATTTTACTAGCCCATGCATATATATATATATATATATATATATATATACTTATACCCCAAAGGTAGAGTTTTTCCTCTACTTTAACTTTCCTTTTTTTTATGATCGATGACAAACTTATTTACCCTATTATGCTACAGGGTTGTCGTAAGTTTAAATGATAGAACTCTCTCTCTCCATTACTCTAGTAAGGAGTTATCTTGGAACATTCAAAGGCCAACAACAGAGCGTAAATCTACTCACTACCTACTTTTAAAACTTGTGGGTGAGGATTTTAGAAAAGGGTCTTTCGATTGGCATGTCATGAATACCTAGGTGACTTTTAGGTTGCCTTCCCTGCATTTTCCCGAGGTCTTTTACTCTTATCCCCTTATTCTATTTGGTTGTCTGTCGTCAATGTCCTAAGTCTCTAAAGTCCTCAACTTAGGGGAATCAAATATTCTAACAAAAAAATTAATTTTACTCGTGGAGCCTTGGCCTTGAGCTCCTCACCAGCAAACAAATATAGTACATATTTGAAAATTACAAGTATATTAGGGGTGTGTAAGAGGGACGTTACAGAGAACATGACTATTTGAATTTTTGTTTTGAGCGAGAAGATCTGGATCACATGATTTTTTAAGTTGTGTCGAGTGAGAAGGTCTTGAACACATGAGTGTTATTTTGTGTTGAGTTAGGAGCTCTAGAACACATGAATTATGTAAACCTTTGTGCTGAGAAGGAAGCTCTAAAGCACATGAGAAGATAATTTGAAGAGTTGGGCATAAGCCCTGTATCCTTCCAAGTTTATGTTGAGCATAAGATTTAGAACATCGGATCCTTGGGCATTATATCCCGAGGTATATCATACAAGTACATCCTAGAATTAGTGTTGAGTGAGGAGCTCTAGAATTGCATTAAGTTTGTAACTCCCTATTTTTTAGCATTGAGTATGGGATCTGGATAAGCACTAGGATTTAATAAAAAGAATTAATTATGTCTACTAAAAACGTCTCGAGTAAAATATTGATTTCATCTGAATTATTTTTAAGTGATTAAATGAAATATGGAATTTCTGTATCTCATCAAGTACTGAAGAACTACCATGTTATATGAGGGAATCCAACATGCAAGGATGTTTAGACTTTCCTATCCTAGTATACCTAACCACCTACGTGACGACCTTAATGAATAAAACATCATAAGTTTAGGGATCATGTTATATGATACCTAAAGACAAATGTTAACAAATAATATATATATATATATATAAGTATATATTTTACACATGGTATGTATAAGAGTAAGCATAGTAATAATATTAAAAGTATAATAAACAAAGAAATGATCCATTTATTATTAATATTACTTAAATATAGTTAAATAGTATAATACCTACAAAAGTCCAAATAGGAACTAGTTAAAAGTTCCTAAGTTAAATATTAAAAAATGCCTAAATTAAATAAAAAGGGGTTAAATCAAGAAATCAGAGGATCCTTGATTTAACTACCCCTTTGACTAAAAATATCCAAGCCAAAGAGAGGCTTGGGGATATCTTCCATATTTTTGGAATTCATTATTCTGCCTGATAATTCTTAAAAGAGTTATTGGAGAAATTTTTCCTAAGAGAAAAATGGAGAACTAATTCAGACTTGATATCCCATTTAGGGGAGCCTTACCTTAGGATCTCTAAGCTACTTACATGTTGCAACCAGATCATGGGGCTTCGGATTAGAACCAGGAACAGTTCTGGGTCATGGCTGGGTGGAACGTGGTAGTTCCCAAGTTATTCGGTTAACTATACAGAGGTCAGATGTGTTTGTGATTCTGTTAATGCTGGGTAATTGACTGTACATGTTTTTCAGCCATTGAAATAGCTTCACCATTGCAGGTATGAGGTTATTTATTTTTCCCTTTTCATTATCTAAGTACATTTCGACTTCAGTATTTAAGGATGTTGTTTCCTAGTTTATTTCTAACCTTCATTTCCTATACTGTAACTTAAGGGTTTATGATTTACTACTAAATATATGTTTGCAATTTATTTCTTGTTTAGAATATTTTATGTTCTATTTATAAACCCTAGGTCTGAAATTTATTCATGTATAAATATATTTCCTAGCTTAAAATATGTTTTCCCTAAGACCTATAACCACTCTAAAATAGATTCTATATGTTTATTTATCTATGCATTTTACTGGAAGATTCCATATTTCCAGCAGATCTATACTTAGAAGTAAAAAGATTAAATAGTATAAGCCCTAAACAAAAAGTAGTTATAAAACACTTTAAATTTAAGTATAGTAAAACAGAACCTAAGAAATAAACTATTCTCTCATTTTTAAAATAAACACAACCATAATCAAACATAAATGAAATGCTAAACAATCAAGCTATCGAGACCTCTAATGGTTTGAAGTTACATTCTAAATAAACAACACTATAATCAAATTATTCCATTGCTAATAATAATCATCGAACAAAAGTAATAAATGTAAACTAAAACCATCGAATACCTCTGTATGTAATTTTATAAAGAAACAAGTTTATAAACAAAATCGGTCTTCATTAACCAAAGTAATCCATAAATTGAATCTACAGTTGAGATATCAAGACCATCTAATGGTGTAAAGCTTATGTTTTAAATAAACAAAAATCAGCATACATCCATATCATCCATAATAAATCAACCACGTCGTTATGTAAAACACTCTTTAAAAACATAGCATAAGTAAATAGAGGTCATAGGATCAATTCCTGTATGTGTGAATATGAAACAAAACTTTAAAAGTAATCATCATTTCAACCATCATAACCCAGGATCAAATCTTATGGAGTCCACACATTACAATTACAAATCACCATATCGAATCCTGTAAGATTCGCTACAATCCTATAAATGTCGTAAACATTTCAACATAATCTTTACACAGAGGGTATAATACAAACTAATTTACATGTTGTAACTATTTCATGGCCCCCGGACCTTTTCATTTCAAAACATTTAAACATTATTCCAAACCCATAAAAAGAACCATGTCAACACTATGCATTTAGCAACAACACACATTCGAATGGTTACACCCATAGTCACGACCTCTATATTTAAATACATAGAATATCCATAAGAACAATTCAACCATGAAAACTATAAGTCATTGAACAGTTGCAGATCTAGTGGAGGGAACGCCAATTCCACCTATGGCATGGCTCTCAAGGCCAAACAACATTGTCAACATTTCCATATAAAGAACTTAATACCAGACTTATCAAACCACATAGAGTCAGGATAGTGCTGATCAAAGAGCCACCACCATAAAACACACACTCAATTTAAATGTTGTACATATCATCAATTTTGAACCCAGTTAAGACATTACAGAGTCGTATAACTAGGCCTCCCACCATTGCAAGCAATGGTACTGTCGCCGTATCCAAACTTAAACATATTTACAATTCGTAGAGCCACGGAATGTTCACGAAGTAAACATTACTACACAGAGAATCCATGAGAAAAAAAACTAGAATAGATTAAGTCCCAGCCCAAAGGTGCTAAACCCCAACAAAAATACAAGTCTTAAACACATCCCTGATGCTTTACACAGACAGCCCTTTCCAAATCACAACCATTAAAACTAGACCAAACACTCAACCAATGACGAGTTTCAAACTCTGTCACTATATCCCCACAAGAGAAGGATAAGTTAAAAACTTGTTACAGGAGGGAATACCCAAAATGGGTATAGATTTGACCACAGGGTGACCCACGACCCACGTTTCCCAAACCATGCAACCTACAACCAAAACAATCTACGATGAGAAGTATGCTTGAACCCAAACTGAACAAAAATACAGCGTTGATAAAACAATAAGGAAGTCATACCTTTCAATGCAGCTAAACTCTAATGATCCACACCACCAGAAAGACCCGAGACAGAGCTCACGAAGATATGCTGCAAATGACCCAAACCATTGCAAGAGCCCAATCCCTAAGCTTGAGTCCCACACATCCCAACGTTCATTAATGTTACCACCATGTCCTCCAATAACGTAAATTAAAACTGATAGTGTATATTTTATGCCACCCTCTAATGCAGATCCAAGTTTAATCAGCGTTCAACATATAAAACCCATTATACATATCGAATACATAGGATTTAGCCATAGTTCATGGGATATGAAACATGCCATGGAGGGATAATTTTAAGGTTATAAACTTATAAACCATGACTATAAGAAACCATGAACCATGTTATATAATACTAAAACCATATATAGTGTGTGTCTTGTAAATGTTGTATTATAGTCGCATCTTAGTCAATGTCATAAACTCCATTAAAAATGACAATAGTAACGAGTACAACATAAGATAGTAAAACATCTAGCCTTGTCTAAATATCAACTAAAAAAACATCTTAGTATTCACTAGGATAGGACTGTATTTGTGTCATCATCCAAGCTAATCGTTAGTGACAAATGGGATGTATGTCTTGTTATGCTTTTATAAGTAGTTTTCTGTCATTATGTGCACCTACACACGGTATAGAAAGAAATGCATTCATTCATAAGAACTACATAAGCCCCGTAGTGACAAGTAGAAAGCAATAACCTTTTAGGTGTTTACAAGGGAAAAAACTCCTGCCACTCCACCCCTTTACAAAACAAGTTAATTCAAAATTGTTCATAAAACAATAATCGAACTTTATAACCAATGAGCAAGTAATCAAGAAAACACATACCTATAAATGCGTAAACATAGAACACGATAGTAAACAACATCACAACAACATAGTATTACATTAAAAACCACATCGGTAAATATGGTAGAACGAAGTAAGAACACCTTATGACAATACAACATAGTAAACAAAGAATGACACATTCCACATAAGTGTAAATAATGTCCAGTTTAGGAAGTGAATTACTATCCTAATAAAAACAAATTTATTTTCAAATTTTGGGGACATTACAAGTGGTATCAGAGCCCAATTTCAACACTAAGAGACCAAATGGGCATACTAGATATTCGTTGCAAGGAAAATAAACTAAGATTTTAATATTTGTTAACTTACACAAATTTTTCCTATTATTAAAAATTTGGAATTGTAGGATTTTAAAAGAATAGTTTAGATCATGAACACTAAAGAAGAGAATACCATGTTGGAGACATTTACCACCATACACACTCATTTTGGTCAAATTGGCCTAGTTAAACCACTATACTAAGTATTATTGACATTAGTTGACATCAATGGAGCATTAAATGACATCATCTAGTCACACCCATGCCTACCTTCTATCAAGGAGGATAACTTAGCCTTCTCGTATATTTGGGGAGGCTAACTGAAGCACTTCGAGGGTGATCTAAGTGATATTAATGCACCTAACTGCTATCTTATGGTTACAATCAATTAAACAGGTAGGGAAGACACCTGCTTTCATTTAATTGATTATTTAATGATTAATTAATGAACTGGAGTCAACAGGGGCTCCTCCACCAACTTTCGATGTTCAGTTCAACTTCAGTTAACCTCATCGGGGTTCATTGGAGTCATTTAAGTGATAGCACTTGACGGTTGGCTTGCTATGACATGTGTCTGATCTCTTTCAGTTGAGACTCAGTCATTTATTGCACTTCGACTTTAGTTAGGGCTCAGTTGAGTCAATTAGGGTTTTGATCAGTGGTTAACTGGAGTGTTAACTTTGGATTGCATTTAGTTAAGCTAGACTCACTCATTCAATTCCAATGACCTCCTTGAGGATTCAAATTGCTCATTCATTCATGCTTGTAGCATGACATTGTATTGTACTATCATTCTTTTCATATGATTATACAGAGCGGCTACTCATTTTGTAGACCGATTACACCATTTCATGAGTTATTTTTTGATTAATATTTGATGAGATTGATGTTTAGTCCCTAGATCAATGTACAATATTAATATGGTATCACAGGTCATGGCAGGACAAAGCTCTATATCTCAAAAACAAGATTTTTGACAAATTTCTGCATGAAAATTGAGCAATAGCTCAAAAATCCAGCACTGCACTAGAAGCTAAGGCTTACCACTTAATACCCCAGGTAAAGAACTTGTTGATAAAAATTGCTTGATTGAATATTCTAGGTGTGATGAAAGCCTAAAATGTGCAGGCTTCCCGCCCTTACATTTCCCTTTCTGTTGTTATTTTCAGGTTTTCTATAAGTGAAGCATTCGCTCCATCAGATCCAGATGGCCTCCTCAGTAGATATTTTGACTCCATACAATTTCCACTGATGTAAAGGTGACATGGAGATTCAGCCATGCTCCAGAGGACTATATAGAGTCACCATGGATATTGAAGATGAGCCTAGTTCAGCCATAGAAAAATCAAGATTCCTGAACAAGAAGGATGAAGCCTTCAGCTTCTTGTGCCTCTCTATTTCCCAGGATCTTCTATTCCATCTTGCGGGATTGAAGAATCCAAAAGAAATATGGGACAAATTGGAAACTCTATCTGGAAATCATGATGACATGAGAGTTTACCAGCTCAAAAATGAATTAATGGCTCTCCAGCCCTCCAATTTTGAGACTCTGAATGACTTTTTCACAAAGTTCAAGCATACTGTTTTACTCTTGAAGCAATTCAAAGTGGAGAAGGAGGATGATCAGCTCATCCTTGCGATACTCTCCAAGCTTGGGGTTGATTATTCAATTTTTTTTTCTACATTCTGTGTGGGGAAGCTCACAACCCCTGGATGGAAGATGCATACACTCAATGCGTTCATTGAGTCCCTAACAAGTGAACATGGCAAGCTTGTCCAGATGGGGATCATTAGATCTTCCCATGATCAAGCCCTCCATGTCTCGGGGCCCAAATATCTGAAGGATAAAGGAAAGCGGCAAAAGAACCCAAAAAATAAATTTGATGCTCCTAAACCTACAGTTGAAAACCAGCAGCATGATGAGTCTTCCGGTTCAAGGAAGAACAAAGGAAAATGGCACCATGGAAAGGAAAAAGTCAAGTGTTCTTATTGTGGGAAGGGCTTCCACCCAGAACATGCCTGCATGAAGAAGAATCTTGATGAAGCAACCTCTCCCCTTGAGATAAATCACATCAATATTCTGGAGATCTTTCGAAGGAGAGATCAGCAATATCGGGAACCACAACATGAAAAAGGTCATGCCCTCATGGCAAGCACTTCGAAGTCCAAAGCACTCTTTATTGATTCTGGAGATTTGAACCACATGATGGATAAAAGAGACTCCTTTTCATCCTCGGAGACCGGAAAATCCATCCTCATCCACATGGGAGATGACTCCACCATCATTTCAGAAGGACAAGGTACTGTTGATCTTGAAAATGGCTTTTTTTTCAAATGTTTTGTATGTACAGTCTCTGGCATCAAATCTTCTTAGTGTCTATCAAATGACACATAAAGGAGTTTCTAAGAGAATTTCTTTCAGCCCAAATGATGTTGATATAACATAAATTGCATCCATGAAACTCACTGCTAAAGGCCTTGCAAACCATCATGCAAAAGCCTATGAGTTCTCTCACTTTGTTGCGGATGCAAATCCCACCGCTCTGCTAACTCGTGGAAATGAGGTTAGTAGGATGTGGCATGATAGGTTTGGCCATATTAATTTCAAATATTTGTATCAATTACATAAAAAATCCATGGTTGAATGCCTCTTGGTCATCAAGGAAACCACAGGAATTTGCAAGGGCAGTGTGATTGGAAAACACCTTGAGCACAAGTTCGATCAGGGGAAGGCAAACTGAGCTACATGCATATTGGGGCTGATACATTCTGATATCAGTGGCCCAATTCCTATCATATCCATGAATGGATCAAGGTATCTTCTTACTTTTATTAATGATTTTTCAAGGTACACATGGGTCTTCTTTCTCAAAAAGAAGTCTGAAGTATGTGAAAAAATTTCTGAATTGAAGGCCTTGATCGAAAATGCCTCTGGGCTTAAGATCAAGATATTGAGATCTGATAATGGAGGGGAGTATATTAGTAATGATTTTCCACACATATTCTCCCAAATTTGTATTCAGGTGCAACATTCAATTCCCTACACTGCCCAGTAGAACGGAGTAGCGGAAAGGAAGAATCGGTCTCTCAAGGAGATGACCACCTGTATGTTGGAATCAAAGAAGCTTGCTGAAAATTTGTGGGATGAAACCATGCATGCTATAGAATACATTCAGAATGGGTTCCACACTCATCCATGAAAATGACGAATCCTTTCAAAGCATACTTTGGACACAAGCCGGATGTGTCAAGCCTACGGGTGTTTGGGTCCACTTCATGGGCCAGGATTTCGCTTGATAAAAGAAGGGCTTTGCAACCACAAAGCATAGAATGTCTATTTATTGCATATCCTAATGAATCTAAAGGTTTCAAGATACTGTATATCAATACCAAATAGATCATCATCAAGAGAAGTGTCAAGTTCGATGAGCCTCTTTAGGTGGTGGAACTAGTGAAGGAGAAAACTGCTAAATTTCCTTCCTATTCTACTGAATATTTGGATGATGAAATTAGGGGTGATGACCCTGATTTGGATTCTTTGATTTTTGATATCAGTGTGCAGCAATCATCAGATGTTGAATCAGAACCTTAATTGAAAAATCATCTTCCCACATGGGCTCGACAGACACTCTCGTTCGCATGAGAGAACATTGGAAATTCGGATGATCCAAGGAGAACCCTGTCTGATTTCCAAAGAGCAGGTATTGCGCTCTCTTGTCCTGATAATTTTCTGTCCAAAACTTTCTATTTGATGTTATTTCAGATCCAAAATCCTACTTTCATGCTCAGAAGGATCCGAGATGGCAAGTTGCCATGGATGAAGAGATGAATTCTCTTAAAAAAAACACTACTTGGGAGCTAGTTTCTCTTCCTTCGGGAAGGAAATTGGTTCAATGCAAGTGGGTGTTTCAGACCAAGGTTTCTACTGATGGAAGTACCTAAAAATATAAGGAAATTATGGTGGAAATTTTTTTCTCTTAGGTCCAAGTTCTGGACTACCATGAGACCTTTGAACCGGTTGCAAAAATGGACTCCATCTGCCTTGTTTTGGAAATTTCAGCATCCAAGCACTGGGAAGTGCATCACATGGATGTTAAGTCAGCCTTTATGCATGGATATATTCATGAGGATATATATATGAATCAAATTTATGGCTACATCACTGATCCATCTTTGGTTTGCAAGCTAAAGAAGTCACTATAAGGGTTAAAACAGGCCCCAAGAGAGTGGTATTCCGAGATGGATGCCTTCCTTCTCTCGCAAAACTTCCAAAGGTGTAGCTCAGATCCAAATGTGTATTTATAGTAGTATGATGGTCATATAATTATCATTTTTTTATATGTTGATTATTTACTTATCACAGGTAGCATAGCTGCCTCCATTTAGCCATTAAAGCCGCTCTCCACAATGCCTTTGAAATGAGTGATTTGGGGCTTCTAAAACAATTTTTGGGGCTCGAAATTGAGCAAAATTCTGATGGGATTATGGTCACTCAATACAAATACATTTCATACCTATTATTAAATTTTAATATGGATGATTTTAGGCTTGCACCATTCCCTTTCCTTTCAGGGATTAGCCTTGAAGAAGGAAAAAACACACCTCCCATGGACTGCACTATCTATCGACAGCTGATTGGTAGCTTGTTGTACTTGACACATTCTTATACTGATATCTGTTATGCCATGAATTCTGTATCAATATACATGCAGCATCCTCATGATATTCATTGAAAGGAATCCAAGAGTATCCTCCAATATATTCAAGGAACCAGGACCTACGGCATTCACTATGCTGCAGACTTCGAGCTAGAGCTTGTTGGATACACAGATTCCAATTGGGTGAGTGATTCTATTGATTAGAAGTCTACTTCCAGATATGTATTCATGTTTGGTAGTGGCCCCATTTTCTGGTCAAGAAAAAAGTAGGCTGCCATAGCACTATCTTCAGCAGAGGCCGAGTATCGAGGAGCGGTGAATGCTTGCATCCAAGCAGTTTGGTTGCAAGGCATTCTTTCAGAATTTGATATTGGCAGTAATTTTTCCACTGTAATATTTTGTGACAATAAAAGTGCTATTAATATTTCCATAGATCCAGTTACCAGGAAGAGGACAAATCATGTAGAGATCCACATGCACTACATCAGGGAGCTAGTGCATGACAGGACCATCATTCTGCAATACTGTCCGACTGATGAGTAGATTGCAGACATCTTCACCAAGATATTTCCAGAAAATAAGTTCACTTACCTCCGTTCACTATTGGGGGTGAGTTCATCAGTGTGATTCAAACTACTTTCAGTGTTCATCTTGAGGGTGGGGTTCTCCCACTGGGTTTTCCATCTTTTCCTCCCATAGTTTGTTTTTAGCATTGTTCCAGTTTCAACATTGTACAGGGTGACCTATGGCCTTAGTTACTGAGGCCCTAGCATTTTTTATGCATTTGTGTTTTCTAACTCCTCAGTATAGCTTAAGGGGGGTGTTAGAGACATTTACCACCATACACACTCATTTTGGTCAAATTGGCCTAGTTAAACCACTATCCTAAGTATTATTGACATTAATTGACATTAATGGGGTATTAAATGACATCATCCAGTCACACCCACGCCTACCTTCAGTCAAGGAGGCTAACTTATCCTTATCCTACATTCGGGGAGGTTAATTGGAGCACTCTGAGGGTGATATGAGTGATATTAATGCACCTAATTACTAACTGATGGTTAGAATCAGTTAAACAGAGTAATGAAGGTGCCTCCTTTCATTTAATTGATTATTTAATGATTAATTAATGAACTGGAGTCGACAGGGGTACCTCCACCAACTTCTGATGTTTAGTTCAACTTCAGTTAACCTCATCGGGGTTCATTGGAGTCATTGAAGCACTAGTACTTGATGGTTTGCTTTCTATGACATGTGTCTGATCTCTTTTAGTTGAGAATCAGTCATTTATTGCACTCCAACTTTAGTTAGGGATCAGTTGAGTCAATTAGGGTTTTGATCAGTGGCTAACTAGAGTGTTGACTATGGCTTACATTTAGTTAAGCTAGACTCACTCATTCAATTCGAATGATGTCCTTAAGGATTCGAATTGCTCATTCATTCATGATTGTAGCATGACATTGTATTGTATTATCATTCTTTTCATCTAATTATATAGAGCAGCTACTCATTCTGTAGATCGATTACACCATTTCATTAGTTATTTGTTGATTAATCTTTGATGAGACTGATGTTTAGTCCCTAGATCAATGTGTAATATTAATATACCTGGCAAGAGATTTTGAATACCCCAACATAAGAAGCATAACTGGTGGTGGAACTGAATTCTAATATAATGAAAACCATACAAAGTCTCCAAGCATACTTGTAGAGTTTCAGAGATGATAATTTGAATTAAAGAAAGGAACAACAAGAAATTAATGAAGCATTGTTGCGAAACATGAAGGTAAGAATACCGCAGGGAAAACCCACTCATTCCACAAAGAGGTTTAAGAAATAATTTTATCAAAAATGGGCCAATAACCTGAGAGAAGAATAAAAATAAGAGAATACTCCTGAACCTCTAGAAGGAGATTATCATAGTATTTCTAGTGATGATTCACATTCCCTATGTAGAAAGAAACTGAGAAATGATGACAATCTTCAGGGAGAGTTCCAAAAAATAAAAGTCCTGACCTATGAAGGAGACATGAATACAGGGGAAAAATATGAAGAGTACCTGTTAGGAATGAGAAAATATTTTCGAGTTCATAACTACTATAGCAAAATGAAAGCTCTTCTATCTATCTATAATTTAAATGCAAAAGCAACTAGATGGTGGAGAGACTTGTAGCATACCAAGAAATATGACTTAAGAGAAATATGGGGGAGAAAGCTTCACAACATTTTCCAAGAGAAATACATGTCAGAGAGTTTCTTTGACATAAAAGTGAAAGAGTTTCATGAGTTATGTATGGGATCCATGACTATGGATTCTTTTAATAACATATTTTTGGATATGTTGTATTGTGTACCCTACATCAAGGATGAGAAAGTAAAAATACAACAGTTTTTAGGATGTCTTCCTCCCAACTTTCGGGAGAGGATTGAATTTGACATACCTAAAAAATCTGACACCACCTTACATAGCCAAGGAAAGAGAGCCTTAATAGAAGGAGAGATAGGTCTAGGACCTTCTCAAATAACTGCAAACCAATATTTTACCCACCACCATATAGAAAACATAACAAGAAGTTCAGTAAGACAGGTTCAAAGCCATATGTACCAACTCCAAATACTAAAAGGACAATAGCAAATAGGGGAGCCAATGTTGCCTTGCTGGAAATTATAGGGGAGCCAATGTTGCCTTGCTGGAAATTATATGTTGGAAATGCCAGGGGAGCCATTATGCTCCAGACTATAAGAATAACACCAATGGGATATTGCACAACTTGTAGGAAGAACCAATGATAGAGGACATAGATGGAACACCGCAAATTTATGTAGCCTTGGACTGCCAACAGGAAGACCATCAGGATGCCATGGTTGAGATAGAAGGTAAGATCTTAAACACTTCTATTTCAATACTAATTGACCTTATTGCTTGTCGGAGCTATGTATCACCTAAAATTGTTGATGTATGTAAACTAGTAAAAGTTAAACATGATAAACCTTGGCTAGTGCAATTAGCCACAGGTATGAAATGAAAAGTTTTGAAAAAAGTTAAAGATTGTGAGGTAAACTTGAATGGTTTTCCTACTAAAGTAAACCTAAATATCATACCCTTCGCATCATATGATATACTTATTGGCATGGACTGGTTGGAATCACACCATGTCATGCTCGATTGCTTACACAAATCAATCTTGTTTACAGATAGCCAAGGGAATCAAGTGAAGATTCAAGGCATACCAAATAAATTTTATGTAAGCAAGATATATGCATTTCAAGAAAAGAAGTGCATTAGGAAAGGATGCAAAATATTTGGAGTAAACATACAAGACATAGAAGCTAAAAGAGAACAACACATAGAGGACTTTCCAGTTCTTGTATATTTCAAGGACGTATTTCCTGAGGAAACCCTAGGATTACCACTAAAACAAGACCTAGAATTTTCCATAGAAGTGACACCAAGATTAGTTTCATATTTGAAATCCCCTTACTGCATGAGCGCAGCATATTTGGAGGAAATCAAACTATAGTTACAGGAGTTGATTAAGAAATAATATATCCAACCAAGTGTATCTCATTTGGGAGCACTGATACTTTTCATAGAGAAGAAGGATGGTATGATGTAGATGTGCATCGATTACCACCAGCTTAACAAGATGAATCTCAAGAACTGATACCCACTCCTTAGGATCAATGATTTTTTCGATCAACTAGGAGGATCCAAGATATTTTCAAAGATCGAATTGTAATTGGGGTACCATTAGGTACGAATTTGTGATGAGGACATTCACAAAACCACCTTTTGTACAAGGTATGTCCACTAAAAGTTTGTAGTAATGTCATTCAAGTTGACCAATGCACCCACAAACTTTGTGTGTATGATGAATAGTATATTCAGTAAATATATGGATAAATTTGTGTTGTTTTTTATAGACAAAATCCTAGTTTAGTCTAAGAGTAAAGAGGATCACGAGGAACACCTCCGCATAGTGCTAAAGGTGTTACGAGAACACGAGCTCTATGCCAAGTTTAGTAAATGTCTTTTTTACAAACCATGTATACAGTACTTGGGTCACGTAATCTCAGAGATGGGGATAGTTGTTTACCTAAAAAATATTAAAGCCATAGAAGATTGTCCTACCCATACTAGTGTCACTGACATTAGATGCGTTTTAGGGTTACTCCGATATTATCGAAATTTCATCGAGAAATTGTTAAGAAGCGGTTTGGCCCATGACTACTTTGCAAAAGAAGGAAAATAATTTCTTATGGATGACCAAGTGTGAGGAGATTTTTCAAAATATTAAGAAGATTTTGATGATCGCACTAATACTACGAATTGCAGATCCCGATGGGGATTTGGTTGTTTGCACGGATGCCAGTAAGGAATGGTTTGAAGTATTCCTCTTGTAGAACAATTACTTGATCTATTATGAATCATGAAAGTTAAAATAACATGAGAAAAACTATCCCACACATGATCTTGACTTAGCAGCCATCATCCATTCCATGAAGATGTTGAGAAACTACCCCATGGGAAGGAAATTCCTTCTAAAGACAAAAAATATGAGTCTGAAGTATTTATTTGAGAAACTAGATTTGAATACTAGGAAAGCCAAATGGTTGGATTTCCTTAGCGAGTACCATTTTGAGCTAAAGCATATAAAGGGAAAAGAGAACAAGATTGTTGATGCTTTGAGCCCACAAACTCATAAGATATATGAGGTGAATGTAAGTCAAATTGATTCATATTTACACAAGAGGATTAGAATGACCAACAGAGTTGACCCTTTCTATGTAGAAATCCTCAAGAAGGTCCAAGAAGACAATTTGTTTCAAAAAAAAAAAGAGTACAAGGTAGATGAAATAGGACTTATATGGCCCAAGGAGAGATTGTGTGTTCCGGAAGGAGGGGAAATTCGGTCCAGCACTGTTGGGGTTCGGACCTTGAAGGTCCTTAATTTTGGTAACTTCGCAGTTTTGGTGCGAAGCTTGTAAGCGGAGTTGTGGTCCAAAATAGTCTTAGGGGATTTGGGGTTGGGTCGAAGCCCCTCTTTTTGTAAATGTCCCCTGGTTTAAGCCCATGGTTTAAGCCCATGGTATTGTAATAGTGCACTTGTATAAATAGGCACTTATGTAAAGGAGTCAGGTAAGGTTTTTTGTGTATGATGATAATGTGATGCGAAGAAGCTAATGTCTATTTTTGGGTTAAGGTTAAGTCCCAACTGAGTACGTGGACGACCTCTCCAGCTGAGTGCACAGAGGGTTTTGGAAGAAAGAGTCTGCAGCTAAGTGCGCAGTTTCAGGTTGTTGAGAAGATTTGCAGCTGAGTGTGCAGATCAGAACTGTGTGTTTGTAAATTGTTGAATATAAACGCAGTTCTGTCCACGTAGCCCCTACACTGGGGGTGAACCACGTATATCTTGTGTTGTGGTGGTTCTTGTTATTTTGTTGCTATTATGTTTTATGCATTTGATAAGTAGATGAATGATAAAGTAAGATAAACTGTTAAGTATTAACTTCGTTGTGAATTCCCAATTATGGGTTAAGCAAGAAATTGTCTTTTAATCTAAACTGCGAAGCTATTTAAGTGAATATCGAAGCTATGTATTGCATGATTATTCTTTGTTAAGGCTAAAGGTACAGTAATATCCCTCTTTCTCCTGTAGAAACCTGATTCTGCGGCACCTCATAGCTATTTCACGTGATACTGCAACCTATTCGCAGGTTGTTGCTGAAAGGGCCAACACTGTGGGTCTGTTTGTTGGTGTGAAGATAAAAGCATACGAACCCGGGTTTTCCCTAAGCCCAACAAATTGGTTTCATTGCCAGTTGAACCAGTATCTACTTCAAGAAGGATCTACGTCGTACCTGGAGGGATATGTTTTGGAGGCCCTCAGTAAAATAAATCAGTGACTGGGTTGGAGATACTTATCTAAAATTTGCTGAACAAGAAAATAAAGATCCTCGTCGTAGCTCAGATGACTTCTTGCAAAGGTACATTTTTTCTGATATTTATGAAATTTTCATTGCTAGACTAATCCACATAGAATTGCACCAGTGGTTATCCAGGTTGACAGAAAGAAAGACAAACTTCAAAGAAGATCAGTCTCCTACCTAGACCCCAGAAAGAATTAAGTTGTTGAAACGTGTGAACAACGCGGTAGCAAGAGCTGTTGACTTCTGGACAACGTGAACCCTTGAAGCATTTGTGATGGAGTTCGCCATCGACACACATACTTTTTTCAACGAAGCAAAAAGACATTTTTTCAAAGGACCAAGGGGTAAGTACCTGAATTCATTAAGTCTGAAAATTAAAATGCTCTTGCCTGAGAAAGGCATATTGCTTATCCAATCAAATTGCTAGATTTATTGCTACTAACCTATGTTTGGAAGCAAAATTGACTTCGACGAGCAAATTGGTTTGCTTCGCAACAGTAAAAGATACAAGATAACTCTTGGATCCTATATCCACGGCCATAATACTGATTATGCCCCATCAAGTCTAGAAGAATTTGAATCTAAAGAAACCCCTTTTGTTAGAAACCCTCATATAACTCCACAACGCAAATCGGTTATCCCTGAGAACCCTTCGCAGTCTGAAATTAACCCTAGCCTGAGTAGTCCTGTCGCAAGTCAGTCTACCTCAAAAAGTTCCCTTCCTCTTGTTACCAGTATTCCTCCTCCTCCTGCCCCTCCCCCCCCACCCCACCCCTCGATCCAATATGGCCCATGTGAATGATGATATCAAGCTCCCAGTCTTTAAAGGAACTGGATCAGAGGATTAGAGCAGTTTTGGTTCTTATGCGAAGCTGTTTGGACTGCTAAGAATATTATGGATCAAAATACAAGAAGAGCGCAACTGGTCACCTCTTTCATAGACCGAGCTTTGACTTGGTTTATGAAGTTTTCCAGTACTCAAAACTATGCCTTGGCTGATATTAAAAAATCAATGATCAAAGAATTCAAGAAGCCTAAGTCAGAGTCACAGTGTATAACTAAACTGAAATAAATTCAGTAGAAGCAAGGTGAATCAGTTTGGGACTTTGATTAGAGGTTCAAGGTTCTACTGGATCAAGTTAGTTTTACTATTGGAACAGAACAGCATAAAGAATGGTTCATTGCAGCACTATTGCCTCATATCAGGACTCCACTTATGCAACATAAGGTTGCTAATCAGCAAGAGGCTTTGGAAATTGCTATGAAACTTGAAATAGCTCATGTTGGAGATAATTCTGGAATAGCCCAGATACAGGCATAGTTAGCAGAAATGGCTTTGGAGCTTCGCAACATGAAAAAAGGGAAAGCTACTTGCGAAGAGGTTTGGTGTACATGATGTAAGACAAAAGGTCATGACAAAGAACAGTGTCCTGCATTAAGGAATTATTTGAATACTGGTGCACCGAACTCGTTTAACCCCACTGTCCTATATTGTGAGATCTGTAGAACAACTAGCCAGCATTGACCTGAAGATTTCTATCTACTACAGAGATATGTTCAAGTACCTAAGAATCCCTACTACAAGTTCTGTAAGTCAGTTGGACACAATGAAGACGAATGTCGCAGCTTTGACCTCATGAGAGAGCGAACCTATGATGCTTATAGGGTACAACCTGATGCACAAGGCAATGATGGATATGGTTACCATTGTTGTACATCAGGTTGAGGTAATTTTAGAGGTCGTGGTCGTGGTGGTATGCCTGGAAGAGGTAGATGCCAGGTTATTTGCTATAATTGTAATCAGGCAAGACATGTAGCTAGAGACTGTCAGAACCTAACTACGACATGTCGATATTGCAGAGCAGTCAATCATGTGATTGAGCAATGCCCACAGTTGATAGCCAAGATATAAGAAATAAATGGTGTTCCTAGTCAGAATATTTAGATGATTACTGTAGAGAAAAGACCTGTCCTAGCCCTTAACGTTGTTACAAGGAGTGAAGCTATGACGCAGGTGCCGAATAAGGGGAAACAACCTGACGAGGCTTGGGTCCGCAAGACCCCAGAGAAAATTCCAGCCTCCGATGTTGGAAGAGAAAAAGGAACATTTATGGAAGCTAAAAAATACTTTGCTGATCCAAGAACATAAGTAGAAACTATGCAACAACATCACCAGCAGCTACAGTTCCAAGAAGCTTCGCCGGATCAAGTAAGTACACTAACATCATTTTTACAGAGTTGTATGAAGCTATTAAGAAATCAGAATGCTTTGAATGAGTTGTAGAAAGTTATTGTATCTTTCCAACCTTAGTGAATCTCTGATAGAGGAAAAACTGTTAATAGAGTTAGAAGGACTGAAAGAGAAATGAGATTGCATTCTCAGATAGGAGATTATGACATGACTGATATCATTTTAGACCTGGGATCAGAAGTGAATGTCCTAACTAAGTAGACATGGGAAAAAATGGGAAAACCTATGCTTGAATGGTCCCCTATATAGTTGAGATTAGCCAATCAGCAAAAGATTGTGCCCTTGGGAAGATTCCCTCGTGTAGTAGTGGATATTGATGGAGTCAGTACCTTAGCAGATTTTGAAGTCATTGAAATAATTGATGATAGCAACCCCTATCCAGCATTGCTAGGAATCGAATGGGCAATAGACAACTATGCAGTAATCAACCTTAAGAATAGACAGATGATTTTCGAAGGAAAAGGCTTGAGAGTCATAGTATCGTTGGACCCTTCTCAAGGAGAAAGGTATACAGAGTGTCAGAGATAAAGATCAGGATGTTTTGGACCATATTGACAACATCACAGCTAAAGAAGAATACTATGTTAACCCTACTACTAAAGGTATAATGGATTGGCAATGTGACAGTTCTTGCATGACTGATTTAGATGAAGGCCTAGACAATTGTCAGAATCGAATTTATGAGCTACATGGACATCGATGTGCAATAATTGCCAAGTCTATCAGATGGGTTGGCTCATAGACAAGAGTCTTACCTACTTTTGATGGCTTGACACACCCATAAGATTTTATTGTATAATTCTTAGATCAAGTACCATATTTACAGAAAATGGAGACTCTAGATTTAGTATTTAGATCCATAGCTTCCAGATGGTGGAATGGTCATAAAAAGTATATTCATAATTGGAGAGCTTGTCAAAATTTTCTTCTCCTAAGATTCATGGATCAACCTCAGGAGGTACGAAGAATATTTAATGGTAAGACTAGCCCTCAGGAACATCTGGAGTAGTGTTATGAAGCATGGAAGCATGTGAAGAATGGGTACATAGGTTTGTACACACTCTGGAACCTGTAGCAAAGAACTGGTATGCAGAGGTTGAGCTTCGCCATGGTAATATAAGTTGGGTTAGTGTTGTTGATAGTTTTGTGCTCACATTTTCTATTAATGAGGTTTTCCCTGCTTTGGATGCAGCTATTAGGTTGATCCATACTAAGGCATTTGATGATAAAGAAATAGCTGAGTACCAACCTGATTGGAAGGAACAAGAAGTTAATGTAGTAGAATGCTATAACCTCACCATTGATGAAGATGATGACCCTCGTAACATTAATATTCCTGAGTCAGAAGGAAATTGTGAAGTACATGAACCAGCAGTTGAATCACGTGAAGTAACTCAGCTCTTGAAAACAAGGAAAGTAAATATTGGATCAGAAGAAATGCCTAAGTACGCTACCATTGGAGATTATTGGGACGAAGAAATGGTAAGAAAAGTGACTGAACTTCTCCATGAGTATCAGGACTTATTTCCATCGAATTTCTTAGAAATGAAAGGTATCCTTGGTGATATAGGAGTGATAAAAATCGCTTTGAAGGATGATGCGAAGCCTGTGAAGCAGCACCCTTATGGGCTGAATCCTAAGTATAAAGAAAAAGTCAGGATGGAGCTAGATAAGATGCTTGCTACAAGAATCATTGATCCTGTCGAAGAGTCTGAATGGGTCAGCCCTATGGTGGTACAAGAAAAGAAGACCAAGGGAGAAATCAGAATCTGTGTTCATCTGAGGAAGCTGAATGATGCATGTTTACATGATCCTTTTCCTACTCACTTCACAAATGAAGTTTTAGACAATGTCAGAGGTCAAGAAGTGTATTCTTTCACTAATGGATTTCCAGGTTACCATCAGATCAGAATTGCTCCAGAGGACCAACATAAAACAACCTTTGTTACAGAAATGGGATCTTTTCAGTATACTGTTATGCCCTTTGGCTTGAAAAATGCACCTACTATGTTTTCCAAAGTAGTCATATCTGCATTTAAGGAATTTATTCATAAGTTCTTGGAAGTTTACTTTGATGATTGGACTATCTTTGGTTTATTGAAAGATCATATAGCCAGTTTAAGACTTATGCTGGACAAGTGTAGACAGCATCAGATTTCATTGAACCTGAAGAAGTGTATCTTTTGTGCACCTTTTGGAATTCTACTAGGTCACATTCATGGAAGCAAGGATTGATGGTGGATCCTACGAATATAGTCATTATTGTGAACTTGCCACCTCTGAGGTCTGTTAAGCAACTTCACACTATGCTTGGTCATACTGGATATTACAAGAAATTCATCAAAGGATATGCTCAGATTACAGCCCCTATGGAAAAGAAATTGAAGAAAGATATTAAGTTTGAATAGACACTTGAATGTCAGGAGAGCTTGGACATTTTGAAAGAAAATATGGTAACTGCCCCTATCTTAGTATTCCCTAACTGGAGTAAGGAGTTTCATGTTCATGTCGATGCATCTTCCATTGCTTTAGGTGTAGTATTGGCTCAATCAAGTGAAGGCAATATTGATCACCCTATTGCTTTTGCAAGTAGAAAATTGTCCACAACAAAAAAAAATTATACTACGACAGAACGAGAAGGTCTAGCTATGGTTTATGCCTTGCAGAAGTTTCAACATTATTTGTTAGGATCTCATTTTAAGATGTTCACTGACCATTCTACTTTGAAGTATTTGGTTAGAAAGCCTGTGTTAGGTGGAAGGATATGCAGATAGCTAATTTTGTTTCAATAATATGACTTTGAGATCATAGTTAAGCCAGAATGACTTAACATGGGGCCTGACAACTTGTCAAGGCTTGAGTCACGAGAAGAACCCACTAGTTTTGACGAAGGTCTTCTTGATGCCTAGTTGTTTTCCATCCATATGGTTGATGACTATTTTTTAGGATATTGTCTAGTACTTGTCTATAGGTTTTGCACCCTCTGAGATGACAACACAGCAGAAGAAGCAGCTGGTGGTTAGAGCAGCTAACTTTACCTTGATAGTAGGATAGCTTTATAAGATGGGACTAGATGAAATACTGTGTAGATGTGTCCTGGAGCATGAAAAGCCATTAATTTTGGCTGAGGCACATTCTGGAGCAGCAGGAGGTCATTATGTAGGAAAATATACGGCACAGACGATTTCGACAGCTGGATTGTGGTGGCCTACGATTCATAAGGATGCAAGACAATATTGTGACAACTGTGATATCTGTCAAAGGACAGGAAAACCATCCAGGAGGGATGAGATGCCTCTGGTTCCACAAGTAACTTTATAAGCATTTGACAAGTGGGCTATTGATTTTGTTGGACCAATCAATCCCCCTGCAAAGAAATCTGGAGCAAGATACATTATTATAGCAACTGATTACCTTACTCATTGGGATGAAGCTCAACCAGTCAAGGACTGTAGCACTATTATAGCTGCGAAGTTTATCTTCGATAATATCTTGTTGAGGTTTGGGTGTCCTAGAATTATTATGAGTGATCAAGGATCACATTTTCTGAATAAGACTATTGAAGCATTGACCAAAGAATTTCAATTATATCATCAGAAGAGTAATGCCTACCATCCTCAAGCAAATGGAACTCTTGAAGCCTTTAACAAGATTCTTGAGCACGCTCTGACGAAGGTTTGCAATGTTAACAAAAGTGATTGGGATCTTAGAATTCCAGCAGTATTATGGGCTTATAGAACCACTTGCAAGAAATTGACAGGCCACACACCTTTTAGGCTGGTATATGGACAGGAAGCAGTTATGCCAATGGAGTACATTGTTCCTAGCCTCATAATATCTGCCTTCACAGACATGGATGATCCAGCTATGTTGAATGAAAGGCTGGAGAAGATACTAGAACTAGAAGAAGACAAATTCATTGCAGGTTTCCAGCAGCAAGTACAGAAAGCTAGAGAAAAAGTATGGCATGATAGACACATTAAGAAGAATCATTTCGAGAATGGTGATCTTGTGCTCTTATATGACAGTAAATTCATGAAGTTCCCAGGTAAGTTCAAGACACATTGGAAAGGGCCATACATAGTTCAAAAATTTACTGATGGTGGTGCAGTTCAGTTAGCTAAATTGAATGGAGAAATCTTGCCCTCCATGGTGAATGGAAGTAGATTAAAGAAGTACAGGGACAAGCCTGTACCCCCTGATCAGAAGTAATAGCAAGAAGGAGAGTCTAAGTACCAAGGATAGTTGCAATTGAATAGTAGACTATAATTAAGCTGTTCTCAGAGAGCTCAGACAGATTATTGGAAAATTCGCGAAGTGTCGAAGGTTGGGAAAGAAATTATGCCATGGGTCGAAGTTCGAAGTTCTATTGAAGCTTGTGTCAGGATGGGTCGAAGGTCAATATTGTGTCGAAGGTCCTTATTGTGGCAAAGCTTAAGTTAGTGGCTATGTCGAAGAAGAAAGGTGTGTCGAAGCTTAAAATGCGACCATTGGAAAAAATCAGATTTGGTGGCGTTGGTACGTTAACTGCATTAACTGCCTATAATGATGAGATTTTGGGAAATCTAGTGCCATTTGGACAAGATCTACCATCGTTTGGTCAGATTTGGTGTCTTTAATACACAGTAATGGTAGATTTGGTCATTGGATTCTATAAGAAGATATCCAAACTTGCAAATGTCACATTACGCATTTTCTTGAGTTGAGTCCATGTCAGCTAATCATGAAGTCTAGGAATTGTTGAGAGAATTCAGACAGAGGGGTTTGCATAACCTTATGAGCAACCCACCTGCATATGTGCCTTGCGAAGAGACTCCCCCAGTGCTGAGTCAACCAATGCAGACACGATCAACCAGACAGAAATTTAAGGTAGAAGTTCACTCTAAGTGGAATGAGGAAAGACACAAGCCATCAGGAAAGACACGGAAGGATCCCGAGATGAATCCTGCTAGTTCCGCAGAGCTCCCACCTGAAGGTTTTGAATACTTCGGTGACGATGAGAATGTTGCATCGCAGTATCAACCATATCTTCCGCCTGTTCAACCAGGAGTTCAACCACCTCGACAGATAGCCAAGTTCACATTATGCATCCCTTCGCTTCCACGGGGTGTGTAGTTGGCCAGAACAATGATAGGAAAAATAGACTGCCTCAAGTACGCAGACCATGATATGAATGATCGTGGGAAGTTTCCACAGTTCAAACCTGGGAAATACTTGCACTTATTCCACTATCCGGAGGATGGAACGACGTTACTGGAAGTGAAATATTGGGCTACTAGCTTGGAGCAATCTGGCTTGTTGAAGATGCTAAATGTCTCCCACTTTGGTCGCAGCACGTAGGTGACCACGGTGGTCAAACAATTATTGGCATTGGTGCATGATGGGCACCTATGGATAGGAAACCAGAGAATTCCTATTGATGGAGAGATAATTCATAGGATCATAGGCTTGCCGAAGGAAGGGCCTGATCCTAGGAGTGAATTTGTGGGAAAACACGAAGATACGAAGCTGGCGTAGCACATGAAGGACTGCTTTGGCCTAACGAAAGGAAAGAGAGGGTATCAAACCTTGACAATTTGGCACCAAAACATTCGCTTTTCTGTAGAGCTCCTAGCATGTAAACTAATGCGGAAGTGCAGACCCAATGAGGTACCTACCCCAATTGTCGGTATTGTTGCAAATTGTGCCAAAGGCTACAGTTACAAATGGGCAGAGTACATTGCTAGGGAATTCCTCGAATATGTCTATGATGCATAGGAGAAAGGAAGACCCTTTCATTACTCATTGTTGTTAGTGCTTATTGCACTAGTAGGATGGAGAGAACCTATCAAGGTGCAGTTTGTTGATGTGCCTCCGGAGATGCCTGGCACAGCAAGGTATGCATCTCTTTGCGTTTGCGCAGGAAAAGGCCAACGAAGCATCTACAACAACATTGCAGGAGATAGTGGAGAAGGAGCAAGCAGCCGAAGATATCATGCGCAGCCTCAACAAGCAATTCACTATCTTCGCCAACAAGATTCTTCCACTAGAAAAGCAGAAAGTGTCCCGGGATGTGACACTCGTGAGTCTTAGGGGCCTATTCGGGTTCAGACCTTGAAGGTCCTTAATTTTGGTAACTCCACAGTTTTTGTGTGAAGCTTGTAAATGGATTTGCGGTCCAAAATAGTCCTAGGGGCTTCGGGGTTGGGTCCAAGCCCCTCTTTTTGTAAATTTCCCATGGTTTAAGCCCATGGTTTAAGCCCATGGTATTGTAATAGTGCACTTGTATAAACAGGCACTTATGTAAAGGATTCAAGTAAGGTTTTTTGTGTATGATGAGAATGTGATGCGAAGAAGCTAAGGTCTATTTTTGGGTTAAGGTTAAGTCCCAGTTGAGTGCGTGGATGACCTCTGCAGTTGAGTACGCAGAGGGTTTTGGAAGAAAGAGTCTGCAACTAAGTGTGCAGTTTCTGGTTGTTGAGAAGATCTACAGCTAAGTGCATAGATAAGAACTGTGTGTTTGTAAATTGTTGAATATAAATGCAGTTCTGCGGACGTAGCCCCTACACTGGGGGTGAAACACATATATCTTTTGTTGTTGTGGTTCTTGTTATTTTGTTCCTGTTATGTTTTATGCATTTGATAAGTAGATGAATGATAATGTAAGATAAACTGTTAAGTATTAACTTCGCTGTGAATTCCTAGTTACAGGTTAAGCAAGAAACTGTCTTTTTATCTAAACTACGAAGCTATTTAAGTGAATATCGAAGCTCTGTATTGCATGATTATTCTTTGTTAAGGATAAAGGTATAGTAATATCCCTCTTTCGCCTACAGAAACCTGATTCTGTGACACCCCATAGCTGTTTCGAGTGGGGATACAGCCTGTTCGTAGGTTGTTGCCGAAAGGGCCAACACTGTGGGTCTGTTTGTTGGTGTGAAGATAAAAGCATAAGAACTTGGGTCTGCCCTAAGCCCAACAAGCACACTCATAGAATTTCATCGAACACCCTACTTGGGGCATCCAACATATAAAAATATGATATCCGTCATTAAGAGACACTTTTTCTGGATTATGTTAAAGGTCGGCATAGCATTATTTATCACAAAATGTCAGGAATTTCAGCTGGTCAAAGATGAGCACTAGCATCATTCAGGATTGTTGCATCCGTTACCCATTCCGGAATGGAAGTGGGAGGTCAGTAGTATGGATTTTATCATAGTTCTACCTAAGAGTAAGAAAAAAATTGATTCTATCATTGTAGTAGTTGACAAATTGTCAAAAGTGGCACACTTCATTCCACTGAAGTCGAACTACAAGATAGTACATATTTTCAATCTTTTCCTAAAGGGGATATTTAGATTGTATGAGATACCCAAGGGAATCATATCGGATCGAGATACTAATTTTACCAAAAAATTTTAGGGATACGTATTCTATGGATTAGAGACACAGTTAAAATTTAGTACTGCTTATCTCCCGAAAGGGTAAACCAGATTGTAGAGGGCATGCTTAGGAAGTAAGTCCTGAACAACTCCACCAAGTGGGAAGATTACCTGCACCTTGCAGAGTTTGCGTATAACAACAAATCACACACTTCTTCTAAGATGAGTCCCTTTGAGGTACTTGTTGGGCACCCTATATGCAAGTTAATTATAGCCAACATACAGAGTGCTCAATAGAAATTGTCAACCCAAAGAAGTATTTTATTTCAAACATAATGTGGATTGTATATGCTTGAACACTAAGTAGATGATACTGTAAATGAATTATCTTCCTTTCATGTTCAGCCCAACTCATCCGAGGATCAAATTAATCTAATTTACCTTCTTAAGAATGCAGCATCATAAATACCTTCCTACAATCCTTAATCTAGAAATGAGAGGTTTAGAAAATAAACATCTAGATTTACTTTTGCAGAAAGTTAAATCCTAAATTACCAAGCCATTTAAAGATCCATCTCAACTATCTTAATTCAACTTAATCTAGAAATTCAAAGTGTAGGAATTAAGTTCCACAATTATAAATGTAAATGGATGAACTAAAAGGATCTAAAGAAAACAACAATGGAAAGAACTAGGGATGAACAAGGATGTTACAACTATCTTACAGTTGCACAAGAGAAATTTAACCTACATAGTTTACTGTCACACCACACCAATGCAATTTACAAGAAATGCAATTATTGATCATTCAAAGGAATGCATAATAAATCCATGATTGTTGCACATATTGTAAATAAATGAATTTATCATAAGATTCACACCAAACAATAGAATAAATAAAATACCTAATTAACTCAGCAATCTCTGTAGGAAGGCGGGCCCAACCTTCGCACATAGATGTTGGAGTCGACACAAGTTAGAAATCTGAGATCTGAAGAATCAAACTCCTTGTATTAAAATGGCGATATGAACACACAGCCTCGGTCACAGCTTATACAATAAAATCAATTAATCTCCAACCCCTCGTTTGGAATAGTTCCCAATATTTATATATTCACAATCACAAGTTCTATCCACTGATATCGAGTAGCCATGAAGATCTACGATCTTCACGCTGCCCCAGTTATGATATGTTGTTACAGTTGTGGCAAGATAGAAATAGAAAATATAGGAAGGTTGTTACTCGAGCCAACAATGACACTCATGAACAATCTAGAAGATACTCTGTCGATTGTAGCTACCCTTGAGAAGTAGTGCACTGTTGCATCTGAATATGTTGCAGCCTGTTGCAGCCACCTTTATACAGTTTTCATGGAATAGTAACCTTTGACCATGTTATTTGGGAAACGATGGAATAGATGGCGATTATATCATCAATGAATGCCCATCCCTCTCTTGGCATGTTCATCTTGCTACACCTATATCCTTTACATTTTGAATTATCTTTAGAAAATAACCATATGTTAGAATAATTCAAGATATAGAGCCCTGATTACAACAATCATAAGTATTAATAAGATAAGACAATAATTAACCATACCTATATGAATTCAGGGATCAAGTGAAGGAAAACGTCTATTTGGTGTACATAATGGAGTAAGATGAGGAAAAAATGGGTAGGTAAATGTGGTCAAAAAGGGGTCATTTATGGGCCCAAAATCTCCCCCCAACTGTCATGTTGCATGTCCCCATGCAACAACCTCCATTAGTATGAATCTGAATCTGGCATTATACTTCATTCAGGGAGAGAAGAAAAGTTATATGGGAGTTCAGGCGTTTGTTTTTTTTCCAAAAATCCATTATAGACAACCCAATATCTCCAAAACTTCTTCTCTTCTGCCTTTCTCAATGAGAAGTCTTCCTTGTATGGTTTTGCTGGCCACCATATGAGAGGGAATTTGAATTTGAGTCCCAGGAAATTAAATCCACATTCCTTCATGCATCCAACATATCCCTCAACCTTGGAAAGTGCATGTTTAAAATTCATGTAATAGTAGGGATCTCTATTTCTCAAGGTTGAAGAGGCAGCCTGCCATCTATGTTGGCTATCTTACAAAGCCAATTGTTGATGCTTGGAAATCTAGCTGACACAAGTAGAGATAACTTCTTCTTGAAGTTCCATCATCTGGTGAGTTTGGATGGGACATGTGATTCTATGTTGATGATGACTAAAGAGACGACGAGGAAGTTGAGGTTCACTTCGAACCCAAAGGTTAGAGTGGGACTCATTATGAGAAAAAATTTGGAAGGATATTTCCCACTAAACATGATTGCTAACAAAGGAAGCAAAAGCCCTTAGTTGAACATCACCTAAGAATGGGGCAGGATTCAAATAATGGTCCAAGGGACAAGCCATCTCATGTAAATAAATCTCACAAAGCAAGTTCTGCTCAATAAAATCACTTGCCATAAATGTTTCCAGAAATTTAGCTGAGGTAGCTATTTCATAAGGTCTTCCTTCTTTTACAGCCTTTAGTTTGAACCAAATTAACTTCTCAAATAAAAACACAGGGTAAGAGGAGGATCGTACTGTGGTACCCAACAATTCCTGAGAAAGAGTATACAGTTGATCTTTTTCCACATGCATGGATTTGAACTTTTTTAGCTCCTTCAACTCCTTCTCTATCTCTTCCCAACGGATTTTCTAGAACATGAGTTCATCTTCCTATCTTTCCTTTAATTCCCTAATGGTATTCCTATGTTTAGCAAGGGAAACCATCCCTTCCTAGCACCTATCCACCTGAATCCTCCACTTCCTCACTTCTATTCTTAGGATTGAGAGCTCTTTTTTCAGCCTCTAGGTTCCTTCATGTTTAGCATGATCTTCATTATCAGAATCCAAATTGACAAAATTTTGAGGAAGTTGAGTCCATACCTTATCATTTGATGCTCCAATTTGAACATCTTGTACTACCTGCATGGGTCCTCCTTTAATAACTTATGGGGGTGCTGGTTCCTTTGTAACAACATCCTCTCCTTAGAATTCTCCTATAGCAATTTCAAATTGTGTAGGTGCCTCTGAAACAACTTTTGGTGAAGATGGTTCTTATGTAGCAAAATCCTCTCCTTGGATTTCTCCTACAACAACCTCAGCAGCCAATTGTGAAGGTGTTGGTTCTTGTGTGGCAACCTCTTCCTAAATTTTAATCTTCCTATCTGCCTGATTGTCAGCTGCAGCTTTGACAATGAGATGCAAGGCTATCAGTTCTTGTGTATCAAAGCCCTTCCCTTCTATTTCTTCCTGCTGCTGAGATTCTTGTGTGGCAACCTCTTCCTAAATTTTAATCTTCCTATCTACCTGATTGTCAGCTGCAGCTTTTACAAGGAGATGCAAGGCTATCAGTTCTTGTGTATCAAAGCCATGCCCTTCTATTTCTTCATGCTGCTGAGGTTGTTCTTGATTTACTTCCATGTCCTCTGCAATATGGAGTTGTTCTTTGATAATTTCAGTGTCCCCCAAGAACTGTGATTGCATTTGTTCATCCTCTCCTAAATCCAAATCAGGGATTATATCCATATCGATATTGATTTCTTCTTGCAAAATGAGAATCTCCACATAAATTTATCGGGATGTTGATTCTTATGTGACAATATCCTGGTCAAATTCATCATTTTCTTGATTCCTGGAATCTATTTCTATTAATTCTGTGCCGTGAGATGGATCAGGAGTTATAGCATAGACTTCTTCATTAAAATCAGGAATATTCTCAGCCCCTGGTTCTTCTGCCCCAATTTGGGTGGCAACTTCAACAACAATACTTGGGGATGCTGGTTCTTGTGTATCAGCACCCTGTTTATCTACTACCTCCCTTTGCTGAAGTTTCTCTTAGGGAGCTTCACCATCCTTCCAATAAAATTGTCCTTCTTCTACTGGCTGTGAGTGTAATTGTTCATTGTCCCCCTTTTCTATACCAGGGATCATTTCTGCATCCCTCACCTCCACTTCTTGTCTTTGTTCTTCCTCAGCTGCTAGTACGGGTTGTTGTGTCACAAAAGCATGAACTATGGCTTTGTATCCTGATTGGTTAAATATTTCCCTACACATAGGGCAGACCACTCTTTCTTCCTCCTCACCTCCTTCATCAGGAGGTGATCTTTCTAATCGGTCTACAGCTTCCTTTCTACCTGCTTCCTTCCAAATTTCTGGTTCTTTCCGAAGTGTTTCTACTTCTTCTTTCAACAAACCATTTTCATTCAAAAGTCTCTCAATTTTAGGTTCTTCTGTAGTTGTCTCCTATGGGGCATCATTTTCTTTGGGTCTCATAATGGGAAGTTCAATCTGTGCTTCTAGGGTTTCCCATCTTGCCCATGCTGCTTCAGCTACTATAACTGACCTGGTTCTTTTTCTTCTTATTGGTAGTGATGCCTATACCTATTCTTTTGATCTTCTTCTTTTCTTTTGTGGTACATGAATCTCTATATTTGTAGCTGATGTGGAAGGGATATCTTCTATCTGAACGATCTCCTGTTCTTCTTCAATTAGAGTTCCTCCCCATTCAGGGGAAGATTCAATGGTCAATACCTCTGTGTTTCCTTCTATTATCATGGCTCTAACATCCTTGGCTTCAGATGTCGCAACATCCAGTGCTACTCTAGCTTCTGCCTCTATTGTTAGAGCTTCCACATTATTTAAGCTTTCCCCAGGGTTTCCTCTTGCATTTTCCTCCAATCCCTTTGTTTGGTCATCTGGTTGATCATCCGATGTAGTATCATCACCCCCCAACTAAATTGGAGGGACTACGGTCTTCCTATCGCTCCTCATCTCCCCTCAACTTTACATTTTCATGCTCCTTTTAGATTTGAAAAGACCCCAAGAGTACAAGTACTTCTACTTCTACCTCTATTGGAATGCCAGGAAAAAGGGCGGGTTCTTGGTTTATTTGAATTTAACCTATGAATTGCTCCCAAGTTTGGTTCCTTTGAGCTAAGGCCATTAAGATTATTAATTTGATTAGGCCATGGTGGGTAAGAGAGGAGTTTGGATGCTTGATTGTTCTGACCAACCCTGCCATATGGTGTAGGTATTTAAATAGATAAAATGAAATACTCAGTAAGGCCTTATGGCATAGACGAGACAATATAGGAACTTCCAAATAATAAACAGTCTGATACCTACCTTCACAGGTGATATAATTTTTGAGGAAGACTGCTACTTGATCCCATGGACAAGGTAGTGATTGTAAGACTATCCCTCACCTTGAATGACAAATTTTTTCTGCCTCTATCAGGAAATCCTGTACTGTAGTAGCATTGGGGGTTATTCAACCAAACCAGGCTCTTCCCACTAGAGGAAGGATGGTGACTTCAACCACTATTGCTTTACAGACTTCTATATGTAACCCCCTAACCTCTGTGTGGGTTTCTATAATATTTAAGGAAAATTGTAGATCTATCTCTTGATGGAACTCATTCAAGCATTGGAAGAATTCAGTCTAGCCGGCAGCTTCAAAAATAGTGAAAAATTCAGCATTTCTTCTCAGTTCTTGACTGTTTGGAGGTTTGTGCTGAGTTGGGATACCAATGTTTGTTTGACTTATAAATTCTTTATCAGCCCCATAGATTGCAGGTCTCGACAATGGACATTAAAGAACATAGTATGTGTGAACAGATGAGAGTGGAGTTGGGCAAATTCGGAAAGTTAAGAGCATGGAAATGTTTGGAAAATTTATCCCAAATTAGGAAAGGTGGTGGTTATCGGATAAACTTAAATGGACATTAAGTCGTATGAGTGGACAGTTAACAGTATGTGGGTGTAATAATGGGTGTAAAAAGGAAGGCATGATTAATTATGTCAAATCTAGTTAATGCTTAATCAAGTAGATAATCAGAACCGTACCTTCGTAAATACGCTATGAACTATGACCCTTGAGGATAATAAAGCGTGTGAAGTGCAGGAATTTAAATTTGAACATTATTGCACACATGTTTTCATGATATTTTCTCCCAGTGGACCAAAACCATCTTGTCAATCCTACAGGAAACATAATGAATGATGTGAAGAAAGTCGGAATCGCCAGCAGCAGGAATTATGGCCAGATCTGGAGGAGTCGCGAACCAAAATTGCAAAGAGCTCTGCCAATATTGGGGGAGTCACGGCCATGAGCGATAAAAAAATCAACCAGTTTGGTGGAGTCACAGTCGCGAATCATAGAAAAATATGCTAGTTTTGGTGGAATCGCAGCCACCGGAAAAGGTAAAAATGGGCAAGAGTGAAACGGAGTCGCAGCTGCCGAAAAACATAAATACGAGCAAAATTGAAACGAAGTCATAGCTTCGTAGGATGGAAAAAGGAATTAGGTTATGATGTTGTAGCTGCAGATAAACGGAAAAATAGGAAAGGTTTTACGGTGTTGTAGCTGCACGTAATGAGAAAAAGGATGTTACATTAGAGGAAATTTCAACTCAAAATGGGCCTCCTAAAAAGAACTAATAAAATAATAGTTAAAATTGTTAGAATAATCCGTCAGGATTATTGTAAATAAATAATAAATAGGAATATGAATAGATAGGAAGGTGAAAAGGCTGGTTCTCAACCGTCATTGTAATGTATAAATATTTGCTTTGGTAAGGGAATAATATCAATCGGGAGTTATTACCAACAAGTGGTATCAAAGCGCTGCCATAACTTCTGCCTATTGCCAGTCTGCCCATTCCTGGCATTCTACTTGCCAGTCCATTGCCAGACCGCTCCATCAGTCTGCCAGTCGAGTCACGTGCAGTGTATGCGTTACTCCTCCATCTGCCTATGTTGAGAATGCTCTTAGTTCCATTTCTGTGTTATTCTTCTCTGTGAGAAATGCTCAAGTTTGTGGAAACCTATGCACGACCTATTCATTTGCATATCTCCCCTCTGTTTGAGACTTCCGGTGGAGTTTTGTCCTTCGACTGTAACAAAAACTCAATGTATATCTTCTTGCATGGTGGGCTTTCACTCCTATTTTCATTCCTCTTTCTGGTGGGATACAGAATCAAAAGATTCGCCTCATACTGGGCCTCACCTCTTTCATGGCGGCCTTCACGTTCCCACGTTTGATGGCTCTCTGTTTCCATTGCAGCAGCTCTACCAGCTAAACACAGAGACAACTTTAGAGCCCAAAATCTGTGTACAGGCTCACTTAATCTCATGCATAGCTATGTTGCCTCAGTCTCTGGATTGCTGTATTCTCACTACCGATAATGATAACTCACAGCACAGTAGCCCACGTTACAAATAGATACATAGAATTCTCTCGATCTAGGCGACTGGTTCTTTAAACCCTAGTTTTCCGGTGAAGTGCACAAACCCTAAAACTACCCTAGACTGGACAAAATCACATCCGTGACCACGTTTAAAGTTGTGTTGAAGAGTGATGTGATCTATGCTGGCGTTGAGTATCAGTGGTATTGCTGCGACCTGCTACACCATTCGCTGCTACATCCAGTTCTAGCACAACATTGTTACCTTCCTGCAAGCGGTCCATTAGACTTCAGAGACCAGACGCATATTTCTCAAGAAAAGCTCTGCTAGATATTCTTGGCCGCGATCTTAAATCTTTAATGTCTGATAAATGAGCAATCTTGGTTACATTGTTGGTTCCTCTCATAGCAAAAGTCCTTTCATTCTGGAAGACATGATCAGGATTCTTATGCCAGAGAAAGAAAGATGAATTGAAGGAAAAATGCCTGGAGAATTGAAGAAGATGGGAAGTACTCGTTGAATAATTGAAAAAGATCTAGAAGGCAAGATATCCAAATCAATTCAGGTAAGGATGAACTATGCATTGATACTGGTTGATGACTGCGTTGTATATGAGACCATCTCCTGAGTGAAGACCAGCGTGAAGCCTTGTTGAACATTGCTGCGTGGTATGAACAGAGGTAAACCTGATGTGTTCATTTGCGTGGAGAAGAGACTACGTTGAATATTGAAGACCGCATGGTATAATGTATGTTGAAGACTGCTGCGAGCTAAAGACTGCGTGAAGGAGACATATATTACTGCGTTCTATCTTGAAGACTGAGTGCGTTGATGAGCCTGTAACTGGTATTTGATGCGGCCTATATACACTGCGTTGAAGACTGCGTGTTCAAATCTCTTAAGAAAAATTCTAGAGTGACATCCTCACATTGAATGTTAAGGTTTGTGCCAATAAGAACATCAAAATTGCGGTAGTATAGCTTTCTTAGTAAGCAAATGACTTGAAAGTTGTAAGCGTGAATATAAATCTCTGTTCATTATTGGATCTAGAAAGTAGAAGAACCATGACCTATCAGACCTACGAATTTCTGATATGTTAAAGCTGAGTTGAAGACTGATGTGTTGTAAACCCTAATTTTCTTGCTGAAGATTGGTGCGTTCTCTCTAGGGTGGAAACCCTAATTTTTTTAAGTGAACACCATGGAGACTGAGTTTATGCTGAAAAATAATATATGCTGTGTATAAAACTTATCTTTTCGCTGAAGACTGAGTGGTATACTGCGTGGAGTCTGGAAACCTTTTTATTCATGTTGCTGGTGTATACATGCTCCTGTCTACTTCCTGAAATCAACTAAGCCTGGTTGTTACAGCCTGTTGAAGACCTACTTGAAGACCAATATCAATATTCAATAATTCTAAATACTGAGACTAATATATTGCATAATGACTGATATATTTTGAAGAATCTTGTGTATGCTCACCTGAAGCTTGCATTGTAAATCACCTTGGCAGAGACTGTAGACCTGCAAGGTTATTATTTTTTCTACTTCTACCTGTCATATCAAGTTTATTATTGTAAATTACACTAACAGTTGTAAAGATGCTCTCTTTGGCATCTAGTATTGGTGCTGCCCTAGCTTGCAAAGACCAATCCAAAGACCCTTCCAAGGGAGATTACGGCAAAGAGAGAGGACAAGGAAGAAGAAATTTCAGAGGCAGAGGGGGCAGAAGCAAAAGATCAGATTTGCAGTGCAAGCGTTGTGGAAAGACTGGGCACACATCAGATCAGTGTTGGGATTCATGGGACTCCATCAAAGACAGGCATAACCAGAAGAAAGATGACCAAGATGCTAGTAAATCTTTTGATTCTTGTATTGTTGCACATTGTAATCTTGGATTTAATGAAATGACTTCTCTTTCATCTTATAAAAATTGTTAGCTGCTTGATACTGGTGCAACATCACACATGACATTTAGAAAAGACTGTTTTGAAGAACTGAATGAAACAATAGATGGCATAGTTTACTTTGCAGATAAGTCAAGTATTAAACCAAAGGGAATGGGCACCATTCAACTAAAGATGCATGGATTCCCTGATTTCTTGTTGAAGAACATTCTCTATCTTCCAGAGTTGCAGAGAAGCCTACTGTCCTTGGTGGAGATTCGACAGCAAGGCCATTCCATCCACATGTTTGATGGAATCATTGAAATAATAAAGTCCCCTGACAACCAAGTCATCATGACTGGATATGAAGATGGAAAGCTATTGAAGCTCAAGGGTTCATCCGCAAGATTTCAGAACTATGCCTACCTCTCTCAACATGGAGAAGGTAATATGTCATCTAGTTCATTGTGGCATGGAAGATTTGGTCATCTAAATTATAACAGTCTTCGTTTGTTGAGAAAGAATGGTGTATTTGGCTTTCCCAGCATTCCTAAAGAGAAGAATAAATGTGATGCATGTATTTTAGGGAAACATAGTAAGCTTCCATTCCATGAATCTAATTTCAGAGCAAGTAGGAAATTAGAACTAGTGCATTCTGATTTGTGTGGCCCAATGCCAACTCCTTCAGCGAATGGGAACAAGTATTTTATGACATTTGTTGATGACTACTCAAGAATGTGCTGGACATATTGTTTAAAGACAAAATCAGAAGCATTTCAAACATTCAAAGACTTTCATGCATTGATTGAAAAACAAGCATAATCAAAAATTGGTACACTTCGTACTGATAATGGAAAAGAATACACTTCAAATGCTTTTGAAGCTTATCTTCGTCAACATGGAATTGCACATCAGACTACCGTTCCCTACAATCCTCAACAAAACGGTGTAGCAGAGAGAATGAATAGAACCATAATGAATATGATTCGCTCAATGATGTTTTTCAAGAATGTAAAACTAATGTTTTGGGGTGATGCAGTAATATGTGCAGCATATTTGAGAAATAGAAGTCCATCAAATGCACTTGATAACAAGACTCCACATGAAATGTGGTTTGGTCATCTACCTTCAGTCAGGCATCTCAGAGTTTTTGGTTCCACCTGTTATGCCTTGATTCCAAAGGAGCAAAGAAACAAGCTTGGTGCTCAAAGCATAAAGTGCATTTTCCTGTGGTACGAAGAATACTCCAAGGCATACCGTTTGTATGATGAGGTAAACAAGAAATTTGTTATTTCAAGAGATGTCATTTTTCTTGAAACTAATAAAAATGACCAGT